>CM050905.1:2542500-2615000 GCA_027726005.1 Juncus effusus | reverse complement strand
CTGGGGATTTTTCCTCCCAAATTAGAGATTGCCAAAGACTCCTCTCTCAGGCCGCCACGTCAGGCGACCTGTTGACACACGAGGAATCCGATCCGTTAATAACCCGTTTGGCCCAGTTGATTTATAAAGCGCAAGATAATCATTACGATATAAGTACTAGTTTAGTGACTTTAAAGAGTCATGTGAATACTTTGGAAGAGAGATCCAAAGCCGCGATTAGTCAGGTGGTTAGGTTCGGTGAGATTGCATCGGAATCCGTGCAGAAGGGTTTGGGCTGTTTGCCTGTTTGGAAATTACTGTTTTGAAAGAGTGGTTCGAGAGGAAAGAGGTAAGAAGAAAGGCGGATGACATGAGAAGTTCTCCGAGATTGGTGGATAATAATTTGTACCATTTCCGCATATTTTCCGATAATTTAATGGTGATAAATGTTGTGTTAAACAACACGGTTTCCAATGCGGATTATCCACAGCAATTGGTGTTTCATCTCGTCACGGACTGGGTCCGTTCAAAATCTTTCTCTTCTTGGTTCGCGTTAGATGACTTGAATGGGTGCACAATTGAGGTTCAAAATGGGGAAGAGTTCTCTTGGCTTCCGTCTTATTCTCCCCCCATATTTAAAAGGATGGAAAAATAGTAAGAACAAGAATTATTTGTTGAAGTATTTGAAGTTTTATATTCTGAAAATTTTACCCAATTTTGAAAAAGTCGTGTTTTTGTAAGATGATGTGGTGGTGCAAAAGGATTTGACACAATTTTTTTCGGTCCAATTGTGCAGAAACGCAATCGGAGCAGTCGAGACTTGCTTTGAATCCTACAATCGGTTTTACAAATACTTAAATTTCTCAAATCTGATACTAAACTCCAAGTTCGATCCGCAATCTTGCGGATGGGCATTTGGGGTGAACGTTTTTTACCTAATTTCTTAGAAGACAAACGATGTGACATGACGGCTCCATTTTACTGGAAGGAAAAGAACGCTGAGCTGGCGCTTTGGAGGTGCAGGACTTTGCCACCTAGATTTCTGTCGTTGTATGGTTTGGTCGGGAACTTAGGTAGGGTAAATCAATCTTCACACATGTCGCATTTATTAACATATGATCTAGAACTAAAATGCACAAGTCAAAACTACAGATTTGGGTTGATAGGGCCAAAATTTTCATGTGCACTCTTGTAAAATCTTAAATTAATATAAGAACTAAATAAGCATATTTTATGTTTACCCCTATAAATTATGAAAATATCAATTTGATCCTAAAAAAAATACAGAGCATATCATGCATATTTTTATCCGTATACACTCAAGAATTAAATTTATCACATAATACAATATATAAAGTTTGGTATTTATTCTAGGGTAAATCACATCCTAGGTCACTCAACTTTAAAAAATGACCAAATAAGTCACTCAACTTTCAATTGTCTCTTCGAGGTAACTAAACTTTCAAAAATTATCAAATACGTCACTCAACTTTCAACTGTCCCCAATAGATCACTAAATAAGTCACCCGGTTAATTGAAATTTGAGTGATCTATTTGATTATTTTTGAAAGTTGAGTGACCTATTTGATTTTGAAATTTGAGTGACCTATACGGTACAATTGAAAGTTGAGTGACTTATTTTGTTATTTTCGAAAGTTGAGTAACTTATAGTGAATTTTACCCTTTATTCTAACTAAGAAGTAGAATGAGCAAATTGGATATACTCACATAATTATTACATTAATAAAAAAGAAGTATACCCAAAAGTACGCAATTATTCACTTTTATTTACATCAATTATGTTATTTTTGTCAAATTCATTAGAAGTAGAGAAAAGTGAAGGCGCTATAATAGTTTGATTATAGCATTATAATGGTGCATTTGACACTCACACAAGCTTCATACACAATCTTACAAATCTCTAATATATTTTTTTCTTAACGTAAATCTCTAATATCATGTATATCACTCGAGATAATAATATAAAGTATTATTTTGTCAATCACCATTAATATTTGAAGTATTCTATTTTTAAAATAAAAGAGAAACTAGAGAGAATTTAGTTTTTTATTTTCCTCTGAATTATAAAGTTTCAACATTAAAAAAAACTTCTTATGAAAATTTGAAAATTATTCATTCTCCTCTAATCATATTTCAAGTAATGACAAAGAAATGTATATTGAGTATAAGCTATACAGTAATACAATGAAACTATTCTAAATGGACAATCAAACATTTTTCTTTTTTACGAAGGCGTATACAATAACACATGATTTCATTCACATTTCGGAGGCCTTGCATGATATTTTTTTTTTAATTTCTATATGTTAAAGTTTATTATTTATTACAAAGTAAGATGAAAAGTTGTGTTCTAAACAACAAATCACTACAAAACTGAAAGTGAGAATGAATGGAAAGTGAGTTATAAATTATCGTATTATCAGATTTACTATTGGGACAAGCGATTGCTTCCTTTCATTGTTAATTTTGTAAATGCACAAAATAAGTCAATTATAAATAAACCAATACCACTTTATTTTTGTTGATTTGCATTTTTTTTGTATTTGTTTATTATTTTTATTTATTAAAAAAATACAATCAGCTAACATTTAAAAGTTATAATAAAAAAAAATTGACTGTAACGAAGCGGAGCAATCAGCTAATATTTGAAAAGTTAAAATAAAAAAAGTCCATACCGAAGCGGAGCGAGATCCTCTCTTATTTGTTATATTGTTGGTAGATCGAGAGGGTAGATTGATGAATTGAGAGGTTAATTAATTAGGGGGGATTAAATAATGATTGTTCTTTGGAAGAAAGGGGGTATTTAAAGAATTTTTTTATTTTATTTTATAGAGATGACTCCTATGTCATTCATTTATATTCAAAGAAATTTAGGTTTGTCAAGTATTGAATTCGCAACTTTTGGGTTAATAGAGTGATGTCTCACCATTTTATTAGAGGTCGTTTGGCGGTATTTAAAGATTAAGAAGTTTTTTTTTTTTCGAAAGGGGAAATAGAGTGTACATAAGAGAAACGACAGCAAGAAATATTATTATTATTTTTTGGGGGGAATTTGATTTACGGGTTTTTGAATAAGTTCGATTTTTTAATTGTATTTTGCGGTGGTATAGTAGGGATTGTGGTGATCTAATCCGGAATTGTTGTGTCGACATCTCTTTTATTATATCTTTTTATTAATTTTTCTTGTTTTTGTGTTTTTTTTGGGGCACAAAAGGATGTTTAGTTCGTTACATTTTGTCTCCACTAAATTTGTGATGGGCTTTGGGCTGAACTCAACATTTTAATATATTTGTGGTATAACTAATCTTGTTCTTTATGTAGTGGGTCATTTTATAATCAATATAACGACCCGTTTAGAGTATTTACACTGCATTTGATTCATTTCAAAGAAAATTGGTTCATGCATGAATTTTATCCTATTTTTATTAAAATATATTGATATTTTAGTTACAATATGATCTAAAATAATGTAAACAGATAATTTTTTTTTCAAAAGAATATTTTTTTCATTATGTCATGGAGTTATTTTAATAATTTTCATGAAAGTATATTAATGATGCCTAAACAATTTGACAAAGAAATAATAAAACATAAGTATAATATTAATGTTTTTCTTATAATCACCTGTGCCATGAGATACTTTTTTATATCTTAGATGAACTTAAAGCTTTATAACAAAACAGTCAGGGACGAAGGTAGGGGGGGACCAAGGGAGCCTTGATTCCCTCCTTATGAATCTGAAAATTTTATTTTAGCCCTTAAGAATTTTAAGTTAAGTCCTTGAGTGGTAATATTTGACCCCTCTTTTGCTTTCACATTGAGTTAACAAAGGAATAACAAAAATATAGGGTTATATATCTAAATAAGAAGAGCTAATCAAACAAAAATTAAAGCCGCAAGCATGCCTATGATTCTGTGTGGCTTTAAATTGAATAACATTGCATGAGATAATACGACACCGAGTGGAATAACCAAGTTGTAGTCTAGGATATACTTGCCAAAGTCAAAAACATATACGTTGTATCCATTTTTTCATATATTCTCTATTTCTTTATACAACTTAAATTTAATTATTTTTCAATTTGTTGAATAATATTTCCTAGAAAACAAAATACTTCAATTATGTATATCTTATATGGTCCTAATAATAGTTATAGATTAAATTATAAAATATAACTATTATATAACTATTATATTATTTTCAAAATGCCATTCATAATTATTATTTGATGTTTTTTAAATTGGTGTCTATTTAATTGAACTAATTTTTTAATGTATAATTGAAATGTCACTCAATATTAAGCTAAACTTTCTTTAAATTCAATGTAGTATTAAATTGGAGAAAATAGAGATAAAAGATTTTTTTTTTTTTAATCATTAGTCAGTAGGCAAATTATACATAGATCCTAGGTAAACAATTCATTTTTATTTCAAAAAAATTCATGGAATAATGACCTGCTTCGTTGACACTTAGCCACACAGAGACTCACACGTATTTGAGAGTCCTGACATAAAAGTTCTGAACAATTAGTTGACTGAATTTGGTTCATATAAGCCAGCTCTTCAAATTATGCGTTCTGCATGATGCACGTTCTAAAAAAATAATTTCTCAATTGAATCTAAATATTATTTCTCATACATAAATTAGGTTCACATAGACCAATAGGTCCATTAACTGAGGTTCACATAGACCCAATGTATATTTAACTTTCAACATAACGTGTGGAGTGTGAATACATTTTGTAGCAGTTTTAAGGAATAAAAACCCGTTTCATATATACCACGGTCCACTAATGCGTTGGCTCATATGAAACAGGTATACAGAAAGTACTTGAAGGACTTGGGCCTAAATCAAAATAATTTCGGTATTTATAGTGTCATTTAGTATATTTTTCATGTAGCGGGTCATTTTCTTGTAATATGAATAACCCGGTTGCAGTTTTGCACTATATATGATTCATTTCAAAGAATGTTGATTCGTATTTGAATTTTATGCTATTTAAATTTTTTAATCATAATATATTGATGTGATATGAAATATTGTTTTGTGCACTGAGAATTGAAATACATGCCTTATATTTGAATATGAACTTAGAATTTTATAATATATTATTATTTACAAATTATCTTATATACAATACATAATAACTTTTTATAGTAGATAATGTTATTGTCTTCTTTTGTATAAAATTCATATTTAATTTTTTTTAATTATACTAACGAAGCCCCTCCAATTTAGAAAAATATAAAATGACATGTCTAATAAATTTCCCCAACAACGTGATATAACTTAACTTAAAATTATATAATAATTCTATTATGTATAGCGCATTTGACGATCAGTAATTTATTATATCTTAATATTTTTTATAAAATAAAATTGAATAATTATTATTAAATAATTAAGAACAAGTAAATAATTAAATTGTAAACATGCATTGAACAAAAAAAATAAATTTTGTTGTACAAGAGCAAAAACAAAGAATGTGTAGGGGCAATCAAATAGTTCGGATTATTCAGGAACCAAATCAAAGTGATCAAATTCAGTTAATTTTGTTCGGTTATTCGGTTCAAAATTGCATTAGTATGTTTTATCGCTTCAGTTCAGTTCGACTTTTATTTATATAAAGCTTACAAACCGATCCAACTGATTTACACATATTTCTTTAATTATTTTTTAAGTCGTAAAGTTTAATTTAAGAAGTTATTATGCTCTAAATAGTTTAATTATGTTTAATTATGTGTTAATATTTATATCTTACGTATAAAAATATTATTATATATGTTAGAAGTTTTTAAATTTATTTGTTTGCATGTCTTTTTCGGTTTAACTGAATAAACCAAAATAACAATTCAACTCAAACACCCCTAAGAAGATTTAAATTACTATAACATATTAAGATTAATACCACACTTTGATCTAAAATATTTATCAAATAATTAATCAAACTAAATAAATAATTAGTTATTTTTTTATATATGAAAACATTTTTTTAACTAAAAAATAATAATAATGCATAAACTAATTATTATTATTGTAATAATGACTCCAAATTAAAGAGAACTTATTGAGTTCTTGTTTTCTTTTTCTTTTTTTAAGTGTGTTGTTTACGTTGCAATTGTTTTGATAAGTTTTATACACAAATAAATTGAACCTAAAATATATTACTCATACAATTAAGTTTAGACACAAATAAATTGAACCTAAAATATATTACTCATACAATTTATGTAATAACCTAGGACAAAGGCAAAAAAAAAAGAATTATTTAATTCATGCAGAACATGCAATTAGAATAAAACCATACTACTACTATAAAAATGCACCACCTTAGACCGCATTTTATTTTCGTTTTCGATATATGTCGTTTTTTTTTCCATTTTGCAAAATTCTTAGATGCATATAGATGGCTTGCTTTGAGTTTTCATACAGTTTGGTCCATATTACCTTTTAACAAAAGGTATAGAACATTTACATAGTAAATATTTGCAATTATATAGATTTAAAATTTGTTGACATAATCATGCTCTTTAGTGACGTAATCACGTGCAAAGCACGTATTCAGGGCCGGCCCCGACAATTTGGTTGCCCCAGCCGAAGTTACAACTGGTCCCGAGAATATTAAACGACATGCTGCCCCAGTAAAAAATACATGAAATATAAAGAGCAAAAAAAAAAAAAATCTTAATCAGTTTAAGCAAACAACAAAACAAGTAAAGCATAGTGATCTTTACATCTTTTTTAGGAATTTTTTTCTTTTAACGGAGCCTATTATTCTAACTTTTGTACTTTGATATCTATAATTAATGAGTAATTTGAGAACTTTGAATGAAGTATTTGATTAATTATAATATCAACATTCATATTAACAAATTGATTCAACAAGGAAAAAATTAACATATTCTTCTATTTACAAAAATATTGAAAAGAAAATATAATAAATGGATTAAAATATTTGTCAGTGAATTATCAAACTAAAGTATAAAATAAACAAATAATAATATCATCAACAATTTTGTCATCATCGATATAACAACACTAACTATATTGTCACATGAATTTTTTATTTACATTTGCTGGATCGATTCTTTCTATTCAAATAATTTTCATTAAATTGTGAATTAAGTTATATATATATTTTTCTTTTCTTTTTCATATTGAATTTACAATCACAAATTTAAAATACATTAGTTCTAAATAAAAGAAAAACAATTTGAGGTGAATATAAAAATAAAAAACATTATTCCTGCTAATATTATGGTTATATTTTAATTTTTAATTTAGGAAAAATTAAATGAAAACATAAAGTACCAAACAATAAAAATCCGTAACAAAGTGACTTCGCCTGTTAGAAACAAAGATATATATCACTTTTTATAACCTGGGCCACTCAGAATCTGGACTTGGATTGAGCATGAATTAAAACAAAAAAAAATACATATGTGAATGGAGTTTAGAAATGCGTTTCTCATTTATATGGCATAAGCGACAGTGCCAAAGGTATGTTGTATTTGAGTCATTCGGTTTAAATCGTTTAGTGTTAATGTTATATATGGACTTATAATTCTCTTTCTTAAGATCTAGCACGTAAAGACTTCTTTCTAATAGAACATTTCCATAGAAAAGATTATCCTTTAAGATAGAACAATTATTATTCTCAATAACAAATTTATAACCATCCAAAGCTAGACTAGAAATAGGAATAATATTTCTGCTCATAGCAGGTACAAAATAACAATTATTAAGTACTAATACAAGTCCACTAGGCAAAGTCAATAAATAAGTTCCTACGGCTAATGCAGCAACTCTTGCTCCATTTCCCACACGCAGGTCGACTTCGCCCTTAGCTAATCTTCTACTCCTTTGTAGTCCCTACACATCATTACAAATGTGAATACCACATCTGATATCCAATACCCAAGATTTAGAAGTAAGTGAATTAGTTTCAATAACAAAAATACCTGAAGCGGTAGTCACACTACCCTTCTTGATTTCGTCCTGATAGAGTTTGCAGTTTCTCTTCCAATGGCCAACTTTGTTGTAATGGAAGCAAACTCTCTCCTTGTCTTTCTTGATCTTAGGTTGGGAAACACCTTGCTTTACCCTTGCTCTTGTTCCCGGTCTTCTTACCTTCTTCTTGTGAACCATTAAGACGTCTTTGACAACATTTGTCTTCATGTCCTCCTGTGCGTTCTTAAGCATCCCATGTAACTCGTTGATGGATTTCTCCATCTGATGCATATTATAGTTCATGATGAATTGCTTAAAACTAGGAGGCAACGACCCGAGAATTATGTCAACAGCCAATTCTCTGGGCATAGCTGAACCAAGCCTCTCCAATTGATCAAGATAGCTCTTCATCTTGAGCACATGAGCACTCACAGATGAACATTCAACCATCTTTGTAGCGCTCAACTCTAGCCTGCTCCTGGAACATTTCCTTGAGAGTTACGATCATATCGTAAGCACCCATGTCCTCCAACTGCTTGAAGCTCGGAGGTCATGGTCGCTAGCATGAGACAAGCTATCTCTGTGTCGTCTTTGACGTATTTAGCATACGCATCTCGGGCAGCCCTTGCGGCTCCTTGTTCTGGTTCCTCTGGGTAAGCCTCTTCTATGACATACAGTTTATTGTCAGCCTTGAGAATAATTCTCAGGTTTCTAAACCAGTCAAGGAAGTTAGACCCATTGAGCTTATCCTTCTCAAGGATAGATCGCAAATTCAACCCAGTTGAATTATTATTGTTTGTCATTATTCTACAAGTTAAAATGTAAAGTGCCATTATTATTTATTCATCGGGGTTTAATGATTTCTAAAATGTTGGGAGAGGTGAAGAGTTTCTTTATTTTGAAATGTGAAGTATTTATTATTTCATTTGCACAATTTTTTTGTTGGGCCGTAGTGGGGATTGATAAAATAATAAGATGGGCCAATATGAAGAAGAGCAATAAATGGTAACTTGTATGGGCCATGGTACAAAAGTAAAAATTATTGTGCTTGACTAATCTTTGGGCTGTGAAGTGAGGGATATACCATATCGTTGGAGGCTATATTCTAAGATAGGCATCAATATAGAAAGTAATCAATGTAAATTGGAATTCATCATATCTGCATCTTTAATACAGTATTGCCATAACTTTCCTTGCAAAAGGTGCCCTCAAAAGTAAATGCAAAGTAAACAAATAAAAAATAATATTGTTATCACAGTAATGTTATTCATTATGTGGGTGACGCATACCCTTTTGACATAATGAATAACATTACCAATCCAAAACTTGGATAAAGATGCGATATTTGGTGGGCCACAAGTTGAAAGCATGGAAAAAAGCGGTAAATGGGACAAGTTGGATCAAGGTGGTCCACTATTGGATGCTTCATGAAACCGGCGCATGAGATCAACATTGGACAGCGGGGTTAGCCCAGTGAATACAGGGAAGCAACTAGATGGAGACTGCAAAATTTAAATACTTCACATTAGTAAATTCAAAATATATGTAATGATTTGCGGAAAAGTAAAAAAAAAATGCGCGATACACGAAATCAAAATTCCAAAATAAGGTTGTAAATTATCAATTGATGAAATGGGGGGTGTGTTGCTCGTGCTGGTTTTGTTTCTGGGATTCACACCCTAAAGAAAAAGATCCACGCGTCAGTAATAATGTGCAAAGAATATGGTGTGGGAATAATTAATTTTTTTTTTTTGGTGGGTGCGTAATTTTTTGTAATGAAGATCTGATATAAAGGTGAACCTTGCGCGGGGCCACCGGCATGGCACGAGCGCGTTTCACGGGAGGGTTGCGAGGCGCCTTTTTTGGAGTTGTGCAGGGCCGCTTATCAGCAGCGACTTCGGCAGGGTTCTTTGATCGTAGGTTCCTAGGACGGCCAACACTCACAGTGCATTTCGGGTCAAGGACTCCTTGTGGTAATACCGATGATTCCTCCTCCCAATCATCTGTACCCAGTTCGTCGTACTTGACTTTAATCTCCGAAAGAAGGTTGTCGAGTCCTGAATCTAGTAAATTGGAAATTTCCTTACGACGCGAACACATATAAACCATTGTCGCGAGCTTACCGTTAGCGCGTGAATATGTGGCGTTGTACAATTGACGCCTGTTGATGTCAATAGGGAGAACAAGTGACTGGAGAAATTCAGCCTATTTTCGGTCAATAGACCATCTATTAAGCATGTAACACGAGGGTATATGGGTGTTGCCTACCTGCATGTAAGCGCAAAGCGCATGCCTACATACAACTCCCCTAAATTCCGATAAGTTACATGGACATCGGTACTCGAAAGTGGCGGTATTCATGATTAGCTCAACGCGTGAACCTATGTAGGTTGTGTGGTTCCTTGCGGGTGCTATCCAAGGGATAATCGGGGTACTGTCGCTTACCACAAACGTGACAATTTGGCCCTCCACCTTAACAATATCAGAGTGAATGTTCATAAGTTGCAGAACACATAGAAAATCCGATGGCTGTAAAATGATGCAACTTGTTGCTCAAATGGGTGGGTCGATAATAGTACTGGGTCTTTTTGAAATTTTTAAAATCCTCCAATTTTTCTGTCTCCCAACGCACCATCAAAGCACCCTCGAACTGGCAAGCGAAGTTGCAAATACGCGTGCTAGAATCAATGAAGCCTTTAAAAAAAGCATTAATACTCTCGCTACGTTGAGTAGTCGACATGCCCTCCCAGAAATTGTGATTTAGAAAGATAGGGACCCATTTTGCACATATTTGAAACATAAATAGAAACCATTCACGCCTCAGACCCCCCATGGGAAACTCATCGATTATGAGTTGCCACTTCTCCTCGAATTCGCTTGTAGAATACGAGTTGTAAACGATATGCTTAACCCTTGAAATACGAGCTTTACGACCGACACCTTGCCCAACCTTCTGTGGAATCTTCTGCATTATGTTCCAAAGGCACAACCGATGATGCGTATTGGGTAGAACCTGCTGAATAGCGTTCGCCATGGCAGCGCACTGATCAGTTATAATGCCCCGTGGCGCACGGCCTCCCAGACATGTCAGCCAGGTCTTCATTACCCACACGAATATCTCCGTCGTCTCATCTGGTAAGAGACAGCAGCCCAGGAGGATGGACTTCCCGTGTTGGTTGACACCAACATACGTCCCGAAAGGTATACCGTACCTAACATATTTAAATCAGAAGTATTACTTAGTTGGATGCTAACCACTAAGATCGGAAGTAATTTTTTCATTTATTAGGCACAACATACTCACTTGTTAGTTAAGTAGGTGGTGTCGAACGTCACGACATCGCCGAAATGTCGGTACGCAGCTCGGCAACAAGCGGTCGCCCAAAAAATCTTGGAAACTCTGCCTTGCATATCGAATTCACATTGGTAGAAGAAATTGGAGGACTCGGCTTTACGACGTATGAAATACTGCACTACCATCTCCACCCTTCAACTTGAAAGCTCTATTCGCATGAATCTTATTGTACATGTCTTTAGGAATGTACGTACAGTTCTGGGCTCCACCGCATTGCGCGACTATTGATTTTATCGATTGATTCTGTGGTACGCCTGCCTCGTCGTTAATCTTCAGCATTTTCTTAACAAATAGAGGAAGTTGGCGATGACATTTGAAAAGCGAACAGTTTTCGGGTCGAGATCGTGATTGTGTTCTAATTCAACACTTATAATCTTCCAAACATCTATAAGCATAAAGTCCTTGAATACAAAACGTATGGGGCAGAGGGTTGAATGCTCGCCCTGCGGCCGTTTACCATACCCTCTAAGTGGTTGTGTTTCTTGGTTTTGAGGATCCTTCTTAGTTTGTTGATTAGCCGGGGTACGACCACGGCTACATATAAATAGACAGCTATATGGCTCTCCACTGAAGTGGTGCAATGACCGCCTTTGGGTGGAGAACCCCATGCGGAGACCGTACAGCTTCCACAATGCATCAGCCTCATCTCGGCCATTGAATATCATGCCTACTTTCGGCTCGATTATGGGATCCGTATCGCTCAACACACCGCTGTGAGGTTCCTCCTTATTGCCTTCAGTATGAACTGTTTGATCATGTTCGCAATCGGGGATGGAATCTTCATCGCTATCTCCCACTGCACTTACCACCATTAATTGAATTAACACTAACAAAAATCAAGTGCTGATTAAAGGTTGACAAATATGCTTGCATGTTTGATCAGTGGACTGAAATTCCCCAGAATGAGTACTGAAAATATCGTCGTCGCGATCCGACAATCCATCATCCAGTTCTTCCTCGCTTGAAAATTCTACATTTAATAGCATAATTGCGTTTAGATTTTTTTTAGTTTAGGAAGTTAACAAACTGAAGAAAAAAAATACATTTAAAATGTTGCTACACATGGAGGTAAGTAGATAACTGACCATTGAATTGATCTGTTGGGGTCCCATCGGCAAATTCTTCTTCCGACTCGTAATCACCATCAAATATATCATTGTCCATTTTACATAAATAAGAATGTAAAACTACAAATGAAGATAACAAATTAGAATAATCAGAGATGATTGGTAATAATGGTTTTTAGTTTTCACAAGTTAAAATGATTGTCATTTAACTGAAAAATATTTTTGCTTACCACCAAGCCATGTTGGTGATCTCGTTCAACATAACTGCCATTTTAATGAACATAATGACTTAAATTTGATAATGGAATCTCTCAATGGGAATGAAAAATGTATGTTTTGCGCTTACAACTAGATTTATTGAATTAGCATAATTATACATACATTAACTCTTGGTTTACCACTGGAAACTTTCCAAAAACATGATATCTAAAGTTCAAACTTGTGACCACTCAAACAGAAGGAGAGAATTTATTACCTCATTCAATGCTTGGATGCTCCATTAATGAGTTGCAACAAGAAGAAGATGAATGCGCATATGGAGAAATTTCCCGTTGCAAGTGATAATTTGTTGTTTCAAAACACCTGAGCATCTGTGCATATTTTTCCCGCCTATTATTTGCAGGTGATATTTGTTCCCTTCAAAAGACATGAGGATTAATTAGTGAGATATGGCATGATCTTTCTCACATGGGTACAGTCCCATCAATCACAAATCATAATTAAAGCTTCCCATCATTTTTCTTGTATAGTACTGTACTTTTATGACCCCATCATTTCAAACAATACAAAATTGTCTATCATGGGTCTGATGGTCATCTATCACAATTTTAATATACTACAAAAAAATGGAAATCCAAAAACCGCTGCACATTTTTGTGGTTGTATTGGAAACCGGTTTGGGGGGTAATATGCCTATCCGCTTACCACATCTTATGTCATGCTCACCACATCAAGGCATGTGAGGGGCAATATAGTGTCTCGATAGAATTTTCCTTTTGTTTATTTGTCGAACATCCATATTAAACGCTAGAATATAGGGAGAAGGAAATAAGTTAAAGAAAAACAATAGAATAAAATAGAATGTCGGGATATAATTATTTCGGATAAATATATGCAGGCATCATGTATATTAATCAACTAAGTTGGAATATACACAAAATTTTAAAGCTTCACTACTCATTACACAGAGATTTTTTTTTTTTTATATACAATAACTAACTCTTCTTTATAAAAGTAAATAAATAAATAACTACCTCACCGTCTTCATCACCGCTTCATATATATCATCTACCCAAGACTTGAAGAAAAAAAAAAAAGAGATTAAGCTTCGGCAAAAATATATCCCCCAAAAAAGAAAATGGAAGACGTGAGAAATTTTCTAATAACACAAGTAACAAACGATGAAGATTTCAAAACAAAGATTTTCCAATTCCTCGAAAAAAAGCTCACTTTTCTTTTCCATCTCATTACATCTCTCTTCACCTCCATTTCTATCAAGTTCGATGAAAATTTCAAAACAAACATTTTCCAATTCCTCCAAGAAAAGCTCACTCTTCTTTTCGATTTCATTACCTCTCTCTTCACCTTCATTTAAGTTCAATGAAAATATCAAAACAAAGATTTTCCAATTCCTTCAAGAAAATGTCACTCTTTTTCTCCATTTCATTACCTCTCTCTTCACCTCCATGTCTGCCAAGTTGGACGAAGATTTCATAACAAACATTTTCCAATTCCACCAAGAAAAGCTCACTCTTCTTCTCTATTTCATTACCATTCTCTTCGCCTCCATTTTTGCCAAGTTCGGAGAAATTTTCCCTCCGGAAACCCGATGAGAGACTTTTCTTCACTGGGCACACATATTCCTAACTGTCATATTGCCAGGTTTCATTATCATTCTTATTTCCTTGTATGTTGTTCTTCCTTGCATTTGTTTGTCACTTGAATGCTTGTTTGGTCTTTGCATGAGTTTAATTACAAGTTTGATGTCTGTGTTAAGGTTTTTTTGTACATGTTTTGTTTCTGTCTTGAGGGATTTTTGGACATGTTTTGTCTCTGTATTGAGAATTTTTTGTAGTTTTAGTTGCTGTTGTAAACTTGGCGGAAAGATGATGGTTGCTCCAGGACGTGGCGGAATGATGATGCTTAGATCGGTTTTTGAGAGTAATCCGAGGGCTTATTTCAGACTTTTTTTTTGAAGTGGCCAAAAAAAATATATTAATTAAGAGAATAGTCTAGTTTTGAAAATATTTGCAAAAGTAGCCGTTTCGCCCAGCCGCTGGGCGAAACACAGCGAAAATAGATTACGGCCCGATATGTGCTAATTAAGCCTTGTTTCGCCCAGTGGTTGGGCGAAACACACTGTTTTCATCACGCTAACAGCGCTTAATCGGTTTCCGAAAAAAAAAAATTGTACAATATGTCGTGGGGCGAAACAACCTATTATCATATTCTGGGCTTAGCCCACAAAATTTGAGCCCATATTATACAAAACAGTCTTTAATATTTTTTCTAGTTTAGGTACATATTTATTTTTGAAATTATTTTTGTAGTTTAGGTAATGTATATATTTATTTTATTAATAATTTTTCTTGTTTAGAATTATTTATTAATATTTTTTTTGTTATAGATATTTTTTTTAGTATATTATTTATAGTTTTATTTTTTGAAAGTTTAACAAATCATATGTATGCTATGTATTTATTTATTTATTTATTTATGTATTTATTTGTAAAACAATCCCTATTAAGTGTTATGTATATTTATTACAAGTAAATTTTTAATATTTTTTCTAGTTTAGGTACATATTTATTTTTGAAATTATTTTTTGTAGTTTAGGTAATGTATATATTTATTTTATTAATTATTTTTCTTGTTTAGAATTATTTATTAATATTTTTTTTGTTATAGATATTTTTTTTAGTATATTATTTATAGTTTTATTTTTTGAAAGTTTAACAAATCATATGTATGCTATGTATTTATTTATTTATTTATTTATGTATTTATTTGTAAAAAAATCCCTATTAAGTGTTATGTATATTTATTACAAGTAAATTTTTAATATTTTTTCTAGTTTAGGTACATATTTATTTTTGAAATTATTTTTTGTAGTTTAGGTAATGTATATATTTATTTTATTAATTTTTTTTCTTGTTTAGGATTATTTATTTATAATTTTTTTGTTATAGATATTTTTTTTTAGTATATTATTTATAGTTTTATTTTTTGAAAGTTTAAAAAATCATATGTATGCGATGTATTTATTTATTTATTTAATTATTTATTTATTTATTTATGTATGTATGTATTTATTTTTAAAAAAAATCCCTATTAAGTGTTATGTATATTTATTACAAGTAAATTTTTAATATTTTTTCTAGTTTAGGTACATATTTATTTTTGAAATTATTTTTTGTAGTTTAGGTAATGTATATATTTATTTTATTAATTTTTTTTCTTGTTTAGGATTATTTATTTATAATTTTTTTGTGATAGATATTGTTTTTAGTATATTATTTATAGTTTTATTTTTTGAAAGTTTAAAAAATCATATATATGCTATGTATTTATTTATTTATTTATTTATTTATTTATTTATGTATGTATGTATTTATTTTTAAAAAAAATCCCTATTAAGTGTTATGTATATTTATTACAAGTAAATTTTTAATATTTTTTCTAGTTTAGGTACATATTTATTTTTGAAATTATTTTTTGTAGTTTAGGTAATGTATATATTTATTTTATTAATTTTTTTTCTTGTTTAGGATTATTTATTTATAATTTTTTTGTGATAGATATTTTTTTTAGTATATTATTTATAGTTTTATTTTTTGAAAGTTTAAAAAATCATATATATGCTATGTATTTATTTATTTATTTATTTATTTATTTATGTATGTATGTATTTATTTTTTAAAAAAATCCCTATTAAGTGTTATGTATATTTATTACAAGTAAATTTTTAATATTTTTTCTAGTTTAGGTACATATTTATTTTTGAAATTATTTTTTGTAGTTTAAGTAATGTATATATTTATTTTATTAATTATTTTTCTCGTTTAGGATTATTTATTTATATTTTTTTGTGATAGATACTTTTTTTAGTATATTATTTATAGTTTTATTTTTTGAAAGTTTAAAAACTCATATGTATGCTATGTATTTATTTATTTATTTATTTATGTATGTATGTATTTATTTTTAAAAAAAATCCCTGTTACGACAAACAATTGCACGATATCATAAATTACCGTGGAGGTGATTGGCCTACCATACATTCAGCTTATCTGGCTGAGTGGGAACAGAAACGCTTGGAACGATAAATAAATATTCCTTCATGGCGGCCATACGACCCTAGCCAGTATGATGCATACTGGAATTGGTATAGAACGGCAACTGATCCTTATGTGCAGTCAGATATCCCGCATGCTACGGGATCGTATCATCCGATGGTTCCGCAGAAAAGGAAAGCGGTAATGAAAATAATTGACTATTTATTCATATTATTTTATTTCTTTAACATTACTCAAATATTATTTTTTAGCATGCATTTCTTTTGGATGCCTGCAAACATGGGTTCGAAGCGCTAAAAGCCGAGTGCCGGGATGTACCAGGGAAATTGAAAAAGTTGTTAGGGTACATCCGGAGCAGCATGAAGGAAAGTAATGAATATGAGGGCGACTTCGATTCGGGTTCGATCATCGAACAGGTTGGAGACGAAGGAGGAGACGGAGGAGGGGGAAGAGAAGGAGATGAAGGAGTTACTCAGATTACTCAGGGTCAGCCTCAGGTTCAGCCTCAGCCTCAGCATCAGCCTCAGGTTCAGCCTCCGGCTCAGCGAGGACGCGGAGGAGGAGGAAGACACGGAGGAGGACCACGAGGAGGAGGAGGAGGAGGAAGACACGGAGGACGCGGGGGAACACGAGGAGGAGGAGGAGGAATCTGGCGTTACTGACTATGTTTATTTTTTACTGTATTATTTGGACTATGTTTTGTTAATTTGGACTGATATTTAAACTATTTCAGAGAGCTGACTATGTGTATTTAGTTGGAATATGATGGATATTATTAATTTGGAATACAATCCATAAAATATTACAAATTAAAATACATAAACATAAAATACAATACATAAAACATTACAAATAATAATCCATAAAACATTACAAACCACAATAAATAAACATAAACTACCATACATAAAACATTACAAACAACAATCCATAAAACACTACAAACCACAATAAATAAACATAAACTACCATACATAAAACATTACAAACAACAATCCATAAAACACTACAACCTTCTCGGACATTTTGTTTTCGTGTGTCCTGCTACTCCGCAAATGCTGCAATGTTTTCTACGATCTGCGTTGTCCATGGTGTCCATACTATTATGAAAGCGTTTCTCCTGTCTTCTACCACGCTTGTTGGTTCCACGGGCATTTTTCCTTCTAAGATTCTCAGGAGGAACCAACGTACCGTTGTAAACTTTTTCACGTTCAACCCACTGTTCTCTATCCTTTATCGGATAAAAACTTCCTTCATATGTACGCTTAAGGTGATCCATCGAAAAATGTTGATGTATAAAATACTCGGAACTAACACCTCTGCGTATGCAAACTGCTACAAGATGTGAACAAGGGTAGTGATAGAGCATCGGTTTCTGATAACTGCATACAGAGTAATATCTTCAAACTCTTTCGCCGGAGGATTACCGAAAGTTCCTACACTAACCATCTCACCCACTTCCGTATAATTGTTCATAACTATTTCTGGTTCGTCGCCTTCTTCCATTTCTGGCACTTCATCTTCATCATATTCGTCCTCTTCAATATTTTCAAACTCATCTTCACTGCCTTCTTCCATTTTTGGCACTTCATCTTCATCACGATTTATTACAGGTTCTAACCTCTCAAGCTCGTCATCATTAAAAGCTACATTTGATCTACTACTAGTTCCTACATAGGATTCTCTACTTTGGATGCGTTCAACGTATATTTCTAATTCATGCCAACCGTGTTCACCATATTTGATGTACTGAGCAAAACTAGCTAACTATGAATCATTCGAAATTTTTACTATCTTAAAATACAAACAATCATTTATACGGTAAGGAAACCTACCACTAATTTTAAGATCGTCACTATTAGGCCAACCAGTGGTAGCATAAATTTCTAAATACAATCTATAATAATTTCTATTTCTACTGCACGGGAGAAAAACAGCTTCGTGTGGATAGTAATTGTATCCGCTTGAATCTTGAACAATTTGACCATTGTAATATAGAAAAAGTTCAGAATTTTGTGGCATTTTCTTGATAGGGAGAAAGATAGAAAGAGAAGAAGTTTGCAAGAGAGACTTATGAGATTTGATTTTTTGATGATCAAGTGTAATAAGAGGACTCTTTAAATAGAAATCTAAATCAACTGAGATTCCACCTATATTCTAGCATGTTAAATCAATGTTACCCACTAAAATAAAGTTAAATTGTCATTTCAATCTGAAAAAATAAATATTCTCTAGTACCCTATATCTGAACCCTAAACTCTATACCTAAAAAAACTGAGATTCCACCTATATTCTAGCATGTTAAATCAATGTTACCCACTAAAATAAAGCTAAATTGTCATTTCAATCTGAAAAAGTAAATATTCTCTAGTACCCTATATCTGAACCCTAAACTCTATACCTAAAAAAATTGAGATTCCACCTATATTCTAGCATGTTAAATCAATATTACCCACTAAAAAAAACTAAATTGTCATTTCAATCTGAAAAAGTAAATATTCTCTGTACCCTCTATCTGAACCATAAACTCTATACCTAAAAAAACTGAGATTCCATGTATACCCTAACATGTTAAATCAATGTTATCTACTAAAAAAAACAGAGTTGTCATTTCAATATGAAAAAGAAATTCTAAATAAAAATAAGTTGTTTATTATCATTTTTTTATCTTCGGATTTATTTTATTTTTTTCCATGTAAAAAGGTTAAAAAATCTGTTTTTATTTTTTCCCCTAAAAAAAAAAAAGTACAGCTCTTTCCCCCAGCGAGCTGGCGAAACATGTGTTTCGCCCAGCGAACGGGCGAAACAGACTGTTTCGTATAATATGGGCTCAAATTTTGTGGGCTAAGCCCAGAATATGATAATAGGTTGTTTCGCCCCACGAGGGGGCAAAACATACTGTACAATTTTTTTTTTTCGGAAACCGATTAAACGCTGTTAGCGTGATGAAAATAGTGTGTTTCGCCCAACCACTGGGCGAAACAAGGCTTGATTAGCGCGTATCGGGCCGTAATCTGTTTTCGCTGTGTTTCGCCCAACGGCTGGGCGAAACTACTTGTGTTTCGCCCAGCGGCTGAGCGAAACTGTTACTTTTGCAAATATTTTCAAAACTAGCCCATTCTCTTAATTAAATTTTTTTTTTTTGGCCACTTCAAAAAAAAAGTCCTTATTTCATCAATCTTAGGGCTGGAAGGCCTCTTAGTTAAACAGTTATGTAGTGATTTGAGAACTTATTTAAGATTGTTTTATATTAATTAGGGTTAAAATGAGGAAATATGTATGCTACTTGGTTTGTATGAGTATGACTGTGGACCTTAATATGATAAGGTTTTTATTTGTTCTGTTTTGAAAATTTAAGGTTGGTGTCTCAATTTTTGTTAGAAAAATGTATAATTTTAGGATTTAAGGTTTGATGACTTATGATATATACATATTTGATTTTGTAACCTTTGTAAGATATGCTTTGTTTCAATGATACTTCAAAAATTCAGTTGTATCGGAAACTGATATCCGTATCGTATTTCTAGGCTACATACATATTTATCTATTTTACTTAAAAATAACAATAGATACTTGAACTATATTTTCATCTGATATTGTTTATGTAAAACATATATCCTTAGCACACAATATAACAAAAATAAAATTGATAAAACAAAATTAGCATATATAACTATATAATTACAGATAAAAAATATTTACTTTACATCAATATTTTCTGTAATAATAAATTTGTAACATCTTTTACATCACATTGTGCTGCCTCAATATATATAAAATAATTAAAAATAAATATAACTAACAAAATAATAATTATATATATCGACGTACGTATCCGAAGTATTTCTAAATTGCCTTATTCCCGCATTCATATCTGATCAGATTGCGCATTCATATCATATCGGATAGTTAAAAATATGATTGACCTGAGATGTTATTTGAACAAAAGATACCTAAATTCAAAATTTGATTAGGCCCAATTTGGTTGTCAACTAATATTAAAAATATTACGTCAAATCTATGTGACTTTGAAATTCGGCCTGTTTCAAATCCAATATTGTCTATGAAATGAACCAACGAAAATAGAATGCCTACTTTCCGCTTTCTTAGAATTTTCCACAAAATGTAACTAACCAAACATCCTTTTATGGCCCAAAAAAAGCACAAATACAAGCAAAATTAAGGAATAAAATAATAAAAAAAGATAGGAATAAAATAATATCGATACAACAACCTTAACATTTCCAGATTAGATCACCACAATCCCTATTATACCACCTCAAAATAGAATAAAAAACCGAACTTATCGACCTCAAAATACAAGTAAAAAATCGAACTTATTCAAAAACCCGTAAATAAAATTCCCCAAAAAAATAATAATAACATTTCTTGTTGTCGTTTCTCTTGTATACACTCTATTTCCCCTTTCGGAAAAGAAAAAAACTTTTAAATTCTTAAATACCCCCTTGCTTCCAAAAAGCAATCAATATTTAATCCCCCCTAATTAACCCTCAATCTACCTCTCAATCTACCAACAATATAACAAATAAAACAATAATAATACCAACAACAACAAAACAATCCCCATTAATCAATCACTCTCTCTCATCAAAACACTCACTCACAAATCTTCCTTCAAAATCCAAATACTTATACCAAGCATCCTTATACCGCGTAATCGCTAACTTAAGCCAGGGCTTCATATGCCCGCTAAAATGCACCACAGCAGCGCTCTCAATCAACCGCTCATCGATCCCCAAATCAAACCCTAACCCTAAAACGTGCCACCTTCGATCCAGCGGCTCAACCAATCCATAAAACGATAAAAATCCAGCTGGCAAAGTCCCGCCCCTCCAAAGCGCCAGCTCAGCGTTCTTTTCCTCCCAATAATGAAACCGTCCTGTTATATCATTCCTCTTCCAAGAAATTAAATCAAACACATTAACACCAAAAGCCCATCCGCAAGTTTGGGGATCGAATTTGGAGCTCAGTATCGGAATTGAGAAGTTTAAGTATTTGTAGAACCGATTGTAGGATTCTAAGCAGGTTTCGACCGCTCCGATTGCATTTCCACGCAATTCGACCGAGAATAATTGTGTCAAATCCTTTTGCACCACCACATCGTCTTCCAAAAAAACCACTTTCTCCAAATTGGGCAAAATTTCCGGAATATAAAACTTCAAATACTTCAACAAATAATTCTTATTCTTATTACTTTCCATCCTTTTAACAATTGGGGAATAAGAGGAATTGAGCCAAGAGAATTCTTCCACACTTCGCACCTCAATTGTGGACCCTTTAAAGTCATTCAACACGAACCAAGAAGAGAAAGATTTTGAACGGACTCGGTCCGTGACCACATGAAACACCAGCTGCTGAGGATGGTCCGCATTGGAAACCGTGCTGTTTATCACCACATTTATCGCCATTAAATTGTCAGAAAATATACAAAAATGGTACAGATTATTGTCCACCAATCTCGGCGAATTTCTCATCTCATCCGCCTTTTTTCTGATCTCCTTCTTTTCGTACCACTCTTCCAAAACCCTAATTTCCAAACAGCCCAAACCCTTCTGCACGGATTCCGATGCAATCTCCCCAAATTTCACAGCCTGACTAATCGCACTTTTAGACCTCTCTTCCAAAGCATTCACATGACTCTTCAAAGTCACAAGAGTGGTACTAATATCATAATGATTATCTTGAGCCTTATAAATCAACTGGGCGAAACGGGTGATTAACGGGTCGGATTGCTCGCGGGTTAACGGGTCGGATGATGTGGCGGCCTGAGAGAGCAGTTTTTGGCAAACCCTTATTTGGGAGGAAAATTCCCAAGCGAGTTTTAGGTTTCCGTGCTCTTTTGAGATGATTGTGTAGGCTTTCGCGAGAGTCATTTGATCCGACAGCTGGCGCGCGAGAGAGTCGCTGCTTAGGAGTTCTTTGGTTAGGTTTAGGGTTTTACGAGGGGTTTTGGAAGGTTCCGGAAGATTCTCCTGTGAAAAATGATTAAATTTTATTATTGGTGAGTTTTTGGTTAATTGTGTAGTGAGTATGCAGTCCATTTAATATAGGTGTTGACAATGTACAATCAGAGATTTAAAGGAAAAAGGATCCTTAATTTTGACATCTCACCTAACTGCGATTAGATGTGTGGCAATCTGTGTGGCGGTTTGATATATTATAGGATTTTTAATATTTTTGAGATGCAACACAGATGGTTAGACAGAAAGGATGCAGAGGATCGGGAATAGATCACCTAAACTAAACATCTACTTTATACTTTATTGGATTAATGTTTGTTATTTCAGTGTTGACATGTTCCACATAAAAATTGGCCTATTGTGCTAATGATATGATAGAATAATAGTAGTTTTTTGAAAGGGAACAAATATTATTGGTTAAATACTGAAATCCCCAAATCAAGTTAGTATATTTTTTTATAGGTGGACTAGTTCCCACCAATTGAGTATTTCCAAGATGGTAATCGTAAAATCAAAGCAAAAAAAGGGGTATATATAATATTATTATATTTTTCTAAAAACGTGGAAAATATAATTAATTTGCAAGTTTGAATTGGGTTTTCTTTTCTCTCTTGTTTGGTATTCTATTTGCAACATGGGCAACTCTCCTTAACATTGTTTGATGAATTTTAAATTGAAACATATTATAAATTTTATGGTTTTAATAAAAAATTAAAGTTAAGAACATAGTGGGCAGCTCAAAGAACTTTTTAGATTCCTAATGAAGACTTGAAAAGAGCATTCAATGCAAGAAAATAGTTTCTAGAAGGATTCATATGCAAATAATAACATAAGGATGGGCCTACATGCAAAAAAAATCCAGAAATTGAGAAATTTTATGATTGAATCTATTAAAATTGAGGATAAAAAATCAGGAACTTACACGAATTGGAGGCTGGGATTGAACAGGGTGAAAATGATGAACAACAAACAAAACCAATCCAGCAAAAATAAAAATCGCAAGAAGAAACCAGATCCAATCTGAAACCCGCCGCCGAGCGAGGCGCCTGTACTCAGCTGGCCTTCGCCTCATCTCGCTCTACACAAAATCTCGCAGAATTCGATCCAGTCCTTCCGAATTCCTCAAATCTGGATAGAACCCAAAACGATTATATCAAAACTGCAGCTTTCAGCGCATATTTCGAATCGGCAGGGCGGAATTCCAAAAACCCAAATCAGAATTTATCTCAAAATTAATAACCCAAATTGAGTTTTCCTCGATCTGGCGCTCAATTCTTCAATCAAATTAATAACCGAAATTGGCGAAAACCCAATCAAATTGAATTAGTGGTTGAGCAGAAAATAAAATACAAACATAAAACGAAGATGGGTACTCTGAACTGAATCAAATGGAATTGAATTGGAGGTGCAGAGAAGAGAGGAAGAAAGAGAGAGATCTAAGAGCAAGGAAGAATGACGTAAAGAGGAAGACAGAGCATGCTTCTTCTTTTGCCTTCCATTTCACTCAGAACAGACCCGTTTCAGCTCAACGGGTCGGATTTTATCCCTACTCCTTTCTTACAAACTACACCTATATGTTTTATCACATTTGCAAATTAACAACCAATCACTTGCATAAATAAAAGGGAAAATATTTGCATCCCTCACTTGAATATTGTTACATAAATATTATTATATTATATTTTTATATAATTTTCAGTTGTTTATTATACTACTATAAAAAATTAAGGGAAAAATATTTGTATCACCCACTTAAATATTACCTAAGCATTACTATATCATATTTTTATATTATATTTAGTTGTCTGTTGTATTTTTGTATAAAACTAAATGAAAAAGAAAGAATATCTTTTGTATGTCAATATATTTTTTATATGTTTGTTTAATATTTTGCATATTAATATATCATTTTGTAGTTTTGTTATAGGTTTTTAAATTTTGGTGATACTACTGATAAATAAACCGGTGATGCGTATTAGGTTTATTAGGGAAAATTATATGGTGTGTTGCTGATAAAAGTTTGGGGTGTATTTTGTAAAATTTCCTAATTTTTGACAAGAACATGCCTGGTCCAATGATCTAGGTTGCTGTCTGAATCTTATTTATATCCGGAATTTTAGATCAAACGAATGACTGATTTTTATATTACATTAAAATATCAACAATTATATCTTGTCTAAGAAAAATATTAAAAAATCTAACATACCATTTTCTCATAAAATATTCTGTAATTATTCAATAATGTGCGCCTAAGCGGGATTTTGTTATGACTCGTTATACAAAAGGCCCTAAAAGTACAATTTGTTTAGCAGCCAATAATAGATACATAATAATAGATACAATGAATTATAATTAATTGATTAAACCAATTGGAGCAAGTAAAATTTCTCTCCTTACAGAAAAAATGTACTTAATTAAAGTAGAACCTAATATAGGGTTAAAAAAGATACACTGGAAATTTTGAAAAAGAAAGATACAATGAAAATGTGATCATTAAGACAAAAATGTGACTATCACAAGAACCAACTAATCTGTGTCTCTTTTAATGTCAAATTTGACTTGTAACTGAAAATAAGTTCATATTTATTTTGTGAACAATATGTGAACAAATTATTAACTTTTTTTGAATAAAATATCAGAGCAAATAATACGGACCGACTTGACACAACACATTCGACAGAAGATCAATAGATTTTTTTTGAGGTAGGAAGATCAATAGAAATTGGAACTCAATTCATGCAATTGTACTCAAATTAGTAGGTTAGGGGGCCAATTTAAAAACTTAAACATTGATTAATGAAAAGATTAAGGAAACAGACCTTGTAACTGCTGTTTGGTGGTTTATTTTCATGAGTATAAACATTTATTTATTTTCATGAAAACACAAGTATCTTTTCAGGCGAATAGTGAGGATCTTTTGGGCCTGGAACAAAACATGGACCAGACCATCTCTTGACTTTTGTTCATTACAGCAGTATTGGGCCATTTTTTCTACTTTTATCTTTAGTTCTTTTCATACTTATTTTGCTTTTTGAATTTCAGTGATGATGATTACATGAAAAGGTTATTGACTCACAACTCTTGCTAAAAACTCTTTAAATTTTGGTTTCCTTCTTTAACCATTATAATGTGAATTGAAATTTGAAAGGGAGACTTTTCATCTTCATGTTAGTTGGTGAATAAAGGCATAAAAAGGTGTGGAACCTTAACTAACCAAACCCCCATTTGTATTATTTGTTCCATTATTGCTTTGCAAAACAAACTCATACGTCAGCAAAAGGTTGTGTCGTTTATCATATTTTTTTGTTGGTGCGAACCTAACGTGACTCGATTCATAGGATAGAGACCCACATATCTCTAAATGCATAGAATTAAAGGAAAACTATATATAGATGCACCTTGCAAAACAAAAATAATTAAAAGAAAATAGAGGGACAAGTGTTTTTAATGTGTTTATTAAATGGCCCAAGGGCTTTTGAAGAAATTGGTTGTAGAAAGCCATCAATAAAGCCCACCCTGTTCTTTCCATGTAGGCCCATCAACTAGTACTTGAATTTCTTTTATTTATTCTTGTTAAAATATATATAAGGTGGCCCAACATATCCAATTTTCAGAAAGAAAAAAAATGAGATCCCTGCTAGAACATGGGCCAATGATTTTACTTTTATATATATATTTTTATTTTTTATTTTTTTATACAGTGGGCTTCGTACGTCCCTGATCTATTCTCCCAATAAATCACAGTGTGATTTTTTAAGCTTACTAATTAGTTGAACTTTATTACAAATTTATAAGGTGTTGTTTTCCACCTTTTTAAGATATAAGAAGTCTGTACTATAATATCTTTGGTATTTTACAGGGTGAGTTCATATGTTCATCGTTTATTTTCAAGAAAATTGACTTTGTCGAATTTCGAATCCATAATATTTTGGTTAATGAGTTAGTGCTTAATTACTCATACTAGAGAAGCTTTGACATACTATAATTTTTTTGAACTGACGGATTACTGAATTAAGTTCAACTTATATAACAATTTGTTCAAAAGTAATTTACGACACACTTTGCATTCTAGACTTGATCATTACTTAAGTTCAAGACATAATCTTCATGCTATGCTTAATCATTTTTCAACTTTATTTTCTAATTCCTCTTTATTTAGAAAAGTGCAGGATTGACTGTAGAGATATTTTTAAATAGATAATTGTAGAAAATTACCTAGTAAAAATATAAATAATTATTTGAACAAAGTCTCAATATCACACAATCTCAATTAATAATGAATGAATTCATACTTCATACATCTATATACTTCTCATGATATATCTAAACAAATGACTAAAACCCTAAACTGAATCTATCATACGGCTTCAAACCCTAATTCTTCATTAGGCTCTATATTCTTCCTAAGGGGTAGGACCCGCTTCCTACCACCTCGACTCATCAACTTTTTCAGCCTGAATCCATCACTGGGGACCACCATGGCTGATCCCTGCACGTCAGGCCCAGCTCCACACATGCATGATGTGTAGGCTCCCATTTTTATTTTTGAAGTCTTGTTATGGAGTTCTTTTTCTTGTTTGAGAGAGGGAGAAACAGAGAGTTTATGTTGACTAATCGTAAGAATTGAGAACTAATGTTGGTTTATATAGAGGACAAGGGGGATCTATATGTATCATCTGTATATTTTTAGGAATATAGGGTAAGGCTCTGTGCAGTTCAGAGCTGAGATGTATGTATAGCTAAATTTATCCTTCACTATATTTAGGAGTATGTAGAAGAATCATCCGTGCACCTAGAAATGTATGTGAGGGTTTGTTGTATGTTATAGTAGCAGTACTTGAAATATCACCAATTTATAATATGTTTTTCCCTTCTGAAGTTGTGCATATAGTAGTGTCTTTTCCAGAAACAATGTACAAAAAAGTACGTTTTAGAGGGGAGGGATATATACATTATATTTTTTGGATGCATCTAATGCTACATGTTAGTTTTTGAGTAATATTCTTACACAAAATAAATGAAAATAATAGGGAGACAACACCTAAATATCTCATAACACAAACAAACCTACCACCCCTAGGATATGTTTTAATTTTTTAATATTGTTAAATGACTAAATAATTTATTAATAATTTACAAAGTTTTTCAATATTTGAAAACTGAAACAAAAAATTAAATAAAAAAAACTGAAACAAAAATAATTGATTTGCAAAAATAATTGGAAAAAAAATCAAGTTTCTCGTCAAACGTATTATTACTTCTTAGTTTTGGGCCATATCAGCAAAGGGGAAAAATTTCTTATATAACCTCAAAAAACTGAAAAATATCACAGTTCAAAATATTTAAAATTTTATTTATGAAATACTTTTAACAAAAATTTTATACCACTCTTGATGCCCACTTTTTTTTAAAGTGTAGGTATCCTGTGAATTATTCAGTAAAATTTATATGAAACATTGTTAAGATAAAATATCAAACAATGTAGTAAAATGAAATATTTAAGTCAAGATGAAATAAGAAATATTAAGGAGTAATAATAGAATACTTGTTTAGCCGAAATGCAAAATTGGGAGTATTAATAAAATTGCCAATGGATAATCTAGTTGGTAGAATTTATTGTATGTTTAGAAAAGAGATTGTGGATTAAAGTCTTCGTTGGCACACTTTTTTGTTTTGTTTTGTTAAGCATACAACATTTGTTGTCCTTAAAAAAATGTCGGCTCATTTCATAATGAGAAACTATAGTTAGCCCCTGAACGAGAGACAACACCTCCATACTCAGAGATATTGTTTCTTTGATTTCTAGTTTTAGTCTCTCTATTGTATATTCAAATTTCTCAACATTTTGAGAATCTTGTAAAATTATTATTATTTTTATTTAATTTAAGCATTTCGATAGGCAATCAGGTACTCAAGCTTCAAAGAAAAAACTTCAGTGTTCTCTTGAAAGCGCATTGAGATGATGAGGCTCTTTAGGCCATGAAATGGTTGGTTGGGTCATGTTAAATGATCTCGATAGGCTATCAGGCTCTTTAAGATAGTATTGAAGAAACAATTAAAAAAAAAAGATAGTATTGAAGAAAAAAAAATTAAAATTGGATTGTTGTAATTATATATGAGCATGTAATATTGAGTATATGTAATCTTTATGGACCAATTCATCTTTTATGGGCCATAATATATGAGCATGTAATATTGAGTATGTAATATTTATGGACCAATTCATCTTTTATGGGCCATAATATTGATCTGAATTAAACATATAAGAGTATTAAAGAAAAAAAAATAAAATTAAAATTGGATTGTTGTAATTAAATACGAGCATGTAATATTGAGTATGTAATATTTATGATTTTTTTTTATATACCATTTTTTTGAAAAATAATTCAATACTTGCCACTATTTTGAAAATAATGGAGTAACTACCATTTCCGCCACTCCCAGTGGTAGAACATACTTTCATCCGCCACTAGTAGTGGCGGAACATGTCTATTTTCAGTTTTGTCAAAATCGGCCCATTTGGCGGGCTAAACAGGATTAATTAGAGTAAAAAACCTTGTTCCGTCATTACTAGTAGTGGAATATGTTAAATTAATTTTTTTGCCACACTAACAGTTAAACATGACTCATGGATGGGTAATTAGCCTAAAATTGAAGAATTAGCTTGTTCCGCCATGTGGCGGAACAAGAAAAATTTAGCTTGTTCCGCCACTACTAGCGGCGGAACAGACTTATATTATATTAAAAGGACCCCATTTCAACCCGTTAAACTCAAAAAAAAAAACATTAGCCTGTTCCGCCACTAGTAGTGGCGGAATAGCCTTATATTATATTAAACAAACCCCTTTTTTCAACACGTTAAAACCATTCAAACCATTAACCCGACGGTTCGAAAGAGAGGCAATTTGGGGGCGATTTTTGGTGATAAATTTTGCCAAAAAAACCAAAAAATGGTGGAGATTAAAGGAGAAAGGAGGAAATACGAGGAAGAAGAAAAGAAAGGTAATTGATTTGGTTTTATTTTGAGTTTAGATTTAGTAGTTGGTGTTGATATTTTATGAATTGATTGAAATTAGGGTGAAATAGATTTGAATTGATTGAAATTAGGTTGATTTGATTGATTTGTTTGAATTAATTTGTTTGAAATAATTGATTGAAATTAGGGTGAAATAGGTTTGAATTTTTTTTCAAATATGGTGAAATAGGAAAGATTTAATATGTATGAAAATCCGGATTATAACGATACGGTTGGAATGTTGTTTATTGGTGCTACTAGGAGAGACGATAGGGCGTACAATCATTTACTGTCACGTTGGGACTTGTTCGACAGTCAGCCAACAGATGCAGTGGATTGGGCACCTTACGAAGAATTTCGTCCGAGACTGCCACTCATTTGTGGTGAAGAAAGAGATACCTGCTTACTCTCTTTGCCATTAATTTATATGTGGATTGTCGAGCGTGTTCGTTCTCAGAGGGTGATGCGACAGTTCGGGTATCGACAGAAAATCCACACCCCAAAAAGAGGCACCCGTATATGACGAAGAATTGCACGACTAGAAACAAGGCCGCGGAGAATTGGCCGGATATTCACAATAAGTGGGTGTATCTATGAGAGAGTAAATGGCTACGAGCCCCTAAGCGTAAGCTGCCACTGTACGATTCCAGCGAAACTGATGCATACTTGAGGTGGTATTACAGTGCGTCTGATCCGATAGTGCAGTCTCAGGTTCCGCACGGTACGAGAACATACTGCCCTATTGTTCCAGACAAAAGAGCCGCGGTAATATTTTGTATATAATATTTTCGTAATATTTTCCATAATTTTTTTAAGTTAAAAATAATAAATATTTTTCTAAAGGCAAAAAACATGATGGATGGAGCTAGCATAGGATTCAAAATGTTCAGAGAGATTGGTTCGATGAGTTTAGCAGACATAAAAAAAAGGCATAAAGAAGTGGTTAGGATGCACGAAGATGTCATTGGAGAAGTTTAATGAATTTAACGGGAGAGATGAATGGGATATTCTGGATACGGCAGAGGAGGAGACGAAGGAGGAGAAGAGGAAGGTGGAGAAGACGTCAGTCAACTCACTCGGAATCAAACTCAGACTCCTCAGATGATGACTCGAGCGGCGCGGAAGAGCAGAGCAGCCGACAGAGGTCGTTAGAGTTTATTATGTTAGGGTTTATTATTTTTGGGTTTATTATGTTAGGGTTTATTATGTTATGGTTACTTATATTAGTGTTTGTTATGTTATGGATTGTTATGTTATGGTTTGTTATGTTAGGGTTTATTATGTTATGGTTTATTATGTTATGGTTTGTTATGTTAGGGTTTATTATGCTTGTTACTCAGATATTTTAGAAGGAAATCAAACACCAACATACATAACACAAGTTATTAAAAGAAAACAATAACATACTACAAGTTCTTAAATAAAAACAACAACATAACACAAGTTCTTAAAAAAAAAAATAACCAGTTTAGGGTTCCGTTCTATACCGGCCTCCACCCCTTTGCGTGCACCTTGGTGCCATGTGTCTGGATAATTTGCAAACACTGCAATTCTTTAAAAATAATTCTATAATAAACTACCTACTTCCTTCTTCTTTTTCTTTAACTTGCTATTTCTTCCCCTAATTTCTCTCTATTTTCCCTTTTTTCTGGCTCACAATCACCTTCAAATAGTCTCAAAATCGCTTTTTATTATTGGGGGTGCCCTTTATGTTAGATTGGGGGAGAGAGAGGGGAGGCATGTATTTATACTACTAGCAGATCCATCAGTCTGTTCCGCCACTAGTAGTGGCGGAGCAAGCCAAATTTCTCTTGCTCCGCCACCTGTGGCAGAACAGGATATATTTTTTTTTTGCGTTTTTCCAGTAAGAGAGCAAAAAATATTTTGGCCTTAGTGGCGGAACACGAGAAATTTGCACCTGTTCGTGGCGGAACAAGCTAATTCTTCAATTTTTAGTCTAATTGACCATCCATGAGCCATGTTTAACTGTTAGTGTGGCAAAAAAATTAATTTAACATATTCCGCCACTAGTAGTGGCAGAATAATGTTTTTTACACTAATTAATCCTGTTTAGCCCGCCAAATGAGCCGATTTTGACAAAACTGAAAATGGACATGTTTTACCACTACTAGTGGCGGATCAAAGTCTGTTCTCTCACTGAGAGTGGCGGAAATGGTAGTTACCCCATTATTTTCAAAACAGTGGCAAGTATTGAATTATTTTTCAAAAAAATGGTATATATAAAAAAAATCAATATTTATGGACCAATTCATCTTCTATGGATTGATATTGGGCCTTTTGTGACTGTACACTTGATAAAGAAGGACACAATTCTGTGGAAAATAAATTAATTAATCATTGGATGTTCAACTTGTGAACTAATTAATTAAGTTGATGAATTGTCAAATCAACTGTTAGTTTAATTAGTCCAGAGTGATGGATGGACATCATGCATGTGACTAACAAAATGAAAATGAAAATCCATGTGATGATGGCATGATTGGTGCATACATGACATGATTCATGGCATGATACACTGAATTCAACAACATATGACTTTGACTAAAGAGAGACAATCTTAACTGACTTTCCAACTGATTAATTGCTAATCAAGGAAAACAATTAAAATAAAATAAGATGAAATTGTTGCTGAAATTAGTTGATTATTGAGTGTAGACTAAGTCTAGGAGACAATAAGTCAAAGGGTTGGGTGGAAGAAGAGCCACGTAGACCAACCTGTGAATCCATTCAAACTGGATAGAAAAGTGACTGGGAGTCAATTGTTTGCTGGAAGATCAGAACAACATGATTCTTTTTGTTGTTTTCTTTGATTTTATTGAGATTCTTTCTTTCTTCCAATTGACCCGTGATAAAAAAAATTGAACTCCTCAAATGAGAGCATTATTTGTAGGAAAGAAAGAAAAAACATTAAATTGATATGAGGTTTTAACCTACAAACTTTTGTATCTTAAACAAAATATTTTATTATTAGGCTATGAGACTATTTACGTGGTAAATAATTGTATCACTCCTAAAAATGATGGATGTCTTAAGCAAGCCGTGATTATACAAAAGATATAGTTTACATGAAAAATGTATATATGCTATTTTGAAAAAATAATATTACGTGATTTTTTTTTCCAAAAAATGAGTAGATAAATATGATAAAGAGTATATTAGATGGTGCAAAAGTGAGTATATGATATGAAGGAGTATTATTGAGTACAAAAACTATATTTAAAAAAAATGATATTATATAGTAAAAAAAAAAAGAATGTAGAGAGTGTATATGGTCAGAAAATATATAACGAGTACTAAAAAAGTTTATTGAGGAGTAAAAAGAGTATATATGGACATGAAAAATTTATATGGAATATAAAATAAGTAAATATGCACAAAAAGGAAAATAGTGTATACAAAAGTGTAAGAAAAATAATAAGATAAAAAAGAATATATATATATATATATATATATATATATATATATTTGATATATACATAGTTAATATCAAAAGTCGCTTAATTAATTGGGTCAACTCGGCTCATCTCTCTCCTCTGTCTGCCACTTAGAACGATCTCGTCGGACGGCGGTCGGAGGTTCCTTCAATATTTTAGCTCCTACAAAGTGATTTGTTTTTTTAGCCCCTCTAAAATGGTTAACTAGTTTGTCAACCAATGAAATTTCTTTGAACCAAACTATTTTTCATCATAATTATTTTTATATTAAATTGTACTTGATTTTTTAAAATATTCAGAAAAATTAGGATGAGGAGAATTTTGGAAAATTTCCTTACTATTTAATGAGAAACAAACAATTATTACATGTTCAACCTCGTGTTCAATTTCAATTACTCATGATACTGGCAATGAGTCCAGGACGAAAAACAAATTAATTTCTGTTGTTCATCCAAATATGGATGTTTACAGGTTGCTCTGCAAAAGTGTCATTTATTCAAATTGTCAGACAAGCCCAATTTTAGAAGACTTTACATCCAGCAAAGAATGAATGCTCGGACATGAATGCCACAAACATAAAGATTGGCCCCTAGAAATTTCTAAATTCAACTGATTGTCCCATACTTTTGGGGTAATTGGGCCCCTTATATCCCAAGCTGGAGATCATAAAAATACTTTCTGGATGGTGACTGATGAATATTCTATTCAATCTACAATGTTACAAATTAACATTTGTAGAATAATACAGTAGATTCAAAATTGTGTCATTTTTACAAATTTGTATATTTTTTTTGCAATTGAAGGAATAGTAGAAGAAATGACTAAATGAGCATGAGTAGATGTAGACAAATGACAACCAAGTCATCTTCAACCTCTCACCACTGTAATAATTTCAGGCCTGTTATTTATTTGATAATGGAAAGCCATTTAAAGCATGTGTTTATGGCCTTTGAATCCCCTCTAAGGATGCAATGTGTTGAATAAGACAATTCATGTCCCAATCGGATTAAATTTGTACCATTTGTCGCTAAGGAAGAATATATCGTTGTATAAAAAAATGATAAGATTGGCTCAATGTTAGTTGGATTTTAATTGCGTATTTTATATGAATAGAGTGACTAATCTATCGATATATATTATTTGAATTAAGTTTTTTTGGCATTTACACTGTTGTAAAAGTCTTAGGCTATTTTTTTTTTTTATGTTTAATTTATTGAATTGAGAGATTTTGTCCTCAGACTACTTAGTTCTCGGTTACTTCATAGTTCCTAAATAATAACTTGGTTTCGTTCAATTCTTGTAAGTTTTAGGTGATTGAGTTGATTTAACCCAATTAAACATCCTTTTTATTTTTCCTCCAAAAAACATTCTTTTTATTTTTGAATTTGTAGATCAGATATATTTTTTTCCTCTCTATTGTCTTTTCACATGTTTATGGTATTTTATTTTTGCGAATGATATTTATGGTGTTTCTTTTGTTGTGAATAAAACTTAAGTTATTTTGGTATAATACAACTAATTAGCCATAATAAGTTGTACTAAATTTATCAGCCGATTAAGAACGGCCAACTAGCTACCATTTAATTCCGATTAATGTCACAAATCTCAACCAGTCCATACTTTTCTGAACACCAAGTGACTAATTTATTTTACAACACTACTAGCTATATTATACAAGTAAGATTCATATAATATATACCAGAATGAGACTAACAATCAAGTGACTAGTTTATTTTGCAACTACTAGCTATATTATACAAGTATAGATTCATTATTCATATAATATATACCAGAATGAGACTGAATCATTTGTAATTCTGACATGGACATCAGAAGCTTCGGTGTGAAAGCTTGTTATACCCTAACCCTAATTAGGCGCAGGCGTGAGAAAAATGTATTCCAATATAATGGAGGCATTCCAATAAGAATTCTTTTCTTTCTGAAAATATAATAGAAGGTTCCATCACCAATTCTAGTCAACTTATTTAAGTGAAGGCATTGTTATATATGCTTGAATGGGAAGTGAGTTAGAAAATAATTAATTAATTTAAAATGATAGTTACTGTATTGGTTCACTAAAACATTAGTAATGCTTGATTACATCAAAAGAAATAAACTGGCTGACATTTCCTTGATCAATAATCAGCATCATCATGTGGAAAAGTTTCACTTGCATTGTACCCCTGCAAAGAATATTTCATATACCCTTGCACAATGAGAAAATCTACAAGTACGCATAAAAACATATATTAAAAAAAAATACACATAAAAACGTCAAAAGCATCTCCATGACATTATCCACTCATCTCAATTTTTATTAGAAAAATTTACCCCTAATTAATTTATCAAAAAAATTTAGAAATTTGCATCGAGAATAAATCTCGAAAATGAAAATAATAAAAAAAAATTACCTATTTCTGAATTGATTCTGGATCCGATTGTAGGATTTCCAGAATTATTGTGAATTCTCTTGTCAAGATATAGGATATTAAAAGATTCGAATGGCGTTGGTAAGAATATTCAATTCCAAAAATAGAATATAAATATTGGAGAAGATTCTGAAAAGTTAGAAAAATGAATTTACAAAAACAGAACAAATGAAGCAAGGCCATAAGAGAAAAAAAGCAATATTTACAGGCTGTGTACAAACTTTCAACCTTTCTATTTCCTTCCCTAACCCATATTTCCTTCCCTAACCCAAATCACCAAAAGACCCCCCCATAAAATCTACTTTTTACAACTCCACTTTGCTCAACCCATTATAAGAAAAAACTAAAACTTACCCATCCAACCAAATCTATTTACAAATTACCAACTTACCCCCTAAAAGATTTAAACGTACTTAAGACCTTATCAGCCCTAAAGAACACAACGACTTAGACTTAAACAACGCTCCAAATAAAAACCGTGTGGGAGATTCTTGCGGGGGCATTTTGGTAATTTCATTCTGCCCTTTCACTTGCAGAATAGATTGCCCTAATTCGTTTCGAATCGAGTCCAAAATCCTTGGATCAATTTCACAACCGGCTGAATCACGCACGTAAAATGTATTAATCGCTTTATCGCCATGTGTCGCCACCTCAGCCCTAGTTACTGACAACCCATTTTCGCGAAATATACGTGTAATTTCGGATAATAAACCCACTTTATCTCTTGTGCATAATTCCAATTTAATACCCTAAAGAAAGATAAAATGAAAAAAATGGATAAGGATTGAATAATGCTAATCGAATAGTTGGTGGACTGGTCAGGATGTGCATGAATATACATGAAAACGACTTCAAAATAAAAGTTAATATATATATATATATATATATATATATATATATATATATATATATATATATATCAAATCAAACAATACCATGCATTAAACATGCTCTCTCTCTCATAAAAACCTCGTCCTTCAAAAGGACAAGCACAAGATGCTCAGTGCTAACCAACCAACTCACAACAAACACCAACACAATGATCCACAAACAAAATCCATAAAAATATAATTTAACCAACCAACAAAAATTAAAATAATAATAAAACAATTACCTCAGAAACCCGTCTTTCAATCGCCGCTTCAAGACATTGTATCACTCTCTCTCTCTCCGCCTCCGAGTTGACCGGCAACCCATCCACATGCCTTATATAATACTCCTTTTTCCCAAAAAAAATAAAAAATTAAACAAAACACTAATTTAACCAATCATATAACTAGACATATTAAACAAAATACCTGATACGCTTCTGACGACTCAGTATCGACATTTCCATGAAACACAACATACTGCATATCCGTCAAAGTACAAACCGTATCAAACAACAACTTCGCCCGATCCTTACACCTTATCGTGACAACCGAATACTCCTTATCTCCAATATTCACCACTGAAACCCTAGTTTCTCTCTCCTCCCCACTCTCACCCTTCTCGTAATCTCTCTCCTCTCTCATCATCTGATGTAACCTCCTCTCACTACACCCTCCTTCCCCCACCGCAAAAACCCTAGTTCTCCCTTTCAAAACGTTACTCAACAGCTGCTTTATCTTAGTGAGTCGTAACGGGTCGGAAATGGCCGACCCGGTTTGGAAGTCCGTGACCTGCATCACTGCGGCCAAGCGTGTGTTGTGGGTCCAGATCTCGGCGTTGACCACGTTGACTTTTAGATCCGTCAGAATGGCGGTCACTTCTGAGAGCAAACCGGGTCGGTCTGACCCGGTTAGTTCGATTGAGGTGTAGTTGGATGCGGGTTCAAGCCCGATGGATCCGACCCGGTTCGGAATAAAGGGCGAGTTTGATTCGCCACCTGTTAAGGACTGGATAAAAACAGAGTTTTGTTATGTTTTGCGTTTTGCCCCATGGTTTTTTGTGAAATTGCAAAATGGGTAATTAATTAAGTACCTTGCGGATGTATTCGGCGATTTCTTTGAGGGTTGAGTCGTCGGTTATTTTCATGCCTTCTCCATTTGTCACATTAAAAACTGTAACAAAAATGTATTATTTTATTATTGCAAAAAAAAAATAATATATTGCATAAAAAAATAAAGAAAGGGAGAAAATTTTGTATACCATCCATGAACCAGCCACCATCGGAAGAAATATAAGCTTTTTTAATGATTAAGTTAAGGTCAGTGAGAACCTGAACCACCTCTAATAAAATACCGTACTTATTTACACTGTCGACCTGATAAATAACGAATATTGAAAAGATTACATATGATTTTTGGAGAAATAGTGAATTGAGCATTAATAGAGAGTGTGAATGGGTTTTTTCAGAGCTTACGCTAACTACTGTTGCATTAACACACGATTCATTGTCAATTACAACCCTGAAAATTTAATATTTTATCGAATTATTTTAGAAAAGTTAGAAGTAATCGAATTAATTAAATATATAATTGAATAAATGAATTACGAAAAGTACCTAGGAGGGTTCATCTTAAGAATGAATTTCTCGTACTCATCATCACTGTCCCAAGAAGAACTCAGCTCTCCGTCTAAACAGAGGAAAAAATAATTCCAGTTAAAATAAAAACAATTTCGATGAATTAAAAGAACTTAATTACATAATACAAAAGATTTAAGGGAAAAAAAATTATTGGCAATTAACAAAATAAAGAAACAAATAGGCTGATTAGTGATTTCAAGCGAAAATATCCCAAATCATCCAAGTTTAAACAAATAACACCAACCCATAAAAATCAAAATAAAACAGAAAAAACCCACAAAAATTAACCCCAACAAGAGCGAAACAAAACAAAAATAATCCCAGAAAAACAACACTAACCCATGATAAATCAAGAAACCAAAGAACCGGAGCGAACTTAGAGAACTGGTGAGAAGCAAAGAAGCCCAACAAAGAAAGAACATACACACACACAGTTCTCCTTTCGTCTCTCTTTTTCGCTCTAATTTTAGAGAGGGAGAAGAATGAATAAAAAGAGGAGGCTCGCGCGATAAATTTGGGCCCGTTTCTTTTCCTTTCTTTTTTCCTTTTATTTTCTGTACGAAATTCCTCTTCCTCCAAACGTATAGGAGCCATTCCCTAAACTCTGTCCACATTTAATGCTTAGACCGGGAAGTACCAGCTTTGTATGTTAGGATTGGATTATAATTGTTTTTACTTTTTTACCATGTTTAGTAATTGATAATGTTGTTTCAATCAGTGTATGGATTACTGTTTATGTCAGGTCTATGTGAGTAATTGATATGTAAAAACTGGACCAATGGTGCTACAATTGTAATTTGAAGTTGTTTAATGGAAAGTAATATTTGATTAGTGGATACTTTTTGTCATGTTTAGTAATTTAGAATGGTGTTTCAATCAGTGTATGAATTACTGTTTATGTCAGGTCTATGTAAGTAATTAATATAACAAAACTTGCATAATTGTGATATAGTTGTAATTTGTAATGATGTTTCAATCAGTGTATGATTACTGTTTATGTCAGGTCTATGTGAGTGATTAATATGTGAAAACTTGCTTAATGGTGATATAATTGCAATTTGAAGTTATTTAATGGAAAGTAGTATTTGATTAGTGGAATCGGATCAGAAGGTACACTGACTAATTCCAGCACGTGCCGCATAATAGGGGGACCAGATTTGTTTCATCATCTCCATTCTATGTAATATCAGTTTCTTTTCAGATATTGTCTAAAACAAAGGCCGATGGGGGCGTGAGCGTGACCTCCTACTATTTTTGACTGAATAATATATATTAGTAATTATTTAATATATTTTTTTTGAAATATATATATTTTTATTTATTTGCCACTTTCCATTCGAAATTCTTATAGAATATTATTCAGTAGAAAACATTTTTTGTCACCGTAAATACAGTCAATATCTGTCACGGGCTAACACTTCTTTTTTTTTTGTCATTAACAGAATAAAAGATATATTCTTCTTTCATAATATAATTATTTTTTCACTTATGATAGTTAATAATTGAGGCAACATAAATTGTTTGTTATTATGTTTATTCATGATAGTATACTTATATCACAGGCCATTCAATTTATTTTATAAATAATTAAATTAATAAGAGGAATAAAATACCATTTAAAGTTTGTTGCATAATTAATATATGTTAATGATAATTTAAGAAAAATGGTTTAGAATGGAGAGGAATAAAGTTGGTTGGGGGATTGGTTAGGTTGGAGATCCATTGGAGATATTTAACGGAATCTCAATCATGAATAGAATATACCAAGAAATATTGAAAAGAAATATTGAAATGTAATTATCAATATCTTGGTGAAAAATCAAATTTTCCAAATCTTTTGGAAAGGGAAGACTTTTTTATTTAGAAAATCAAATAATTCAAAGCAAACAAAATCTTTTTAAAGAAAATTTTCTTCCCATTGATGTTACTGTTACCAAAAAAAAATCTTCCTACAGTATATTTATAGTGAACTTACAATACCAAAAAACTTAAAATAACTCTAAAATTAAATTTAAGACGATAAAATTATGTTCCTTATTTTCACTCACTTTTTTTCTACCATTTTGTGGTTGATTAGGTGACCAAATTCTGAATTTTTAGCATTTTGTATATTAAAATGACGTTCAACATCTAATTTCCAAAATCTCAAGTACAAAATCCCGAATCAAATAAAAAATGAAAATAAAAAGGGAAAAAGAATGAAAATAAAAAATATAATACTACTTATTCTTACCTAACAAAAAACTTTTTATTCTAATACCTGATAAATCCTTTACTTATAGAAATATTTCAAAACCCCTCATAATCCATTTCCTTTTATTTTATTTACAAACTTTCCTTTCATAAAAATGAAAAAGAAAAAAGAAAAAGGGGGGGGGGTTTAGAAATATTTCAAAACCCCTAATAATTTATTTCCTTTTATTTTATTTACAAAATTCCCTTTGATAAAAATGAAAAATAAAAAAGGGGGGGGGGGGGGGACAAATAAACAGTGAATAATAGAAGCTAATGAAGGTGGTCAGAGCATGTGATAGTATCCGTACAGCATTTAATTCTTGATTAAGGTTGTACATCATGTGCCATCTCTGTCAGAAATCACAAAACCCCACGGGTCCACCGTGGACCACCCAACCATATGGTTCGGTGCACTGTGAGCCATTGATTTGCCAATCTGTGTACAGTTGTAATATTGCTTTGCACAGTATTCCACATGCGTGAATTCTGCTCTGTTTGCCCCCTGTGAATTAATCCACTCTTTTACTTAAACAGTGGAGATCTCCATTGAACATTTAATACCGCAAAATTAGCATTTTTTTTGGATGATGATTGGGACAGGAATAGATTTTATGAATGCATGAAATTTTAAGTGAAAATTACTCTTTTGCCCTTATTAGTGATGCTTCAGAAGAAAATTTATCAGGGCTTGCATAGGGATAAATATGTAAAATCGTCTCAAAATTTCCTGTATCCATCGATTTGTTCCTGTCCAAATCACTATCTTTTTTTTCCCCCCAAATAGCTATTGAAAAATAATTAATTCTGAAAAATGAACATGGGCCTAGATTAGAAGTGTTAATTTTATACTGGGTTCAGAAAGAAGAGCTTGCCATCTTTTTTTTTCCTTTTTTCTTTGTGTTCTTAAATTTTTTTTTTCGAAAATTGTGAGATAATAAATGATCTGAATTGGGCTGAATCTAAATAGGGCCTATTTGGGCTGTAACTCAAGGTTTATATAAAAGTTAAACCAAGGAGGCTTTTTTTTTAATAAATGAACACTTGAACAAATCCAAAACTTCCCTTTGACGTGATGCTCAACTCACTTTCTATAAAAGCCAAGCCCGGCCCGAGCATTAGGCCAATGAGGCCTGGGCCTGGGGGCTGAAAAATACAGGGGCCCAAATATATACTATATATAAAAAAAAAAATTTGAGTAAAATTAAAACCCAAAAAGCAGCAGCCCAAAACAAAAGTCCAACTCTCCCTCTCCTTCCTTCCTTCTCTTCCCTTCCTTCTGATTTCTTTCAAAGTCAGAAGCTTTTTTTTTTCTTTCATCCTTCGATCTCTCCTCTTCTCACCTCAGCTCGCAAGTCCGCCGGCAGCCGATCCATCTTCCCGCCGGTGGTCCGCCCCACCCGTCTTCTCTTCACCCTCTAGAAGTCTCCCGCCCCCTTCTCTTTCTTTGGTCTTTGAAAAGAGGTTATTTACCAAAAGAATAACGGGAATTTTTTAAGTTTCATTGAAGCCATTGCAAAATTTGATCTAGTGATGGAAGAGCACTTGAGGTGAATTGGAAAGAGGAGAGCTCTGCGACCATTATCTTAGTCACAAAATTCAAAATGAGTTGATACAATTGCTAGCGAGTGAAGTTAAAAATAAAATTATCGGAACAATAAAAAAAAGCAAAATATTATTCAGTTATTCTTGATTGTACACCGGATGTAAGCTGTAAAGAGCAAATGTTTCTTGTTTTGCGATGCGTGGACACCTCAACAAGTCCAATAAAGGTCGATGATATTTTTTTAGAATTTTTGAAGGTTGATGACACGACGGGATTGGGAATATTTGAGTATCTTAAAGATGTTTTGCTTAATCTTGAGCTTGATATTAATGACTTGAGAGGATAAGGGTATGATAATGGCTCTAATATGAAGGGTCAAAATAAGGGAGAGCAAACAAGGGTTCGTGAAGTAAACCCTAGAGCGTTCTATACACCATGTGGGTGTCATTGTCTCAATCTCGTTCTTTTGATATGGCCAATTGTTCTCAAGAAGCGAGTATCTTTTTCTGAATTTTATAACGTCTTTATAATACATTCGCTTCTTCAACTCGACGATGGGCGGTTTGCAAGAAAACATGGATGGTCCTATCACCAACGCATTGGGAAAGTCGAATTAATAGTATTAAGCCATTATGATATCATGCTTCAAAAATAAGAGATGCTTTGCTAGAATTAATGAAAGACAAAAATTCAGAAAATATAGCAAAAAGTGATGCTTCATTTCTTTTAGATAAAGCATTTAAGAGTTTTCAATTCTTAATGAGTATTGTTATTTGGCACAATTTGTTATTTGTTGTTAATAAAGTTAGTAAGGTTCTTCAAAGTGAAGACATGAACATAAATGTTGCAATAAGCCAATTAGAAGGGCTTGTTAACTATTTTTTTGATTACTAGTTAGGTTTTGGGATTGATTTGGTAGTTAGGTATTTTAATAGATCTTTCATCTTGTTAGAAATTATGGTTTTTTTTATTATTAATATTATTAGATTGATTTGTTAAAAATTCATGGTTAGAATTTTAGAATCATTGCCATTGGGTTCGAGAATTATTAGAGTTTTATAATTATAATTACGGTTTTTAAAGTTTTAATTTTATTTCTTTTATTAATTTCATGCTAATTTTATTTAGGTGCATAATGCCTCTATCCGGTTATCAAAAAAGGAAAAAGAGACAACAAGAGGAAGCATTCCTCAATTAATTTATTTCGAAAAAGCGGTTGATACAAACTTAGAGAATGGATTAGAAAGTAATGAAAATTTAAAAATTGTGAAAAATGAGAATGTAGAGGGAATGGAAGAGGATGGACTAGAAGGTAATGAAAATTTAGAAATCGTGAAAAATGAGAATGTAGAGGAAATGGAAGAGTATGAGCGATTGGTTGAGCCATTGGAAGAGGAAAATGATTTCGAAGAGGAGCAAGTAGAACATAATGAAAATGAGAATGAATTCAGAACTTGCACCACCGGATCTTGATGATCCATTTAATTGAGATGTTATTGATCAAAATTTATGAGATTTTTTAGTCGAAAGGGGTTCTATAAGAAATAGCGATATCGAATTTCCAAAGGATGATACACCGAAGAGGAGGCATTTTTTTTTCTTTTCACTATATTCATCGTTTAGATAATGGAGAGAATCATGATAGGAGATGGTTGGTATCCTCCAAAGCCTCAAGTAGAGTATTTTATTTTTGTTGTAAATTGTTTAAGCGAGGAAGAGATAAGTGTAAATTGGCTAATGAAGGAATGCAAGATTGGAAAAATTTAAGTGATAGACTAAAAACTCATGAAGGTAGTGAGGACCACTTGATTTGTATTGGCGATTGGAATGAATTGGAATTAAGGTTGAGAAAAAATGAGACAATTGATGCAAGAACACAACAACAAATTAATAGAGAGAGGGAACATTGGAGAGTGGTATTAAAAAGAGAAATTATTGTTGTGCAAACGCTTGCGAAAAATAATTTACCATTTCGTGGAGATAATGCTATTGGAATAAAACATAATAGTCGTTATTCTCTCTTCCACTATTCCGTCTATTCTATGCGAGTGCTTTTGACGATACCGGTTACCGTTGCTTCGGGAGAAAGGAGTTTTTCAAGGCTTAAATTGATTAAAGATTATCTCCGATCGACAATGTCACAAGAAAGATTGAATGGGTTAGCTTTCTTATCGATTGAACGTGACTTATCGGATGAAATTGATCACGGCATAATTATTAAAAGATTTTCTTTGGAAAAGTTGAGAAGGATAATATTTAGATAATTAGGTGGTAATGATTGATGTAGTAGTTAAGTTTAGTATTGAAATGTTTTTTTTTATTTGTTGATTTAGTAAAAGTGAAGAAATGTAATTTTTTGAATAGCATATTTGACCTTTTTTTTTAGATATGGTGTTTCTTGAGATTTAAAAAAATTTAGGAGCCAATTTAAAAATTGGCCTTAGGGACCAGAAATCCTCGGGCCGGCCCTGATAAAAGCAGAGGAATTTATAAAAGTAGAAACATTATATTAAGTTGATAAACTTACTAAATATTAAACAAAATATGTTTGCTCGCGGAAATATCTAACTTTAATGAAAGGAAACGGATTCATAACCTAATATTTTAATATCTTTATTGAGATATAAGAGAGATTCAAATGGCGTAGGCATTTTTACTCAAAAAAAAATGTCATAGGCATCAACTCAAGAGCAAAACAAACATATTTTTTTTCTTTCTTATATAATAATCCTTACTTGACATCAACAAACATTTACATATACTACTAAAAGACATTTGCATAAAAACATTTTACACTTAGAACATTTAAAAATCATCCATAATATTATTTGACAAGCTAACGCCATAACAAACCAAATAGAAGATATTTTCCAAGATAATAATACAAACATATTTTTTAAATACTTCATCTAGCTTATCGAATCGAACTAAAATAGATGGGATATTAATCGCATATATTACTCCATGCAGCTAGAGGTTTCTCCCAACTAATCCTCAAAATATTCGATCTCTAGTCCAGATCCTTTCAACTTTTCTTTCATGATATCATCAATTCTCTGCGCCATTTCACGAGTCATGTGGTTTCTCCAATCTCCAACCAAACCTTTTCTGAAAAAAGATGCATTTCGAAAATTGATATCAGCAATCACATTTCTCCCGGTCTTGTTCACCTCCAAATTCTTGAGATTCTTAAAGCTACAAAGTTCTACAATCTGCCCTACCACCCCTTGCTCTTCTTCCATCTTTGTGAAAGGACAACTGTAAAATCATGTAGTTAAGAGAGGTATTAAGTAAGCCAAGTGACATTGGTCTTTACGAATCGGTTAACAAACAAAATTTATAAAAGTAACTTAGCCTTTTTGCCCGTTGTAAATCAAGTTAATCTCAAGGGATATATGGAAAATATGAAACTAGTGTCCGACAATTTGATTTAGGGTTTAAGGAGTGTTTTATTTTATTTCTTTCTTTTGTGCTTGTGCGCGCTTATGTGAGATCTCTTCTTAACCTTTGTAATTTTTGTATTTCATTTAATGAAATTGTTGGTAGGCTTTGTGCCTTCCAACCTTCAGAAAAAAAATTTAATTTAACTTTGGCAACTTTCAGAATTGAGCAAAGAATAAATTCAAGAAAAAATAGTAAAGCAAGACCAAAAATTCTCAAAAAAAAAAAAAATGGAAATTAGGCAGATGGAGAATCTCCAATTTGCAGAACCTTGAAAGCAATTTTGGTTTGTCACCAATAAATTAAGCAATTCATGTCAAATACCTCATCAAAAGGAGTTTCGGTATCATCCTTTTTTTTTAAATGTATCACGATGGAAGGGATACATTGAGACTAAAACATCTTTTGGGTCCCGCCAAATATAAACAATTTTACAATCCGAGCCAATAATAGAGTCATGCAATATCGAGTAAGGAAAGTGGGTGCCTAGGATCCTTGGAGAGAATTGCATCAAGTAATGATTTTCTCCCCGTGATGCAAAGCGCCTCCAAGAAGTTTATACATTCGTGTGGATTATTAGTGAGGAGAGGGTGTTCTTGTAACGGATAAATAGTACGGGTCATAATGGCGAATACTAACGCCTTGAGCCAAGTTGTACCAGATTTGGGATAGCTGGCTAGAAAGATATCGGTTGGGCGACATTGAAAGTTATCATGCATGGATAATGTGGCTCTAATAAATACCTCCGCTAACCAAGAGCCTCGATATAATTTTAGTGAAAGGGGGCCGAAAGATTTGGTAGGGAGGGATTTGATCAGATCATCATAAACTTGAGGGGGGCATTCTATTAGATTTTTGTTGGCTTCTTCAAATGTTTTGAACGGAATGAGGGCATCATTGGTAGTAGAGTTCTTGCCCATTGATAAAATAAAAATTGTGCGAATTGCAAATAATGTGGGAGAGGCCCTGCTGTATTTATTCAAGGAGAAGGTGGTTAAGAGTTTGCAGCACCATAAATTCAAATTATTGTGATAAGGTATGGAAATTGACGTATTAACTGCCACTAGGACAATGCTAATTGGGGGGGGGGGGGGGGGGGGGGGGTCCGAGGGTGAGTTCCAAAATAAAACAAACACAAAATTAATGACAACACTTCTCAAATGCCTTATCTTTTATTCAGTGAATTTTCTGATTAGGGTTTACCTTTTTCATTTTTTCTTATACAGCCCTACTTTTCTTTTATTCAAATTCCTTCATTCCAAATGAAGCTTATTAAGAACCATTGCAGGAAATTTTTTAGCGCAATTTTTAGCAAGAGAAGACGACCCTCTGTTTTGATATTAAAAAAGATTAAATAAAGTAGACCAACAAAAATTATCATTTAGCAAGTAGGAATTGTAATATTTAAGTAACTTTATAACCTACCTGATTGAGTAAGTTTTGTTTACTCCAACTACCATTGTCATGGCAGCACAGAGCTTCGCTTCATTTACCAATACTTTCTGAATTGAATCTCCTGCTATAACTCGCCCCACAACAATTATCTAAAATATAAGGTTTAATATTAAAAATCCTAATATAATTTAGTAATTTTGATATTTGAAGAGAAAAATGAAAAACTTAATGCCTGCTTCTCAGTACAAAGGGCTTTATATTCTGTCAAAAACTCATCCAAAACTTTAATTAAAGCCATAGTATTTGTCATGGATGATTCTGAAAAATAAATATAGAGAAATAGCATATTTTTTAATAGAGAAAAAGAATAAATATGTTCAATTTCAGAAGAAAGAGGAAGAGAGAAAAATAAAATGATTTTAGTACTTGATTTTTTGCAAACATGGGCAGCTACGATTCGATCCCCTGGTTTTGCAATTATATTTAAAGTCCAATTGAGCAATTTCTTCCCAATTTCATTCAGTTCAAGCCCGATTATTGTGCAGTCAGAATGTCTCCTCTCCATTTTCACTTTTTTGATTCTTCAATTATTTCAAATTACTTGCCCTGTTCAGTGAATAAAACAATTTACACAAGGAATAGTTTAAGTGCAAAAATTCTAACGGTAGCCTAAATTAGAGACCAACTTTGTTTCGTGCCATACATGTAGTATATTAATGAATGAGGTACCATGATTCCATGTACAGTTGAATAATATCCAAAAATTCAATTCTTCTACTGGTAATTTACTAATTTGTCCGACATTTTTTTAGACATTTAAAGAGGGCCCTTTGAAGCGCTCAAACAAAATGGTATATCCAAATTATACATCCATGAGATGCTTTTTCATATTTAAAAAATTAAAAATTATGCGATTATTTATATTTTCTTTTTTTATATTTGATTAATAAATAATGGACAGGCTGATGCTGTAAAATTCATGCTTGAAGGGAAGAACGTAGCCATTGCCACGTCAGCATCTAGTGGGAAATCTCTTTGCTATAATATTCCTGTTTTGGAAACTTTATCTCAAAACTTGCTTGTGCTCTTATATTTTTCTCACCAAGATTTTCTACTTTTTTCTACATGTATTAAGAAAATTGTAGCAAAAGTATGATTTGGTTTATTTATTTATTTATTGGTTTTTTTGGTTATTTGTGTAGGCATTATCACAGGATCAATTGAGGAATTTAATGAAATTACAGGTAGGTTTGAATATTGATTTAAATGTGAGAATTTATGATGGTGATACTGTTAATATATATTTTATATAGAATTTCTAATATGGATTCTATTATTACTCAAGAAACAACTTTTTTTTCTCTTAACTCAATATTTCATTACAAGCTCTTTTTTCCTTATTTAGATAATTGGAAAGATACAACTTTGAGTGGTGCTATGATTGACATACAACTCTCCTATTTATAGGCTCATACCCTAACTCAAATACATGCATGATAATAACTCCTAAAACATGCATCTATAATAAATATTACATAGATAAACCAAATACATCAAACTTGGTGCATTCACCAATTAAATATTACTTGGATGACACAATACATTGCACTCCATAACTTAATGCATTCATATTCATATTCTTTTTTTTAGGCTTGGGCTTATCAACAAATTCCTCCCTTAAGCTCAAGCCTATTCTTCATCCCGATCATCGCCTTATAATTCTCAAACAACACCGTCGGAAGTGGTTTCGTGAATATATCAGCCACTTGTTCATGACTCGTCACATGACTTAGTCGCACTTCACTTTTCTTGACTTTTTTTTTTAAGTGGCCAAAAAAAAAAAAAAATTAATTAAGAGAATGGCCTAGTTTTGAAAATATTTGCAGAAGTAGCCATTTCGCCCAGTCGCTGGGCGAAACACGAGTAGAACACACTGTTGCGCTTAATCGGTTTCCGAAAAAAAAAATTGTACATTTAGTGTCGGTTCTTAACAAATAACCGATATAAAATACAAACATCCGCAACGGTTATTTAGACATAACCGTTACAGAATCATTTAGTAGCGGTTATTTATTAATAACCGTTACAGAATCCTTTAGTATCGGTTATGTTTGAAAAACCGTTACAAAAACATTTAGTATCGGTTCTTTATAAATATTTTAGTTTATAAATCTAATTTCAAACCAACCAAACAAATGGAAAACTAATTTTGAACAAATAAACCTAATTTGAAACTAATTTTAAACAAATAACCAAAATTAACTAAACCTAAACTTTCGAAAATTTTCAAACATCAGTCGAAACAGAGACAATTATTAGCCTTTAGTATCGGTTCTTACCAAATAACCGATATAACATACAAATGTCCGCAACGGTTATTTATAGAGAACCGTTACAGATAAAATTAGTAGCGGTTATATATAAAGAACCGTTACAGGTAATTAATATCGGTTATTCTTAGAAAACCGATACTAAATATTTTTGTAAAGGTGTTTTAACCATAACCGATACTAAAGGATTCTGTAACGGTTATTAATAAATAACCGCTACTAAATGATTTTGTAACGGTTATATTTAAATAACCGTTGCGGACTTTTGTATTTTATATCAGTTATTTGTTAAGAACCGACACTAAATGTACAATTTTTTTTTTTTCGGAAACCGATTAAGCTCAGGAGTGTGTTTCGCCCAGCCACTCGGCGAAACGACTCGTGTTTCGCCCAGCAACTGGGCGAAATGGCTACTTCTGCAAATATTTTCAAAACTAGGCCATTCTCTTAATTAATTTTTTTTTTTGGCCACTTCAAAAAAAAAGTCACTTTTCTTCACCTGCTCTCGGATAAAATGAAAACGCACATCAATGTGCTTACTCCTCTCGTGATGCACTGGGTTCTTTGCTAATTCGATCGCGGATTTATTGTCGACTCGTATTTCGGTTGCCTCGTGTTGCCTCAGTTTCAACTCGCGCAACAAATTCCTTAGCCAAGTTGCATGACATACACACCAAGATGCTGCTACGTACTCGGCCTCGCATGTTGATAATGTCATTATTGGTTGTTTCTTTGACATCCATGTGAATGCCGTATCTCCTATGTAAAACACATATCCGGATGTGCTTTTACGATCATCAACATCTCCGCACCAATCGCTATCCGAGTAGCCCACTAACTTACATTCATTCGTCTTCGAGTAGTATAGCCCGAGGGACTCTGTTCCTCGAATGTACCGAAGGATCCTTTTTATCGCCTTCCAATGTGAGTATCGCGGCTCCTCCATAAACCGACTCACAACTCCAACACTATATGCGATGTCCGGCCTCGTACAAGTGAGATACCGTAAACTCCCAACCAAACTCCTGTATTTGCTCGCATCAACTATTTCTCCTCCCTCAAACTTGGAGAGTTTCGCACCGAGTTCCATCGGTGTCGCTACCCGGTTGCTATCCTCCATTTTGTATCTTTTCAAAATATCCTTTGCGTATGCTTCATGCGATACAAAAATACCGCACTCGCCTTGTGTAAACTCGAGACCGAGGAAATACTTCATCAAACCTAAATCGGTCATCTCAAATTCACGCATCATTGCTTCTTTGAATTCCTTTACCATCTTATCATTATTCCCCATGAATATGAGATCATCGACATAGAGAGCGACAAATAACAAATCGTTTCCTTTCTTCTTCACATATAGGGCATGCTCGTATGGACATTGTGTGAAATCGGTCTCCTTGAAGTGTGTATCAATTCGGGCATTCCATGCCCGAGGCGCCTGCTTAAGCCCATACAATGCCTTTCTCAGTTTCAACACTTTTCTCTCTTTTCCGGATTTCACATAACCGGGCGGTTGCTCAACATACACCTCTTCTTCGAGTACTCCATTTAAAAATGCCGATTTAACGTCCATCTGATAGATTGACCATTTGAATTGCGCTGCTTGGGATATGAGAAGCCTGATCGTCTCCATTCTCGCAACTGGGGCAAAAACCTCATCATAATCAATACCGGCTTTTTGCCGATATCCCTTTGCCACCAGACGTGCCTTGTACCTTTCGATCTTGCCTTTGGCATTCACTTTTTTCTTATACACTCATTTTACTCCAATGGGCCTACATCCTTCCGGCAATTCTACAAGATCCCAAGTCCTATTTTTCTCAATAGCCTCAATCTCCTCATCCATCACGGCTTGCCATCTCTTATCTCTCACAGCCTCCTCAAAGGAAATATTTTCGGCATCTGCCAAAAGACAAACAAGATGTACCTCATCAGTTGCATCATATAATTCTTGTAGACTTCTCGTGCGTGGTTGTCTCGGCTCATCTTCATCATCGGATGGTATGGGACTATTCGGGGTAATGGTCGATACCGATGAATCTCCTTTCTCGGGTTTAACTAAATCGGCCTTCTCGTGCATTATCTCATTTTTATTCCAATCCCACGTGCTCTCTTCATTCACATGTACATCTCGGCTCACCATAACTTTCCTCTCAATCGGGTCGATGAGCTTGTATGCCTTCGTTTTCTCGTCATACCCGATGAACACGAACTTCTTGCTTTTATCATCGAGTTTAGTCCTTCTTTGATCCGGTATGTGTGCATATGCCACACTACCGAATACTTTGAAATGTGATACGGTCGGCTTTTGTCCGCTCCAAGTCTCTTGGGGTGTTTTCTCACCCAACTCGGTTTTGTACATATACGGCACATTGTACCGCCTCGGCCCAAAATTCTTTTGGCATATCTTTACTCTTCAACATCGAACGAACCATGTCGAGAATGGTTCGGTTTTTCCTCTCGGCCACACCATTTTGCTGAGGGGAGTAAGGTGCAGTCAAGAATCGCTTAATCCCATGCTCCTCGCAATAACTCGTGAATGCTGTTGACATGTACTCCCTGCCTCTATCCGATCGCAAGGCCTTGATATACATCCCCGTAATCTTCTCGACTAAAATCTTGAACTTTTTGAACACTTCGAGTGCCTCCGAGTTTTCCTTCAAAAAGTAAACCCACGTCCTTCTTGAATAATCGTCAACGAATGTTATGAAGTATCTCTTCTTACTGAAGGACACGGGCGTTATTGGACCACAAATGTCGGTATGCACCAACTCGAGAGGACTTCTTGCTCGGTATCTTGCCTTCTTTTGGAACGGGACTCTTGCATGTTTACCAAGTACACAACCTTCACAAAAACTAGCCGTATAGTCCATATCCAGTAAACCGTGCACCACGTTCTTCTTTGTCAATTCTCTCAGGCCACCGTAGTGCAAATGTCCGAACCGTAAGTGCCATAACGATGCCTTGTCCTCGATGTTAACTCGCAAACACATTTTCTGCACAGTTCTAAGGTTGAGCTTGTACATTCGGTTCTTGGCCATCTCGATTCGCGCAACTAATCGGCCTCCCTTATCTTTTAATAGCAACAATCGGTCTTTCATTATAACCGAGTATCCCTTCTCTGTCAATTGTCCCAAGCTAATAATATTGCTCTTCATCTCAGGAACATAGTACACATTTTCAATATATCCTTCTTTACCATTCTTTTGATAGAACCGAATTTTGCCTAGGCCCTTCACTTGGACCTTTGATACATCACCAAATGACACGTGCCCATCGTCTATCTTCTTCATCTCTACAAACAGGTGTTTGTGTCCACACATGTGATTGCTCGCGCCGGTGTCGAGGTACCATATCGTGTCGCTATTGGATGTGGTGTCTTTGTGTGCAAACATGAGGACGCCATCTTCTCCCTCCTTTTCGGCTATGTTGGCGTTTTCCTTCACCTTTTTCTCGTCCCAACATTCTTTCGCGTAGTGCCCGTACTTTCCGCAGTTGTAACACTCGACATTTGCTCGACTCGAATTGCCTCCTCGGCCACGACCTCGTCCTCGACCACGCCAATTTTGCTGACTCGGTTGATATTTTTCTTCGGAATTGCCTTTATTTCGACCACCATTTCTACCGAACCCGTGACCTCCTCGGCCGCGTCCTCTTCCTCGATTATTCTCGACATACATCGCCTTGTCCTCCTTTATGGTTGCCTTGACTTGTAGAACTTCCTCGAGTGATTCCATCTCCTTCCTTTTCTTCCGTTGCACGTGTGCCTCGAGTGAACCCGCAAGTTCGTCAACGGTCATTTCATCTAACTCTTTCGACTCTTCAATAGCGCAAACCACATTTTCGAAATTCTCGGTCAGCGACCGTAGAATCTTCTCAACAATCCTTGTGTCGGTTAGGGTCTCTCCATTACCCTTAAGCTTGTTTGCCACCGATTGCACACGCGAGATGTATTCGGAGACTCCCTCCGATTCCTTCATCTTCATGGCCTCCAACTCGCCTCGTAAGGTCAGGAGCCGCACTTGCTTCACTCGGCCGGCACCCTTGAACACTTTCTCCAAAATTTTCCACGCCTCCTTAGAAGTTTCTGCACCGGCTATTTTTTCGAATGCGGATTCATCGACCGCTTGGTAGAGGTAGTAGAGTGCTTTCTTATCTTTCTTGCGATTGTCCTTCAACGACTTCAACGCGACGCCCTTTGTTGGAGTTGGATCCGGTTCTTCATAACCGGTCTCCACCGTCTCCCATAGATCCTCCGATCCGAGAAGCGCCTCCAATTGGATACGTCTTCATCAATCGCGGCAACGACATCTGCCCAAAAGACATACTTTGACTCGTATTCGCACCTCCAGAACTCGCCATTCGCTTTGATACCAATTTGTTAGTATATATTTTGTATAGAATTTCTAATATGGATTCTATTATCACTCAAGAAACAACTTATTTCTCTCTTAACTCAATATTTCATTACAAGCTCTTTTTTCTTTATTTAGATAATTGGAAAGATACAACTTTGAGTGGTGCTATGATTGACACACAACTCTCTTATTTATAGGCTCATACCCTAACTCAAATACGTGCATGATAATAACTTCTAAAACATGCATCTATAATAAATATTACATAGATAAACCAAATACATCCAACTTGGTGCATTCACCAATTAAATATTACTTGGATGACACAATACATTGCACTCCATAACTTAATGCATTCATATTCATTAGGCCTGGGCTTATCAACAAATACATTAAAGCAAGACCGGCTTTGGATTAGAGATAATTCACGAATTGTATATTTATTATTATTATTTTTTTATATTTACTTTTATTAATGTTTTATTATTTTGTATGGGTATTTGTTTATATTTTTGCTTGTTTGTTTATACAGATTATTACAAATCCTGATATGTTACACATGTCTATCCTGCCTTGTCACGGCCAATTTGAAAGATTATTATCAAATCTTAGGTATTTATTTTGGAATATGTTTAAAGATAGTATAACTTAATTTGTGACTAATTGTTTTGTAATATATTTTAATTAGGTATATAGTGATTGATGAAGCTCATACGTATAAAGGAGCATTTGGTTGCCATACTTCTCTCGTATTGAGAAGATTAAAGCGTATTTTTCTAATGGTAAGCTATATTCTTAAAATTAATCAAAAAAATTCTTTATTTGAAATATTATTATTATTATTATTAATTAATTAATTTGTTTGTAAATGATGCTCACTTTGTATAAAAGCAGAGGAATTTATAAAAGTAGAAACATTATATTGAGTTGTTAAACTTACTAAATATTAAACTAATTATATTTGACGTAATTCGAACTTGTACATTTTTCATAGTTGACACACCTGTATCTTACCACTTAAGTTAGTAAGCTTTACTATATAATATTTCTACAAGTTGACTTTTCTTGCGGAAATATCAAACTTTAATGAAAGGAAATGGATTCTTAACCTAATAATTGAATATCTTTATTGAGATATAAGAGAGATTCAAATGGCGTAGGCATTTTTATTCAAAAAAAAAATGTCATAGACATCAACTCAAGAGCAAAACAAACATATTTTTTTTTCTTTCTTATATAATAATCCTCACTTGACATCAACAAACATTTACATATACTACTAAAAAACATTTTCATAAACAAATTTTACACTTAGAACATTTACAAAGCATCCAATATATTATTTAACAAGCTAACGCCATAACAAACCAAAAAGAAGATATTTTCCAAGATATTAACAAAAACATATTTTTTAAACACTTCATCTAGCTTATCGATTCGAACTAAAATAGATGGGATATTAATCACATATATTACTCCATGCAGCTGGAGGTTTCTCCCAACTTGTCCTCAAAATATTCGTTCTCTAATCCAGATCCTTTAAACTTTTCTTTCATGATATCATCAATTCTCTGTGCCATTCCGCGAGTCATGTGGTTTCTCCAATCTCCAACCAAACCTTTTCTGAAAAAAGATGTATTTGGAAAATTCATATCAGCAATCACATTTCTCCCGGTCTTGTTCACCTCCAAATCCTTGAGATTCTTAAAGCTACAAAGTTCGACGATCTGCCTTACCACCCCTTGCTCTTCTTCCATCTTTGTGAAAGGGCAACTGTAAAATCATATAGTTAAGAGAGGTATTAAGTTCAAGCCCAAGTGACATTGGTCGTTGCAAATCGGTTAACAAACAAAAATTATAAAAGAAACTTAGCCTGTTTGCACGTTGTAACAAGTTAATCTCAAGAGATACATGGAAAATATGAAACTTGGTATGCAATTTAATTTAGGGTTTAAGGAATATTTTATTTTATTTCTTTCATTTGCGCTTGTGTGGGCTTATGCGAGATCTCTTCTTTACCTTTGTAACTCTTTTTAGTTAATTTAATGAATTGTTGGTAGACTTTTCGTCTTCCAATCTTCAAAAAAATAATTAAATTTGACTTGGCAGTTTTCAGAATTGAGCAGAGAATAAATTCAAGAAAAAATAGTAAAGCAAGACCTAAAATTCTCAACAAAAAAAAAAAAAAATGGAAACTAGACAGATATATGGAGAATCTCCAATTTGCAGAACCTTGAAAGCAATTTTGGGTCGTTATTTTATACAAGCTGTCATAAAGTATGCCCCCACAGAACAAACAAACAATTTTGTAGGCCTTAGAGTTCGTGCTAATTAATTATAGAAAGGTTATTTAAACAATCTTAATAATTCTAACAGTCAAATGATCAGTGGGCATATAGTTCACTAATGGGTATAATCTAAGATTGGAAAAAAAAAACGGTTTCAACTTTCAATTGTACGTGACCAGATACTAGTACTAATAGTCTCACTAATGGTATTTAATACTGTATTTATGCAGAGGGTAACCAGTCTAACAAAGTAACAAGTAATCTAAAATTTGTTTCTATCATATTTGGCTTATTATAACATAAATTTTAGTATCAGAAAATAATATCTAATATGGATAAGCTAATTATTTGGTGCGAAGAGTACCTATACATATATTTTCTCTTAACTAATATTTAATTAATGGCTTGAATGGGTCTAATAGATTAAGGACATTAATATTAACAGTTACAAATTTATTATCAATAAAAGGTAATTTGACTTTCTTTCTATAAAATTAATCTACATATAATTTTGGTCATGCTACTTAATGTTTATTTAGTTTAATATACAGAAGGGAGTTTTGAAAAAACAAGCCTGGCAATTTGATGGAGCATATTTGATAGAGCTATTCCGACTGCCTTTATGATATTTGGACTTTGCATGTTTTGCTTTAAATAAATTGAAATTCATTTTATAAATATATTCTTTATACATAAAATAAAGTAAATAATTAAAACTCTTTTACTTGGACCGCATAAAGCTGTCCTAACGAATATTCCGTCTTTATACGACTTGTCGGATCGCCTCTAAGATAATCTAAGTTACGTCACTTCTTAACGCACGAGCATGAAAGCGACTGACGACATTTCTCTTAAACACCAATTTAAAGATATAGTTTTATTTATATAAAATGTAATATGTATATAAAGTATAATGTTGAGATATGGGGGATTATTAGGAGTATGTATTGTGGTATGCATTTTTCTATCTGCTACTCTCTATTTCTCTATCTCTTTTGATTGTACCGTCGCTACTGTTTATATAGACCAACACCAATAATATAAGTTACCGAATTAATTATTGGTCCATTCATATCAGGATACGGGAGTTACCAAAACAATTACACTAGGTTTTTATTCTGTTGACCGGTCAAGTATACGGAGACTTGTAACTTAAAAGTGACATATTATTTGGTTATTTGGTCATTAAGAGGTCCTAATAATAATGAGTAATGGTGCATGGCATAGGTTAAACAGGACACGAACATTTAAGTCTATTATAATTAAATTAAATATAAAACATAATTTTGAGTTTTAATATTATTTTCTCGAACAATGTCAAGTTAGTTTGATGGGCCCAAACCAGGGCCGGCCCGAGGATTTCCGGTCCCTAAGGCCAATTTTTAAATTGGCTCCTAAATTTTTTTAAATCTCAAGAAACACCATATCTAAAAAAAAAGGTCAAATATGCTATTCAAAAAATTACATTTCTTCACTTTTACTAAATCAACAAATAAAAAAAAATATTTCAATACTAAACTTAACTACTACATCAATCATTACCACCTAATTATCTAAATATTATCCTTCTCAACTTTTCCAAAGAAAATCTTTTAATAATTATGCCGTGATCAATTACATCCGATAAGTCACGTTCACTCGATAATAAAGCTAACCCATTCAATCTTTCTTGTGACATTGTCGATCGGAGATAATCTTTAATCAATTTAAGTCTTGAAAAACTCCTTTCTCCCGAAGCAACGGTAACCGGTATCGTCAAAAGCACTCGATAAGCATTCCAAGCATTTAGAAAAGAACCTTTCATGTTATTCAAATGATTAAGCACATCAATCGGTTTATTTAGCTCCTTTGGCAATGCGATTTTTAAATATTTTAACTCACTAAACAAATCATTTCCATCAACATCAGAAACTCCGTCATACTTTAAAATTTCTTCAAAATTGATATAATAATTCTTCAAATCTTCATCACTTGAACACACTCCCAAATGAGACAAAAAACCGAAATTCTTTTTTTAAAACTTAAATTGTTCAAATCTTGATTTAAAGGAGGAAAGAGCTTGATCTACAATAAATAAGAAGTCGTCATACTTAAATGATTCTAAGGACGACCGCGTTGCATCTTCACTACCACCCTCATCAAATGGTTTCTTTCTTCTACGATCGCGTTTTTCAACGAACTTAGGTTCAATCCCCAATTCACGTGCCATTTTCGTAGCATCACTCAATGCTTCGCCAAAACCAACTTCTCTATAATGTTCAAAATAGTTAACAAGCCCTTCTAATTGGCTTATTGCAATATTTATGTACATGTCTTCACTTTGAAGAACCTTACTAACTTTATTAACAACAAATAACAAATTGTGCCAAATAACAATACTCATTAAGAATTGAAAACTCTTAAATGCTTTATCTAAAAGAAATGAAGCATCACTTTTTGCTATATTTTCTGAATTTTTGTCTTTCATTAATTCTAGCAAAGCATCTCTTATTTTTGAAGCATGATATCCTAATGGCTTAATACTATCAATTCGACTTTCCCAACGCGTTGGTGATAGGACCATCTATGTTTTCTTGCAAACCGCCCATCGTCGAGTTGAAGAAGCGAATGTATTATAAAGACGTTGTAAAATTCAGAAAAAGATACTCGCTTCTTGAGAACAATTGGCCATATCAAAAGAACGAGATTGAGACTATGACACCCACATGGTGTATAGAACGCTCTAGGGTTTACTTCACGAACCCTTGTTTGCTCTCCCTTATTTTGACCCTTCATATTAGAGCCATTATCATACCCTTGTCCTCTCAAGTCATTAATATCAAGCTCAAGATTAAGCAAAACATCTTTAAGATACTCAAATAATCCCAATCCCGTCGTGTCATCAACCTTCAAAAATTCTAAAAAAAACTCATCGACCTTTATTGGACTTGTTGAGGTTTCCACGCATGGCAAAACAAGAAACATTTGCTCTTTACAGCTTACATCCGGTGTACAATCAAGAATAACCGAATAATATTTTGCTTTTTTTTATTGTTCCGATAATTTTATTTTTAACTTCACTCGCTAGCAATTGTATCAACTCATTTTGAATTTTGTGACTAAGATAATGGTCACAGAGCTCTCCTCTTTCCAATTCACCTCAAGTGCTCTTCCATCACTAGATCAAATTTTGCAATGGCTTCAATGAAACTTAAAAAATTCCCGTTATTCTTTTGGTAAATCTTCTCATTATCTCCACGAAATGGTAAATTATTTTTCGCAAGCGTTTGCACAACAATAATTTCTCTTTTTAATACCACTCTCCAATGTTCCCTCTCTCTATTAATTTGTTGTTGTGTTCTTGCATCAATTGTCTCATTTTTTTCTCAACCTTAATTCCAATTCATTCTAATCGCCAATACAAATCAAGTGGTCCTCACTACCTTCATGAGTTTTTAGTCTATCACTTAAATTTTTCCAATCTTGCATTCCTTCATTAGCCAATTTACACTTATCTCTTCCTCGCTTAAACAATTTACAACAAAAATAAAATACTCTACTTGAGGCTTTGGAGTATACCAACCATCTCCTATCATGATTCTCTCCATTATCTAAACGATGAATATAGTGAAAAGAAAAAAAAAATGCCTCATCTTCGGTGTATCATCCTTTGGAAATTCGATATCGCTATTTCTTATAGAACCCCTTTCGACTAAAAAATCTCATAACTTTTGATCAATAACATCTCAATTAAATGGATCATCAAGATTCGGTGGTGCAAGTTCTGAATTCATTCTCATTTTCATTATGTTCTATTTGCTCCTCTTCGAAATCATTTTCCTCTTCCAATGGCTCAACCAATCGCTCATACTCTTCCATTTCCTCTACTTTCTCATTTTTCACGATTTCTAAATTTTCATTACTTTCTAGTCCATCCTCTTCCATTCCCTCTACATTCTCATTTTTCACAATTTCACAATTTTCATTACTTTCTAATCCATTCTCTAAGTTTGTATCAACCGGCTTTTTCGAAATAAATTAATTGATGAATGCTTCCTCTTGTTGTCTCTTTTTCCTTTTTTGATAACCGGATAGAAGCATTATGCACCTAAATAAAATTAACATGAAATTAATAAAAGAAATAAAATTAAAACTTTAAAAACCGTAATTACAATTATAAAACTCTAATAATTCTCGAACCCAATGGCAATGATTCTAAAATTCTAACCATGAATTTTTAACAAATCAATCTAATAATATTAATAATAAAAAAAACCATAATTTCTAACAAGATGAAAGATCTATTAAAATACCTAACTACCAAATCAATCCCAAAACCTAACTAGTAATCAAATTTGAAACAAATAATAACCTCTTTTCAAAGAGCAAAGAAAGAGAAGAGGGCGGGAGACTTCTAGAGGGTGAAGAGAAGACGGGTGGGGCGGACCACCAGCGGGAGGATGGATCGGCTGCCGGCGGACTTGCGAGCTGAGGTGAGAAGAGGAGAGATCGAAGGATGAAAGAAAAAAAAAGCTTATGACTTTGAAAGAAATCAGAAGGAAGGGAAGAGAAAGAAGGAAAGAGAGGGAGGGTTGGACTTTTGTTTTGGGCTGCTGCTTTTTGGGTTTTAATTTTACTCAAAATTCTTTTTTTATATATAGTATATATACTACTATATATATATTTGGGCCCCTGTATTTTTCAGCCCTCAGGCCCAGGTCTCATTGGCCTAATGCTCGGGCCGGGCTTGGCCCAAACATATAAGTTTTGATGTAACATTACATTAGATCATCAATTATACATCTAAGGATCTATTAATATATTCATTAGTATGCCATCACTGATTTTTGATGGCCGTAATACATCATTTGTTCTTTATTATAAGTTTGTGTGTTGGTGAGTGATGGTTTTGGCCGGTTTTTGATGTTACACTCTTCATTAGATCATCCTAAGTATCTATTAATATAATCATTAGTATGTCGTCACTGATTTTTGTTGTTAATTTATCATTTGTTCTTTATTATAAGTGTGTGGGTGAGTGATGATTTTGGCCGGCTTTACAGGTGGTAAGTAGTATCACTGTCAGACCTGTTAATTAACTAGCATATCCACTAGGGACATCAATCACCACGCGGCAACCATTCTATGGAGTTGCTTAATCTTATAATTAACCACTGAGCCACCTCTTAAAGTAAAAAAAAAATAAAAAAATACAAAAAGTCTTACTTAGAATTAATGATTCCTCTTACATTTTTATTCGATAATTTCTCACATGAACCCGATATTCTCTACTTACCCTGAACCTAATGCCTCTTATACAAGATCTTCATTCAGTTAGGTCGGTGTTGTAAAAATCAGGTTTAGTCGTAGGCTAATAGATAATCGGCACCTTCGCGACCCGAAAAAACTAGTTGATTCTTGGAAGTCGGCTAAGCTAACTTGACCCGATTTTTCATCGATTAGCGCTAATTTTTTATTGACTTGCGCCGCCTTAATCTGATTCTGACAGACATATGCCAACTTTCTTAGATTTTTAGTTTAGAATATTATTTTTTTTTGTTAAATGTTAATATTTTTTAAAAATATATGCCAATTCAGTCTGACTACGTTGATCGAATAATTTCTGACTAATCTTGATTAATTTTCTAGTCGAAATTTTATTGAGCTGTCGACTAATCCCAACTTTCGACAATTACAACACTGGTTCCGGTTCATAATAAGATGATCAACCATGTGCATACAGAATACTCAGTGGAGTGGTCACGCCACCTCACAGTGGACACGTGGTTGCTCAGAGAAATCTCTACTTATCATTAAACAGCCGAATATCATTCGTCCACGTTCCTTCCCTCACGACTTTTCATTCCTAATCCAACGGCTAATATCCTCTCCTCACTCCTCTCTCACTTTGACGCGAGAAAAAGAACGCTTCCACTCTTTTCTTCACATTCAACTCTATTTCAGCCACGGAAGAGCGGAAGATTGTGCATCCATGGCGGATTCAGACAACGAGTCAGGCGGGCAGAACACGTCCTCTCTACGCGAGCAAGACCGTTTTTTACCTATTGCTAATGTCAGCAGGGTGATGAAGCGGGCTTTGCCGGCTAATGGGAAGATATCGAAAGATGCGAAGGAGACGGTGCAAGAGTGTGTGAGTGAGTTTATTAGTTTTGTGACGGGGGAGGCTTCTGACAAGTGTTTGAGGGAGAAGAGGAAGACTGTTAATGGGGATGATTTGATTTGGGCTATGACTACTTTAGGGTTTGAGGATTACGTGGAGCCGTTGAAGGTGTATTTGCAGAAGTTCAGGGAGCTTGAAGGGGAGAAAAGTGGGTATGTGGGAGGAGGCGGTGCTGTGCAGCAGAAGGAGGAGGCGGTACCGGTTGTGCCGGTACGGGGAGGAGGAGGAGGAGGAGGAGCGGAGATGTATTATCATCAGCAGATTGGTGGTGGGCAGAGTTTAGGGTTTGGTGGGAGAGGAGGAGCTGGTGGGTCTTCTGCTGCTGGGGGGTTTGGGAGGTAATTGGAATTAAATTAGGTTTTGGGAGATAATTGGAATTAAATTAGGGTTTGTTTGGTTTATAGTGATTTGTATAGTTAAGATGTTGGAATTTTTGTGTTTTGTTTTTGTGTTGTTAGAGTGATTTAGGGATTAATAGACCTTTAATTGTTGTATTGATTGGAAAACAGAGCAGTAGCACAGTTTCCTTTTTAACTTCAGAAGAAAAATGGGTCAAAATCGAATTATAACTTCATTGCACAAGTACATAAATACAACTAAAGGAATTTTAGAAATACATTTTTGTAGTAAAATACAACAAATAATATAATCAGCCTTTGGAATATCAGTTCCACTATTATATATAACCTGTCTTTCAGATGCCAGATATCATTAGCAGTTGCCAATCAATCTTAATAGGAGTTCAAATATTTACAAAAAGAATAGCATTTAAATACATCCTTGTTAGGCAAATTGATTGATTGCTTATATATGCCACCAAGGCAAAAGCTAAAGATTCTCATGACAATTGGTCTTAAAATGGACCCCCAAATAAAGGACCCATTTCTTGAATGATTCTGATCTTTTCATAAATTATTTCACTGACTTTGGTTGAACTACATTGATGTTGGCCCTCTACTAGAAAGAAAATGAAAGCTGTTGGATGGTTCTCATAAATTCGAATAAATATAGTGATATGTGTATCATAAATTCGAATTATTCAATAGACAAGGTTTAGGTGACACAAATTGATATGCCATTTGTAGACTAATATAGGTGTACTATCATTTATGCGACTTTTTTTTTTTTTTGAACTGGCAAAAAAAAAAAGAAAATTAATTAAGAAAATGACCAAGTTTTCAAATTATTTGTGAAAATGGCCATTTCGCACAACCACTGGGTGAAACATCCATTTTCTCATTTTTCCCACTAAATTAAGCTAAAACGCACTGTTTCGTCCTATGGTTGGGCGAAACAAACATTTTTTTTCATTTTTTTTACCATTGAATTAGGCTAAAAATACTGTTTCGCTCCATGATGGGGTGAAACTGGCTTTGCTCTAATTCGGTGGAAAAAATGAAAAAATATCTGTTTCGCCCAGCCATGGGGCGAAACAGTGCGAAACAACGTTTTTTAGCTTAATTCAGTGAGAAAAATAAAAAATTGGCTATTTTGCCCGGTGACTGGACGAAATGGACATTTTCACAAAAAATTTGAAAATTTGATCATTTTCTTAATTAATCTTAATTTTTTGGCCAGTTCAAAAAAAAATTCCATTTATGCGTATCCTAATAATTCAGTCTATTGACATCTTATCCCCATTAATCTGTACTACTGGGCCGGGTCAACCAAATCTGTAAATTGTGGTCTTTGATTGGTGACAACCACTAAAATCTGTCCCATAGTGATCAGACCACTGATTCTCTTCTCTCAAAAGTATCTTTACAGATGGCCATTTTCAGAGCCTAATTAAAACACTAAACAAACCACCTCAAGCGTATTACAACCTGATCTACACTCTTCCTGCCACAACTCTAAACTCCCATTCCAGATCAAACTAAATCAAAAACCAATACCATATATTACTAACACACGCTCCTCTCAAAATCCCAAATACCTTATTTTCCACACCATCATTACATTACATTACATACATACAAATCAATCCCAATAATAACTCTTGACATCACATATTGCAATTAGACCCTCAATCAATCAATCAAGTAGTACCTAATCTCGCATCCTTATCTCAACTTTTCCGAGTCAATAACTCCTTTCAGAACCAAAACAGCAGCCTGCTTGTCCAGAATCGCCTCGTCTCAAAATCCTGAATACCTTATTTTCCACACCATCATTACATTACATACATAACAATTCATCCCAATAATAACTCTTGACACCACATACTGCAATTAGACCCTCAATCAATCAATCAAGCACTACCTAATGTCGCATCAAATTCAACTTTTCTGACTCAACCACGCCTTTCAGAACCAAAACAGCAGCCTGCTTGTCCAGAACCTCGTTATGCTCGCCGCATGTCAGCGTCTGGACGCAGTTCGGACAGCCCGCGGGGCCCACACAAGTACATGTGGATATGAGGTCCAGCGCTGCGACGAGGAGCTCTCCGAAGAGGGATTTTACCTGTGAATATATGTAGCTTCGTTTTTCAGCCGAACTGTGTATTTTAATTATTATTAAAATGAAAATTGTAGTTTTTTTAATGAGCACAATTTATATTTTTTAAATTTAAATGAATTCTGTACTGCAATGAATTTATATACACCAAGTCACATATATTTCCCACTTTTCCTCTCTCTGGCTGACATCTTGTAAGCGAATAAAGTTGTAATGGTGAGTGAAATGTGTCATAAGGGTAAGCGAAATATTATGTCCAAAAAAGTACAATTTTCAAGAAATCCCCTGCCTTATGTCTAAATTGCAAAAAAACTCCTAATTATTGAGAATCAGAAAAGAACCCCTCTATTCTGTTCTTGAAGAAATTGCAAAAAAAAAATTTGTTGGAATTTACCATCATGATGGATTTCACTTACCATTACAACTTTATTTCGCTTACTAGATGTCAGCTAGAGAGCGGAAGAGTAAAGAAATATGGTTGACTTGGTGTCCACTCTAAACCAATTTAAAAATAAAAAACAGGCGACATAATGCAGGCTTTTTTTTTTGCAAATTAAGACATACTGTGCCTGACAATAAGCGAAAAGAAACAAAACCTTTCACCACCACAACAAGTTTAACTACCACCGAACCACATCTATCTTACCACCTATCACTAAAAAAAGAAAAAAAGGGCAGGAAAAATGTAGAAGACTCAGCATAGTTCATGTATCAAATCGACCTACTAATTTGATTTCCAAATTTATGCCAGGTAACCTATCTATTCCCAACTTTTCCCCTCCCATTGACATCTAATAAGAATTAAAAATTATTAAAAAAAAAAAGGTAGGAAAAAAAAATATAACAATCAGTACAATTGCCCTCTCTTTTTGACATCACCGATTGTTATATTTTTTCCTACCTTTTTTTCTTTTAATAATATTTAATTCTTTTTTCCTACCTTCTTTTCTTTTTGACATTACCTGGTAGGCCAGGCCGACGCCGCCAGGGTGGCGATCATACAACAGAACCCTCGCGACGGGGCCCGCATGCTTTTCGTGCGGATTCACACACTCAGTTCCCAAATCGGAAATGTTACATGTCAAGTATAAAGGAGCAACGTTTAGGAGAGCATGACTCGCCGCGTGAGATGCCGCTTTGAATTCGAGATTCATTGCGTCTATTGATTCTTTCACTTTTAGCGGCACTCTTATCCACGCCGCCTAAAAAGTAATGTATACATGTTAGAAAGTTAAATATAGACAATTATATTGGGAGTTTGCAAAAATGCCCCTGCGGCGAAATTCAAAGCGGGTCTCTCGCGGCAAGTCACGCTCTTCTGAACCTACATTATGCCAAAATTGCAAAAAAGCCCCTGCATTATGCCAAAATTGAAAAAAAAAACCTGCATTATTGCAAAAAAGCCCTTGCATTTTTTCGAATTTCCAATAATGCAGGGGCTTTTTTGCGACCACACAACAGAATCCTCGCGATTGGGCCGGCACACTTTTCATGCGGATTCACACACTCGGTCCCGAAATCGGAAATGTTACATGTCAAATACAAAGGCGCCACGTTTACGAGCGCGTGACTCGCCGCGTGACATCCCGCTTTGAATTCCTTTACCTTTTGCGGTATTCTTATCCATGATGCCTGTAATATTAACCAAAAGTATTATTTAATCGGGAGTTTGCAAAAATGCCCCTGCGTTAATAGTTAAGGAAATTCAAGACGGGTCCTCACGCGGCGAGTCACGCTCTTGCGAACGCGCATTATGCCAAAATCGCAAAAAACACCCTGCATTAGCTGAAATTGCAAAAAGGCCCTTTCATTATTGGAAATTGCAAAAACAAAAACGCAATTTAAAAAAATTATAAATCTGGTAGGGACTTTTTCTCCAATTTCGGCAGTAACGCAGGTTTTTTTTTTCCAATTTCCAATAATGCAGGGGCCTTTTTGCAATTTCAGCATAATGCAGGGTCGTTTTTGCAACAGAACCCTCGCGACTGGGCTCGCATGCTTCTCGTGCGGATTCACACACTCCGTCCCCAAATCGGACGCGTTGCATGTCAAATATAAAGACGCCACATTTAAGAGAGCGTGGCTCGCCGCGTGACATCCCGCTTTGAATTCCATGCTTTGGGATTCTATGGATTCCTTTACTTTTTGGGGTACTGTTATCCATGGGGCCTAAAATAGGGAAATGGTAATGTTAAGTTGGAATATTGACCAAGAGTATTATTTATATGGGAAGTTTGCAAAAATGACCCTGCGGTAATAGTTACGGACATCCAAAGCAGGTTCTCACGCAACGAGTCACACTCTCGTGAACGTGCATTACGCCAAAATTGCAAAAAAGACCCTGCATTATGCTGGCATTGCAAAAAGCCCTTGCATTATTGGAAATTGCAAAAGAGCCCCGGAATTTCAAAACAGATTATAAATTTGGTAAGGACTTTTTCTGCAATTTCGGCAGTAACGCAGGTTTTTTTTTCCAATTTCCAACAATGCAGGGGCCTTTTTGCAATTTCAGCATAATGCAGGGTCTTTTTTGCAACAGCACACACTCCGTCCCCAAATCAGAACTATTGCATGTCAAATACCAAGGCGCCACGCTAATGAGAGCGTGACTCGCCGCGTGATATCCCGCTTTGAAATTTAGGGTTTGTTGGGATTCTAGGGATTCCTTTACTTTTAACGGCACTCTTATCCATGTGGCCTGTGTAATGTTAAGATGTTAGAATATGGACAAGGAGTACTATTTATATTAGAAGTTTGCAAAGAGGCCCCTGCGTGATGCTAAAATTGTGAAAAGCCCCTGTATTGTTGGAAATTGCAAAAAAGAAATCCTGCAATTGGTAGGGATTTTTTTTTTGCATTATATAAGTTAAAAAGTTATCCATGCTGCCTAGATAGTGAAGATTTGTGTTAAAGATAAAGAGTTAGGATATTGACCAAGAATATTATTTATGGAAATTTGTGAAAAAGCCCGTGCATTATGCCAAAATTGCACAAAACGCCCATGTATTATTGGGCGTTTATGAAATTTTCAGCATAAATTAATGGCCTTTTCTGCAAATTTCCCTATTTATATAGATAGAATTGGCATAACTTTATACAAACATGCACATATATGACAAATTATTAAATTTTAGGAGAGAGATTGAGACCTGGGAATCGAAAGAATAAGAAGGGAGAGAAAGCTCAACACTATCAAAAATCCTATTGCTTATTTTCCAAATCTTGTAAAACCCAAACCAATTTGTCGTTACTTTACAATAATTCGCCTGTGCGCTTGTTTTCATGTTCTCACTTCCCGATTCACTCACTCTCAAATACGCCTGAAAAATAAAAAATAAAAGTTAATCTTTTTAAATACCAAAATTAAATAATTTCGGTATTTTATTTGCGTATTTTTCAACGTACAAGATCGGAACCAGTCACACGGATTTCGGTATAATCACGAGTTTTTGTGAAGTATTTCAAATCGGCTTTGTGGCAAAATGCGGTTTTTGATGATATATTTAATTCGTCGATTAAATAAGTGGAGCCTTGGTTCAGGTAAACCGCCCCTTCATAAACCTAAAATCAAGAAAAAATAAAATAGAATAATATAATATTGTTAATTTCTTTTTTCAGTTTATGTGTTTTTTACCTGAAAAAAGGCTCTGCCTTCCTCAATTTCTTCCAATATTTTATTACTTAATCTATCCACAACTCGATATTTCTCACTCTCTATTGCTCTTACGCTAACTTCATGTGAAGGACTTTTCTGCAATAAAATAATATATTATTAAAAAATAATATATTTTTTCAAATTAGGAAAAAAAAGCAAAATAAAACCTGAAGGCCGATATAGCTCCACATTTCTTTGGACAGCTCGCCACTTGGATTATTACCTAAATACCCTTTATTTCTTAAAACCAAAATCGCATTTTTTAAACCACGACCAAAGTATTTTTCATCGTATTTCATACATACTGGTAATTCATTAGCAGCACATGCAACATGCTGCTCCAAAACCTAAAAAGAACCAAAAATAAATAATAATAATAAAAAACATAAAATAAAGTAAAAACTAAATAAATAAATAAATAAATAAAAACTTTGCAAACAAGACCTTTGGATTGTTGGAGTCCACTTGGCAGTGCTCGATTGGTCGGCCAAATAGTTTATTAGGACATTTCATGAAATATTGATCTAAAGGACAATCAAATGCAATATATATGGCTAATGATGCTTTTGCCCTTCGTCCAGATCTCCCTGCTTGCTGCCACAAACTACAAAATTCAAAATAAATTCCAAATAAAAAAAGAAAGAAATTTGTAACAAAGCCCCTACATTATGCCTAAATTGCAAAAAAAAACCTATATTATGATTGAATGTATTAATACAAGGTATTAAATATATTAAACCAGTATGGATTATTTTTTGAATTTTTAAAGAAAGAGGGACTATTTTTTGCGATTAAAGCATAATGCAGGGGCTTTTCTGCAAATTTCCTAAAAAAAATAATTTCGCAATAAATTTTGAATAATGTTATTATATATTATTATACCTAGAAATGGAACCGGGAAAACCTAGATGTAAAGTGGCATCAATATGGCCCACATCAATTCCTAACTCTAAAGCATTTGTAGCAGCAACTCCTCTTAATTTTCCTTCAAATAAATCCGCCTCTATTTTTCTCCTATCCTAAAAATATATAAAATATAAATTATACATATAAAGAAAATATGTTCTGTAAGAAAAAAAGAAGAGAAAAACCTCTGAAATGTAGCCAGCGCGATAAACAGCTATGGAATCGACTAAGTCTTCTGATACCGCTTGAAGAATTTCACGTCTATAAATAAATATAAAAATTTAATAAATTGATAAATTAATAATAAATTGTACTTGAATTGTGAAATTAGTGTAAAAGAGAAAAAGGCTTACGTGTGAGATAGGACTAATTCGCATAAATTGCGTGATTTACAGAAAGCAATGCATTTCAGTCCGTGTTGGACCAAATCAGCAAAGAGATAAGATGCTTCCATTATTGGACTAAAAAAATAAAAAATATATTTTTAATACATTTCAAGATTATTTGCATGGGACAATAAAAGGATATATATATTTTAGGGTTTGTACTAAAACAGTACCTTGAACGCTTGTTTGCACCCTGAAAAGAAACAATATTAACATGTTAAATATCGTGTAGTTGTTGCTTGTGTATTAAGAATTTAATAAATGAATTAATGTATTAATTAGGTAAAGTTGGTTACATTAGTGGTAATCATAGGTGGGTTCCATAGAAGGAAATATTTTTTACTGTGTGGACTCCCATCTTTTTGAACAAGCTCTATACTCTCCAAATTAGCCAACTCCTAAAAAAAATATATAAACAAATAATAAAAATAATAAATAAATAAAATAATAATAAAATACCAAGGCATGCTGGTGTGGGTTTGCAGAGGTAGCAGTGCAAAATATGAATATGGGATCACTACCATAAACTACAAGAAAAATAAATAAATAATTAAATAATAGTTTAAACAGAGAAATTGAATTTAGAATTAATTTGATGAATTTTGCGAACCATTAGAGCAAATACGCTTCAATCTTCTCAATACGAGAGAAGTATGGCAACCAAATGCTCCTTTATACATATGAGCTTCATCAATCACTATATACCTAATCCAAATATATTCCAAAATATTTAATCACAAATTAAGTCATATATCTTAAGACCTAACTAACTTAAACACATTACATTGCTAATTTTATACCTAAGATTCGATAATAATCGTTCAAATTGGTCATGATAAGGCAAGATAGACACGTGTAACATATCAGGGTTTGTAATAATCTGTATAAACAAACAAACAATAATAATAATAATAATAATAATAATTATTATAATAATAATAATAATAATAATAATAATAATAATAAAAACAATAATAATAATAATAATAATAATAATTATTATTATTATTATTATTATTATTATTATTATTATAATAAAAAAAAATATACAATTCGAGAATTATCTCTAATCCAAAGCCGGTCTTGCTTTAATGTATCACCATCATAAATTCTCACATTCAAATCAATATTCAAACCTTCCTGTAATTTCATTAAATTCCTCAATTGATCCTGTGACAATGCCTACACAAATAACCAAAAAAAAAAATAATAATAAATAAATCACCATTTTGCTACAATTTTGCTAAGTAGAAAAAAGTAGAAAACCTTGGTGGGGAAAATATAAAGAGCACAAGCAAGTGAGTTTTGAGATAAAGTTTCCAAAACAGGAATATTATAGCAAAGAGATTTCCCACTCGATGCTGATGTGGCAATTGCTACGTTCTTCCCTTCAAGCACGGATTTTACAGCATCAGCCTGTCCATTATTTATTAATCAAATATAAAAAAAGAAAATATAAACAATCACGTAATTTTTAATTTTTTAAATATGAAAAAGCACCTGATGGATGTATAATTTGGATATACCATTTTGTTTGAGCGCTTCTTTTAGTTTTGTTGAAATACTGTCTGGAAATTCTGCCTGTCTTGCGTCTTTTGCTTCTATCTGTTCTATATGCACAATCTGAAATAAGAAAAAAGAAAGTTAATAATTAATATCAAAAATTACCAAATTCCCCTTAAAAAAAAGAGACCTGTCCTTGATTCGCTAAACCGCTCTTAAGATGCTCAATCATTTCATGAGGCTCTAAAGGCTCCAAATCCTGTTCAAAAATAAATAAATAAGTAATTAAATAAATATATAAAATATCAAATAAAAAACATACATTGCATCTGAAAGTTTTGGCTTGTCTAGCATTGCTAGAATTAGAAGCATTACGATTTTCTTTTGTTAATAAAATATCTTCAATAGAAAATATTAATGGTATATTTTTCTTCCGTTTTTGTTCCTACATAATCAAATAATTTCATGTCAGTACATAAATCATTAAAATACAACAAAAAAAGATTGTTTTCTAACTATAATTTGAAAAGAAGTATAACCATGATATGTTTTATAGAATTGCAGAGCTCTGATTTGAAAACATTCCACCGTTTTGCAATTGCATTAACAACATAAGAAACACTCGACTTTCTTTTTACTAAAAGAATGATTTAAAAAAAGAAAAATGAAAATTTAGATTTAAAAAAATTGAAAAAGAAATTAGTATTTTTTATATTATTACCTTTATATTCTGACTTGAAATCCTTGGAACAATTTAAAATAACAATTGAACCAAACGGCTTATTTAATTCCTCATCTTGCTCAGCAATAACAACAACCTATAAATTAAATAATAAAAATAACTTCATACAATATACAATTTTTACAAAAGTAAAAAAAATAATGACTTTTTTTAACCTTTGGACAAATAAGCGAAATTATCTCCAAATCTTTTAATCCAATTTCTTCACCACTTTCAAACATATAATTCTTCTTCAGAAAACCTTCTAGAAGCTCCCAAGTCAAAACACATTTATTTTGCACTTGGAAAAACCCGTAAATTAAATTAATTAACGCGAATAATTTCAGCAATCTTTTTAACCAATCTGGACAAAAACATTTCTTCTCATCCCTTTCAGAAATCCCGTAATTTTCCCCAAACAGCAAACAGCGTTTTGAATCGTTTTTCAAACAAGTCATTGAATCGACCAATTCTTGTACTTTATTTTTATTTTCAAAAAATTCCTCCATTTTAGACCCAATAATTTCGTGTATAATTTCCTCATTTTCCAATGAAATTACCTTCCGTTTTTTATTCAAACAACAATTCGAAGAAGAAGTGGAATTAATGGTATTATTTGAATTATTTAAATTTGGTATTTGGGATAAAGAGGAGAGATCAGTCATAATATCTTGCCAGGTGGCAGCCGTAGAATGTGACAGCTCAGCTTGTATTGCTGATGTGGCACTTTGATCGGTTGTGCAAGAAGAACTTAATTGAGTTTGTTGGTGTCTTTTCTTCGTGAATGGGATGAGAACTAAGAACTCAGTGGACCCAATTTGAATGCTCTCAATTTGAGCTTCTAAACTCAGTTTAGAACCCTGTAAAAAACAAATTCAGATTAATACTGCAAGGTAATTCGTTTAATTCAGTAAAAAATCAACAAAACAATCACGGATTTTATCAATTCAATAAACTGAGACTTCAATTCAGACCTTGAAGAAGAGGTGGAAATTGGGGCAGTGTTTGGCGGGCAGGAACGAGTCCTTGAGAACGAGCTTGAGATCACGGATTGAAGTGTCGGAA
>CM050905.1:2085000-2527500 GCA_027726005.1 Juncus effusus | reverse complement strand
TCATTCTATTTTCCAACGCCATATCATTCGCTGAATTTAGAGATCGTTTGGTCTAGTTTTGAGTTAAAATAGGACGGTGTGTCAAGTTGAAAATTTTGGAATAAAAACTGACAATAATACATATTTTCTATTAATTATATATTCTCTTAAAACATGTAGACCTAAAGGCTATTGTCAAACCCCGAATTGCTAACGATATAAGAATGACATTTGAATGAAAGGGAAGGTGTACCAGAAATGCGAAGGCGCATCCGGTAAAGGTTGGGTTGCTCTTCAGGTCATACTTGGCCCTGTACCCAAGTTCAGGCAGTTGCCTGTTGAAGAAGTCGAACACTGCAGTTCCCCATGCATAATCCCACATTTTGTCGTGATCGTCGAGATAATGCCAAAATTGCTTTGGTATCTTGCCATTGCTGATCGGGAATAGGGTGGAAGAGATTAAGAACATCAAAAGCATGGTCACCCACTCTTTTGGTGTAGCCTTCTTATGAACATAAAGTTGGTCTTTTAGGACCTTCTCCATTTCTGAACCCGTGATACTCAGCATGTCCTTGAAAAACTTCTTCTCAGTTGGTGATTGACCCATCTTTGTCTTGCGTGGGGAGACGTCGACAATATTGCCACTGCACCTCAAAGAAAGGACGACAGAGATATCGTGGCCTGTCGGGCGTAAGAGGGTTCCATTGAAATCGACGGCGTTGAGAGAATGATTCCACTTGGATAACACCTCTGATAGGTATCCCCTTTGGAGGTCGATCTCCGGCAGCTCAATCAGGTGGCGGAAAGGGGTTTTGTTAAGAACATCCCAGTGGGAAGTGGGTATGCATGACCTGGTTATGCCCCGCCAAAACTCTAAAAATCACTCCGGATAGCATCTGGTGTTAACAGTGGAGGCGGATCTTGGCACCTTCGACCTAGATTTCTTCTTTCCCTTTGAGCAACTGGCCTTGTCAGTCGACTTGGTTGATCGAGTTTTGGGAGGCGCCATGGCTGGATAGGGAGGGCTAGAGATTGAGAAAGGGTTTTGGGTGGTAGGGGAAATGGATTTTGTCTGGTTTTTTGAATGAGGCGCTCGTGAAGGGTGCGTGATGGAATTGACAGATGAGAGGGTAATGGATCAGTCGTCCGTGCTTGAAGAAAGTAATTGATTCTCCTAGGGAATAGGTAAGCGACATTAATGCTGATTATAGTGAGGTGACGGGTTTTACTGGTGAACGGTGGTGAAGAAAGTAATTGATTCTCCTAGGGATGGAAAAACTTCGAGTAGTCGCCTTCGTTTTACGGTTGGAGGACGTCCCAATCGAGATTGATCTGAATTATGATGAGACAGAAACACCAGTGTCGGTAAAGGTGGTTGGGTGGAAAGATGAACCATTCATCAATCACAACTTACATGATTTCACGCCTCCTGATGAGGCCTTTGTGAAACTGAAGGAAAAATTAGATGCAATGCCACTCTGAAACCACTCATTCAAGCACACGATGCTGGTACCTCTGTTACAATTGATACGGGGGTCCTTCGAAACCTCCTTGCGGCTGTCGACCCTACCCGATCAAATCTAACGGTGGAGGAACTATTCTTCAAAATACCTTTTCAGAGCAATGGATAGTCATCGAGTTCTGCACGAACAGAGTTAAATGCTTCTTTGGAGAAGAAGAATAACGTGGCTCCACCACTGCCACATGTTGAAACACCAAAGGAAACTGAAGTTCAGTTGTCAGTCGTAGGTCGGCAAATTAAGTAAATCTAGCCATACCCGGAAGCGGTACGAGTATAAACTCGCCCCATGGGTGTCACTCCATGGGTAGATCAAATAGCCTTGCTCCGCGAGTTGCATCGGAGGGTTGGCAGAAAGCACTGTTGGCGAAATATTCCTTGGAAGTGAGACAACATATTTTGAACCGGCAAGGTGAGCCACTTGCAACGGCGTTTCCCACTTTCGCACTTTGTATAGTAGATGTGTGAGGTCATCCCTGTTATGGTTTAGAACGAGTCGAGCATCAATGACCACACAACACTTGTATGTTGCGATATCACCCCCAAGGATTGCGGATTTTGGAATGTGGAACTTCGTGTGAGATTGTCTGTTTTTTGGGATCCCTTCACCATTCATGTGGTCTGTAGGTTGAAATGGGTCAACACCATTGATGGGGGTCGGTGGTAATACACAATTCTTGTGAAGGTGACCACCGGCGTTGCAGTTTGTGCAGTTGAAGGGGAATGAACAAACGATAGCATGGTGTCCTTTGTCATAGCAGTTGATACAGTGGTCAAACCATTTGGGATTTGATGTGTCGGGTGGAAGAGCGAGGTCTTTTGGAGCGTAGGACCTCTTTCTAATGGTTTGAGAGGTATCATTGTGATAACTCTGTTTAGAAATGGAGTCATAGCGCATAGGCTTCTTCCCTTTCCATTCCTGGTTGTTCGGGTACCTCTGCTTTGGGGCAGGGGTTTGATTGGGGCCATAGTTGTGTTTCTGTGGAGAAACATAGGTAGATTGATTAGTGGCCGGAGTAAACCCAGCAAGAATTATGGGTCTGGCGTTGTGGTTTCTGTTGTTCTGAGCGGGGGTTTGGTTGCGACGATTAACTGAGTAGTCGTAGGGTGGGCGGAATGCACGACCCTGAGAGGTGGAACAGTGGGAATTGAAGTTGTTGGTGCTGTAAGACTTGTCCATAGTTGAGTGAGCTTTGTTGTTGTGGTTCTTAGTTGGGAAAGAAATTATGAATTTGGAGTGATAAGGATGAGCGTTGATAGAAGGGATGAATAAGACAAAACGGGACTGAGGATAGGACTGTGTCCGACGTCTGGCATTACTGTGCCTCTGCCGGCGACGCACATTGTTTTGGCGTCTCACGTAGGCTAACCATCCATTCTAGAGGGAGATGATTCTTCTTCTAGTCATTGCTGATGAGAGTCAGATCTTTGGAAGGGGTTGTGCAATAACTTGGAATCGCCTATATTTGTCGTTTAGTGGAAAGAGAGAAAAACCCCACCATAGATCTAGTTGAGTTCATAAAATACATATTGATATGTAAAAACATTCTTATTCAATTCTATGAAAATATAACGAAGAATTGAAATATATAATAGTTATGTTGACCTAATTTTTAAAGCGGGGGATGAAAATGTATTATGTTTGGATTAACCGGAGAAAATAAATATATCATAAATATATTCAGTCCTAGAACTTCAATAAAACTGGAGCAAATAAAAAAACGAATGGCATAAATGCATGTTAGTCCTAGAACTTCAATAAAATTGCTAACACAAAATATAAGTTCCAAACATCTGGCTCTGTTTCTTCAATAAAAAAATTCTGGTTCTATAAGCTCCTCTCCCCTCCAATTCTCTCCGTCTCTATCTCTCTTCATTGACTGTAAATTCGCCCGAATAATGGCGAACTACGAACTCAAAGACATAGACGACTTGCCCAAAAACGACGCGAACTACACAGCGTTAACGCCGCTCTGGTTCTTGGAGCGAGCCGCTCTGGTTCACCCGAACCGAGCCTCGGTCATTCACGGACCGATCCGGTTCACCTGGGCCGATACTTACCGGCGATGCCGCCAGCTCGCGTCGGCTCTCTCCCGCCGTTCCATTGGGCCTGGATGCACGGTATGATAATAGTTTTCTTTTTGTTTAATGGGAAATTTTGATGGTGTTTTTGTTTTCTCGGTTTAATTTGGATTTGACTTTGATTATTTGTTGGAGTAATTTAAGAACTTTTTGAGAAGGACCATGATTTGTTTTTATTTCACAAGAACTAATCATGGCTTTGTGCCTTCTTATTATTCACTCTACAGCCTACAGTATCATTTCATCATTTGATTGTAAAGGTAAGACAGTCCCTAAAAGGAACAAAAGTAATAAAATAAAGGCAAGATTAAGTCTGCACCCAAAATGTTTGATTTAATGCCAGAATCCGGTCCACTCTATTGACCACAACATTTTACAGCCTTCAATTCAGTCTTCAAATTTGCAAAATAAACAACAAAATCGATAGATCCTCCCAAAATTTGTCACCCGTACTACTTTAATTAAGCAATATGCAAAAATGGTAAATAAAATATTTAATTTTCCCAACCAATCAGGTAGCAGTCCTCGCGCCAAACATCCCGGCAATGTACGAAGCCCACTTCGGCGTGCCCATGTGCGGCGCCGTGATAAACTGCATCAACACCCGCCTCAACCCCCAAACAATCTCCTTCCTCCTCCAACACTCCCGCGCCCACGCCCTCCTCGTCGACCACTCCCTCCTCCCCCTCGCCCTCTCCTCCCTCAAACTCACAAACCTCAACCCCCTCTTAATCGTCATATCCGATCCCACTCTCGACCCGATACCCTTAAAAGCTGGTTCCATCGAATACGAGAAGTTTCTAGAAGGAGGGGATGTTAGTTTTGAATGGGTTGTGCCGAAGGATGAGTGGGCGAGTATTTCGTTGGGGTACACGAGCGGGACGACGAGTAGTCCGAAAGGGGTGGTGTTGCACCACCGAGGGGCGTACTTGATGGCGTTGAGCGGGGCGCTCGTCTGGGGCATGGGCGAGGGGCCGGTTTACCTCTGGACGCTGCCGATGTTCCATTGTAATGGCTGGTGTTACGCGTGGACTCTGGCAGCTCTATGTGGGACGAGCGTTTGCCTCCGCCAGGTGGTTATATACATTTTTTTATTGTTTTTTCAAGGGATGCGTGCTTGATGCTATGTTGGTTCTTGTAGTTTAATTGGTTGCGGGATTTGTAGTATTGAGTTCAATTTTTTGGTCCGTGTATTTTATAAAATTGTGCATGTTTGGACTCTTACTTGGAAGTAGCCAACACCGGTAGCTTTTGTATGTTATGATTATTTTACCCATATAAGTTATATCAAAACACAATGATTTATTCAAATTCAATAATAGTAGAAAACATTTATGTCAGTATCATCATTTTTGTAATTTGTAGTTTTATTTTCTTGATAAAAATAAATTTTTTTTTTCATTAAAAGTTGAAAGGTGAAAATAGTCGTTGAAAAAAAATTATTAATGATATTAACTACTCGCGTTAAGTGAGGGCCTAAACGTGCACAATTTTATAAAGTATGGAGAACAAAAAGTTTAAACTAATAGTACAGGAACTAAACTTGCAACAAATTTAAGTACAAAAACTAACTATACACTTTATCCTTTTTTTTTGTTTTTAGTCCGAAACAAACAATTTATAATAATGAATGAGCATATTGTTAATCTTACTTTAGGTAACCGCCAAGTCAATCTTCTCTGCAATATCCACCCAAGGCGTGACCCACTTCTGCGGAGCCCCGGTCGTCCTCAACACGATAATAAACGCTCCTCCTTCCGACACATCACCGCTCCCTCGAACGGTACAAGTAATGACGGCCGGCGCGGCCCCGCCGCCGTCCGTGCTCTCTGCCATGTCACGCCTCGGGTTCCGCGTCACGCACACCTATGGCCTCTCGGAGACATACGGGCCTTCGACGGTTTGTGTTTGGAAGCCTGAGTGGGATGGGTTGGATGAGGATGAGCGAGCTAAGCATCATGCTCGTCAGGGCGTTAGGTATATTGTTTTTTGTGGGATAAATGTACTGTTAGTCTCTGTACTTTAATTGGTTGCACGTTTAGTTTTTGTACTTTTGATTTAAACTTTTTGGTCCTTGTACTTTATAAGTTGTGCACGTTTAGTCCCTCGCAAGTAGCTAACACTGTTAATTTTTTTTATAAATGACTCTTTTACCCTTTCAATCTTTAAAGATTTTTTTATTTTTACAAAAAGAATAAATTTACAAAAACTAATAAAAAATGCGAATAGATTTTTTATTATTATTGAATTTGAATTAATCATTGTGCTTTGATATCATTCAAAGAGGTAAAATAGTTATAATAACGGTGTTAACTAGTTCCGTAAAGTGAGGGACTAAACGTGCACAATTTATAAAGTACAAGGACCAGGGGCGGGACCAGGATGAGTTAATAGGGGGGGCCGAACTAATATATATTAATTTCTAAAGGGTAGATCACAAAGAGAATATGGCAAAGCGGTATTGGTATTGTTCATGTATTGGGAGGTCTTAGGTTCGAACCTTGACAGGACGCATTTTTTCAGTTAATTTTCTCATTATTCAAAAAAAAATGTGCTATCAACGGGATTCGAACCGTGGTGGGTACGAGAGCGAGCGACCAAATAGAGCAGTATTCAACCATGAGAACGCATGCTATTATGTGATAAAATAGTAACTTCAATTTATATATTATTATAGGGGAGCCGAAATCAGTATATTCTAAAGGCATATATATATATATATATATATATATATATATATATATATATATATATATATATATATATATATATATATATATATATATATATATATATATGATTTTTGATTTCTTAGGGGGGGCCGGGGATCCCGCCAGCCCCCCCGGATCCGCCCGTGACAGGGACCAAAAAGTCTAAATCAATATTACAGGAACTAAACGTGCAACTAATTAAGAACCACAACCTCTTTGTATCTGAACCGAGGTACTCAACCACTAAGCTAAGTGACCATTTGCAGATATATCGGCTTAGAAGGGCTCGATGTGGTTGACCCAAAATCCATGAAGCCAGTGCCTGCAGATGGAGTCACGCTCGGCGAGATCGTGATGAGAGGAAACGGAGTGATGAAAGGCTACTTAAAGAACCCGGAAGCGAACGCCGAAGCTTTTAAAAATGGGTGGTTCCATTCCGGCGACCTCGGAGTTAAGCACACCGACGGATACATAGAAGTCAAGGACCGAGCCAAAGATATAATAATATCGGGCGGAGAGAATATTAGTAGTATCGAGGTCGAAAAGGCGGTGTATATGCATCCGGCCGTGTTGGAAGCTTCAGTCGTGGCGAGAGAGGATGAACGATGGGGCGAATCGCCGTGTGCGTTTGTAACGTTAAAAGAGGGAGTTTTTAGAGGGGATGTGAGTGAGGTGGAGTTGAAGGAGGATATTATGAGGTTTTGTAAGGAACGGTTGCCGGGGTATTGGGTTCCAAAGTCGGTTGTGTTTGGTGCGTTGCCGAAAACGGCGACGGGCAAGATTAAGAAGCATGAGTTGAGAGCGAAGGCCAAGGAGTTGGGGCCCGTTAAGAAGAGCCGGTTGTGAGTGAGTGAGTTTTGGGAATTTGGTTGTGACGATGGTTTGGTTTGGGAAATTGGTATTTGATATTTGAAATCTAGGTGGTATTAGAACCTACGATTTTTATTTGTTGTTAATTGGACGGTATGGTTTGTAGAAGTGCGGTGTTCGGTTCTGTCTGTATTTATTGATTTAGTTCTGGGGATGGTAATTAGGACTTGACAGTTTTGTTGGTTTAGGTTGTATTGTTTTACCTATGGGCCTGTGGCCATTGAATTTTATGTATGGGCTTTATTTATTTTTGTTCCATGTTTATTCCTTATGTTGACTTTTTTTTTTTTAGCACTATTGAGAAAAATAAAGCAACAGTTGCCACTGGTTTGAAAATAATGTGGTAACTACCATTTCCGCCACTATTAGTGGCGGAACAACCTGTGTTCCGCCACTAGTAGTGGCGGAACAGACAGATTTTCAGTTCTGCCAAAAACGGCCCATTTTACGCACTAAACGTGGTTAATTAGTATTAAAAATCTTGTTCCGCCACTAGTAGTGGCGGAACATGTTAAAATATTTCATTAAAGATTAACATGGCTCATGAATGGGCAATTAGCGTAAAAATTGAAGAATTACTATGTTCTGCCTCTATTAGTGGCGGAACACTGTAATTAGTAACGGTTTTTCTGAAAGAACCGTTACTAAAAGTGTAATTAGTAACGGTTTTTATGAAAAAACCGTTACTAATATTTGTATTTAGTAACGGTTTTCCTGAAAGAACCGTTACTAATAGTATCGTTAGTAACGGTTTTTATGAAAGAACCGTTACTAAGAGTGTATTTAGTCAATTTTTACGCTAATTGCCCATTCATGAGCCATGTTAATCTTTAATGAAATATTTTAACATGTTCCGCCACTAGTAGTGGCGGAACAAGATTTTTAATACTAATTAACCACGTTTAGTGCGTAAAATGGGTCGTTTTTGGCAGAACTGAAAATCTATCTGTTCCGCCACTATTAGTGGCGGAACACAGGTTGTTCCGCCACTATAGTGGCGGAAATGGTAGTTACCACATAATTTTCAAACCAGTGGCAATTGTTGCTTTATTTTTCTCAATAGTGCTAAAAAAAAAAAAGTCCTTTATGTTATGCTTATCTCTTAGTTAGGAGATAGTTCTTCCTTTTTGCCTTGCTTAAAATCTCTCTTTTTTTTTTTCTTTTTTTTTTCTTTTTTTTTTTTTTGTAAATTGTATTTCCCTCTATGCCAATTTGCATTTGATTTGGTGGTATAATGGTATGGACTAGTTCAAAGTTGTTGCTGTTTTCTTCTTTTTTTTTTGAGAAATTGGGAGAGGATTTATAATGCCCCTCTTCCAAATGTGAAACTATTTCCATTAAAAATCATTCTGTACAATTTTTACAATTTTGTTGTTAGCTCTAAATCCTATCCTAATCTCTAATTCTTTACCCATGTTACTCTTTACCTTCTAATCTCTATTACAAACTTAATCAGAAAAGAAAATGAAAAACAATACATCTGTTAAAGCCCACAATACTGCTGTTGTTTTCTTCTAAATAATAATAATTAAGATCTCTCTAACTTAACTAATAATTTCTTAAGCAAAAGTTGTTCCTTTCCATATCCTTAACCCACACACAAAGTTCAAAGTAGTACCAAAACTAGTTTTCAAATCGAAAACCTTCTCATATTATACTGTCCATACAGACAAAATACAATATACTAATTTCCACACTAAACATTACAGAACACTTTCTAGTTACTAATCACAACTCATCAATAAACAAGACTCTTCCCAGCCCTTAGATCTTTGAAATAACGCCTCGGATTTTTCTCAAAAGCTGATCTAGGCATACGAAGCCCATCTCGTCCTGGCACCACCATCATACCATATTTCAAAGGATCAAAGTCAGAATTTGCAGCTGATCGTCGATCGGGGCAACAACAACAAAAACAACTGCAAAAACATCTCAACAAAGAAATAAAACAACTCCAAAGATAGATAGACAAAGAAACCAAACATTTAAGTAAAGAAACAAATACAAGGGAAACAACAAAAGACAACAAGAGCGATAATTAAATCCGGTAAAATAACGGCGAGGAATAGGCGACCCCAGTTGTGGAAGTCTCCAATTGGGTCTCCGGAGCGAAAGTTTAAGTGAATTTGGTGGAAATGGGGGTGAAGAGTGTGGGGAGCGAAAGTTTAAGTGAATTTGGTGGAAATGGGGGTGAAGAGTGTGGTGATGTAATGGAGAAGAAGAGTGAGTTTTTCTTGGAGGAATTGGAGGATGCTTGGTTTGATAACATCTTCATTTGCTACTTTGGCTATGAGGAATTTTCTCATGCCTTCCATTTTTTTCTCTATGGTTATTTATTTGAATGTTTAATTGGAGACTTGGGCAAATGATATATATTCGTTCTTAATTAGAACTCTCACTCGAAAAAAACAAATAGTTGGTTTAGAGCTATTTATTGTGAGTAGTTTTCTGTACAGTTTTAATATTAAATAAACTGTGAAGACTTGCTACATATTTTGATGTGGACAAATGGATATTGAAAATCGTAGTTTTTTTGCTTGAAATGCCGGCTAAAATTGTAGTTAAATAGAAGAAGATTAGCTGAGTAGGAGACCTATACATGTAGTCCCCTCTTGTCAACCTTTTTTTTTTGAAATAATAGACGCATTGTCTACTCTAAACTTTCATTAAATTAAAAAAAATTTGATTACAACGAGTTATTTACATGAAATCCCCTTAGTGGGAGAAAAAAACCTAATTTAATAGCCTAAGTTGATTGAAGGCCTCTTGACGATCTTGCCACTTGTATCCATTCATTGGATGTGGCTAACACGTACTCGAAGGTGTGAGTTGCGTTTTTGTGTTTCTTTTGGAATATTCGGTTATTGCGTTCCTTCTATATTTCCCAACAACATGCCGCTCATATGGTTCCCCATTTAGTGTGGAGTGATCGGGCGAGTCGTTTCTTCACCCAATTATGTAGCCTTATTGGCGATTCAATAATTGGTGGTGGTTGGATGTGTAGGAGATTGCCGGCTAATGATAAATAATAAAAAACTAAGACAAACATAATATTTTTTATATGAGATAAGTTATTATTTTTATATTTTTTTTATTATGTCCCACTCTGTCAAATAGAAAAAAAATCATGTAACGAGTCATTTTCATTCATTAAAATAACAAAATAATGAAAAACTAAGATAACAAATAATATCATTTTCATTTACTAAAATAATAAATAATGAAAAGTAAGACAAAAAATAATATTTTTAATATGAGATAAATTATTTTTTTTTTATGTCTCACTCTAGCAAAATAGAAAATATTATAATTTTTCATTTTATAATTTGTTTGCAGTATGATGTTGTGAATATCACATGTGACATTCATCATCTTATTATCTCATATTCATTATTTCATTTATCTCTATTTTGAATAAAATTTCATGAAATAACTATTTGACATAATAAAGATCTTGATTCAACATTTAGTTTTAGCTCTTCATAGTATGTCAAAATGAGAATATGATATTTTTTCTTTGTTTTAATTGAAATTTTGATGGAACTACTTATCTGACAACTATTGTGAAATGACTTTGCTGTATACTCCTTAGTCCTTTACTTGATTTTTTATTTTTATTTTTATGAACATTATATTAGTTTAAATTTTGCTTCCGGGTTGAATGAATTTGAGATGAGATACAATTTATCTTATTAGAGATATCAAAATGAGAATATGATATTTTTTCTTTGTTCTTAATTGAAATTTTGATGGAACTACTTATCTGACAGCTATTGTGAAATGACTTTGCTGTATACTCCTTAGTCCTTTACTTGATTTTTTATTTTTATTTTTTATGAACATTAAATTAGTTTAAATTTTGCTTCCGGGTTGAATGAATTTGAGATGAGATACAATTTATCTTGTTAGAGATATCATACTTGGAAACTCACAATCTTGATGAAAACATAGTTTTTCTTTAAATCAGTCGAAGTGCAACGAAAGTACCAATTAGAGAACTGTTGCGAGTTGATTCTGATTTTCACGTCGACGCCTTTAGTTAATTTTAATTATTGTTATATTATTTATTGTTATTTATCTACTAACAGAATTATTACACTGTGTCTAATATCGTCAACTAATTGCTTTTATATTTGTGCTTTTTATTCAGATATAATTACTGAGATTTATTTTATGTCTTCACTAGAAATGCTGCAAAAAAATCTCAGCAAAATCCTAAGTTGATTTATCCTCCGAAACTTTGTTGGCCACATAATAGAACCATATGCTTACTCTACGATATAGAATCATGGAAGGTATCACATTTATTCATAACTTTATCTTTATATGCAATTCTTAGAAAAGTGAAAACAAAAAACGGTGAGACCAATGGAGGAAGAACTCACAAAGAAATATCTCCACTTATGATACATAGTCATTAATTTTATATCGTCTATATTCATAATCTCATATGTATATTATGCAATTATTAAAATAATAACGACACATAATTGAATATGGAATGTGTATTATAACTTTTTAAGTGTAATGTTACTGTGTATTTTCAAATTTAAAATACACAAAAATGTGTCCACTGTATGTTAATCTTAACTTATTTACTGTATTATTTGTTTATATTTTTATTTATTGAAAAAAATTCATCTAATACCGAAGCGGAGCGAGGTCCTCTCTAGTATCATATAAGATGCGTCTCGTTAATAAAACCATTAATAACGTCTTCTTAAAAGGAAGATTTTATTAATCTCGTTAATTATATATTTTGGAAGAGATTAAACTCCATTACTAATGGTAGCTCCCTTTCACATCTTTTCATTTCCATTTTCAAAGAAAAAAAAGAAACAAGACCAGACCATTGAGTCAAAACAGTCTCTTGACTCTTAATCTTCCTTTATTAACTCTATAATGTTTCTACATCCATTTATTTATTTATTTAGAAATTTCTAGCGAGTCCTCATGAACAAATTATGTATAAGCAAATCATGAGCAGGTTGAAGGAAGATTACTAGTTCTATCTCAGTTATGAAATGTCAAATATTATAGCTTATATTACTAGGGATCTGATATATCACGAGATTATAGTTTCCCGTTGTGCAGCATGATCACAGAAGATATAACTAATAGACAGTGTATAAAATTAAAAAATAATATATATAATTAATTTTTTTGTAAACAGTATATGCGTAAACAGTGAAAACAATATATAGAAAATAAATAATATATTAAAAACAGAAAAACAACGTATAAAAATTCAAAGAATAAAGAAAGTATAAAAGCAAAAATATGTATAGAATAGTAAAAACATTATTTAGAAAAAAAAATAGTTATTGAAAAGCAGAAAAATAGCATATAAAAATTCCATTTTGATTTGTGCGTGATCTACGCCTTCGTAAGTTCACATTTCCCAATACTTTAGGGACGGATGAAGGTGGTAGCTAGGATGAGCCCCCTATAAATCTTATAATTATATATTAAATCTTGTGCATTTTATTCTAGTCCTTAATATTCAGTTTCTTATATGTATGATCAGAAATATTGAGTAAATAATAAAAAAGCAAGATCTTTTAAGTAAAAAAAAAGTGTCAATTCGTAAAAGAGGTACGGATACGCATTGCAAGGTAACACCGTATTACATTTTCAAATAATGCGATACAATCCACCCTGCAAATTCTTAATTCAGTCTATCAAAAGCTTATCAATGATAGCCAACGAAAGTGGAGCACAATATGGGCTGCTACTTATTGGGAAATATGGAAGGCAAGGAATAAACGATCGCCGAAAAAGCTATAGAAACGGCCAAGGAATGGACGCTTGCTTTTGACGCGAGAACTTGAACTCAAGACTGGAAACAGGAAGGATTAAGCTCCCGTTTTGTTTGCTATCTTTTTTTTAAAAGTAGCATTTGTTCTCAGGATAGACTTTATTTTATTTTTTAGCTTTATTGTTGTAAATATTCCATGTAATGAACTTTTTATTCGATTTTAAAAAAAAAAAATTTCAAAACCCCCCTAACTTTTCTCAATATTATCAAAAACCCCCTATATTTTTAAATTCCTTCTTTTAGTCCCTATAAAGTAATTTGAATTTTTTTTAGCCCCCTATAGGGTTTAAATCTAACATACAAAATGTTAAGTTCTTTTATTGACCAAAATGTCCGCTCCATTTTATATTTGATTTGAAAATATAATTAATAGATAAATAATAAATAATTAAATAATACATAATTTAAATATAATTCATATATAATTTAACACATAAGATTAATTAGGCAAAATATTACTTTTTTATTTTTGCATAAATATTATATTATATTTTGTGTAAAAATATTATTCTCTCTTTTATAAACTGTTTATGATTTTATGTATTTTATGGTAATTCTTTATTATATTTTTTAAACTTTGTATGATTTTCTATTAATTATAATGTTTATTATTTTTTGTAAAATATTATTTTGTTTTTATCTAAAAATATTATTTTATGTAAAATATTATTTTTTTGTTATGTAAAATGTTTATTATTGTCTTTTAATTTATGTTTTTATGATTTTGTTTACTTTTTCAATTCTCTTTTATTTATATTTTATATAAAATATTATTATTTTTATTTATTATCTTAGGGTGTAAAAATTAAAATATAAAAATTATTTCGATGAGGGGCATTTTGGTCCATACAAAATTTGAGATGGATGGAAGGTTAAGTTTAACTCTAGTAGAGGGTAAAAAAATAATTCATCTTGCTTTATAGGGACTTAAAGAGGAAATCTCAAAATATACGAAATTTTTGATAATATTCAGAAAAGATAGGGATTTTTTGATAAATTTCCCTAAAAAAAAGTTAAAAAAGTTAAAAAGCATTATAGCATGTCCTTGTCCACTCATTGCTAGTCCTGGTTAAATGTTAGTCTTAATTATCTGTGGCCTCAAAACAAAATATCATATGAATCATATTTGTGTGGCTGCATATAAGACATTGATTTGTGTTGTCAGCATTACACACAAAAAAAAAACATGAAATGACATAACGAAAAGAAAATTCAGAGTTGGCTTATCAAATTTCATGTTTATCCTACAATTTTCATATAACATAAATATATACAGTCATATTATACAACAATTCATATTTAATATTAGAGACATTGGATAGTAACTGATTAGTCGAGATCAATATTCAAGATATAAATTTGAGTTTCACTTTTTACATATTACTTCTCTAACAATGTACATTTCGCGTACATAACTTTATCTCAAAGAATTTCATAAGTCTTTTTTATTTCATACCGGCCCTTAAGATTCAATTCTGACACCGGCCCTGATATATATAATATCATATTTATATTATATTTGATTATCTAGTAGACTAGTAGTTATATATAGAAATCATTGAGTTATATTTTGATTATCTATTTTAAAAAAATAGTCTAACTGACTTTTTTTTTTAAATAGCATTGATTAGAAAAAGAATTCAATAAATAGTATCATTTTGAAAATAATTAAGAAGCTAGCATTTCCGCCAGCCTTTTTTGCGGAACAGCTTCTGTTCCGAGCTGTTCCACCAAGGATTATAGCCGGAAAATGGTATATTTTTTAATTGTCCTTTAAAAAATCTTAATTAAGTTAAAAAATACTATTCCATCAAGCTCTTTGGCTAAACAAGTTAAAATTTTAATTTTTAGTGCTAATCGATAATTAGTTAAGAGATTTTGCCAAAAAAAAAAGACTGTTCCTCCAAATAGTGTTTTAGAACAATATTTTTTTTATTTTTTAAAAATTTTCATGGCTGTTTAGGGCAAAAAAATATATAAAATTAGCTATTCCACCAGAAGGCTTGGTGGAGCACGATTTTTTTATTTTTTTATTTTTTAGTTAATTTACTTGCTAAATTTGCAGTTAAAGTTGAAGAATAAAATTTTAGTACGCTCTGTCAAAGGGTTCGGCAGACAGTATTTTTTTTCCTAATTAAGATTATTTAAGGCTGCTAAATGGTCCGGGTCATGTCCCGTCAGGATTCTTGGCGGAACAACTTTTGTTCCACCAAAAGGCCGTCAAAAATGCTAATTTTTAATTATTTTCAAAATGATGTTATTTGATGTTATTTGTCAAACCAATGCTATTTGAAAAAAAAAATAGTCTAATTTACCATAATTTAAAAGGTTGACAACTACTTGTTGTATACTGGAGCCCTATAGGGGGGGGGGGGGGGGGGGGAGGGTTAAGCTGGCCTAATTTCGTGCTTAAGTGTGGATTTGATGAGCACCAGATCTGTTGACGAAGTTCGGCTAGGTAAGCTTTTGCTGTAACCACCCATTCTCACTAGCGGCCCTTACCGAGTTCGCGAGCGCCTACTCTCCGAGTATGCCTTTCGGCTCCTTGATTTCACTAATCCAAATAGTGTTTTCTTTTACAAGACCACGATTCACCGTTCGCATTACAACAACTCGGAGCGAAGCGATGAAACAAAACTTACAACAATTTCTTTCAATCAAATAACAACTAACTCCTCACTAATTTCTCCCTAATCTCATTAAAGAGTATTGAATAAATTTTCTTAAACACTAGCCAGGGAGAGATTTGAATTTTTGTCTTTTATTTTCGTTTTTCAAATTTCACTATAATTGCCAAATATTGAGCTGGCAAATCTGTCCAGATTTTATCTGCTGTCGAGATCTCCATTTCTGACTCACTTAGAAGTTGAATTTGAAATTTCTTAAAGAAGAAAAGTTGTAGCCCGCTATGTTATCTTTCCATAGCAGTATCACACTCCTTCATATAATCTACGGTGCGAGAGTTATGGCCCAAATACTGAAGACGTGTCAGCTGATTCGGCTCATCTTTGTCGCTTTGCTCCATTTTTATGTTTTGATCCAAAAATCAAACAAAAAACATAAAGAGCTCCAAACATGAACTCCATGACTCCTGGCTCCTTTGAACAAAAGGCATCACGTCCGTCTTGAATAGTATTCTTAGAACATTTTTCTTGAACTTGCGATTTATCTGTACTAATTCATGATATTCAAAATATTATTAATGACTCGAAATTATTTTAAAATCATCAAATCGTGAACAACACTACTCATTACGCAGAGCTCCACACCAAGTATTTTATATAAAATAAAGCTCCACACCAAGTATTATATAAAATAAAATATGTAATTCTTCATCACCTCCTTCATTGCCTCATATATATCATTCGCTTAAGACTACTCCAATGCATTCACATAAATAAATCCCCCCAAAAAGAAATGGAAGGCATAAGAAAATTCCTTGTAACACAGGTAACTAATGAAGATGATCTCAAATCAAACATGCAATTCCTCCAAGAAAAACTCACTCTTCTTCTCCATTTCATCACCTCTCTCTTCACCTCTATGTCCTCCAAATTCGATGAAAAATTCTCTCTGGAGACCCTATCTGAGACCTTCCATCAGTTGGGCCACATATTCCTCACCGTTATATTACCGGATTTCCTCATCGCTCTTGTCATTTTCTATTGTTGTTATCCTTGTATTTGGTATCTACTTCAATGCATTTTTTCTTGGTTGATGTATCTTTGGAGTTGTTTCATTTCTTTGTTGAGATGTCTCTACAGTTGTTTTTGTTGTTGTTGCCCCGATCTGCCATCAGCGAGCCATTCAGATTATGATGATTCTGGCTTTTTAGACTATGAGTATGGGATGATGGTGGCGCCAGGACGAGACGGGCTCCGCATGCCTAGATCGGTTTTTGAGAGAAATCCGAGGAGTTATTTCAGGGATCTGAGGGCTGGGAGGACTCTTGTTTATTAATGAGTTGGGTAGTAACTGATGAGTGTTTGTAGATAAGTGTGGAAATTATATGGCACTTGGCTTGGTACGGAGATCAACAGGAGGTTTTCAATTTCTTTGCTTGTTTTGATTTTTTTTTTTTTAATGTCTTTGCTTGATTGGATTGAAAACTAGTTTTGATACACCCTAAAAAAAAAAAATAGTTTTGGTACTATTACTGCTTCATGTGGAAATTATTATCTTATTCTAAAGGAAAAAAATTCAGACTCAAGCCGCAACCAGTTTGTTGAAAGATGAGCGAAATACTTGTCATATTGACTCGAATTTAAGACGTTTTCCAAAAAAAAAAAAAATTTGATGGAGAACGAGTGATCGTTTGATATTTGTTATTTTTTAATGAGTTTATATGTCTTCACTTAAATTTTTAAATTAATCTTACTATACATGAGATTCGAACCTTTTATTTATAGATAGCTGGAATTAGTATCATACCCACTAGACTCATCTATGAATTTAAGACGTATTCCAAACTTTAAAAGGTAATAATTACCGTTTGATTTATCAAACTTTGACATTTAAAAAAATTTGTACTGCAGTTTGATTTTTTGTTGTGTGTGTGATTTCACCAATATTTTGAGGAATAGCCCTGTCTATGAATGAATATGCAACAAATATGAAGAGGAGTTAATAAGTTATTTACTTCTAGAACATGCAACAAATATGAAGAGGAATTAATAAGTTATTTACTTATTATATTATATATATTCTAATCCTGACGGCCCCTTCCAGGAGACCGAGCCACGTCGTCTTTTTATTCTCTTCCGTTGGATTAAAAAGGATTTTTGTTTTCGTCCGTCCGATTAACATCTTATATTTCATTTCTCCGTCTCTCCCATCTCCTTTCTCCCTTCTCCGTCTCTTCACTCATCTGCTCTCTCTCTCCTCTCTCTCTCCACACCGCAACAGGCAGCACTTCACGCCATCACCATCTCTCTCACGCTCTGCTAACCGTACATGGTGTTGTAAGTTTTGGTTTTCTTCTCTTCCTACTCTCCTCATCTCTCTATCGAAAGACTATCCCCTTGCCTATTTCGCCATTCAATCCGTTCAGGAAATCTCTCATATCGCATTCTCTCTGACGCTGCTGTTACCGATTCAGCCTTAGAAGGATCTTGCGCAGCTAATTGCTAGGTTTCTGCTGAAGACTGGCCCCACCTTGGCATTCGATTTCGTACTAATGTCTTCCTCTTGGGTTTCTACTGAATAGGTATGTTTAATATCAATGGGTGAATGCTTATGAATCTGATACTATCTTGAAAAGAGCAAGACACAAATTGCATCTCATAATCTGTTATGGTCTATGTGATACGCATTGCAGGTTGTCTCTCCTTAACGTAATTTTATTTTCATCAAGGTCAAAATCATGCACATTCATTTTTTTAATTTTGAAGAATTACGTTAAGCATTATAGTATTGCTGCACAATCTGAGTAATTTTCATGATCATTTTTTCATTGATTTGTTTGTGCACAAATGAGACGCCTCTTAGCCTCAAATTTAACCAATTTGGGATCAGTAAGCCTCATTTGTGCGACTATGCCTCAATTATGCTTCAATTAAGCCTCAATTTAGCTAATATGGCCCCAATTAAGTTTCAATTTAGCTAATATTTGCTTCCTAATTACTTCATAAGATTTGTTTCACTGCATCTCTTTATCTTGGATTTTAGTACCGATGTCTTAATTTTTTTCAATTTTTTCTACTCTTTTGAGAGTAACTTCTATGATGCATTAAAGCGTTACCAATCCCTCAATTTTAATATTTGCATGTCAGTGATTTATTTAGGGTCAAATCCACATTTTTTAAGGTTTCAGGTGATTACTACTCAGATCAGTTCCAAAGGTTGAGGTGATTCCCACATCATTGATCAATGTAGATTTGCAAAAGTGAGTGAATTTTTTTTATGAGAATTTCTCTCAAAATGTACATAGCAGCTATATTTGTGCTGTCTGTGGACTCAGTGATATAATGGTTTGTACATAGCAGCTATATTTGTGCTGTCTGTGGACTCAGTGATATAATGGTTTGTACATAGCAGCTATATTTGTGCTGTCTGTGGACTCAGTGATATAATGGTTTGTAGTTATATATATGAATTTAAGCTAAGGTTTTGTTTTAACATTTTGTTAATTAGTATTTAATTAGTTATGCAGATTTGGAAACAATTACAGATAAGTACAGGCAAGCCTTCATCTACAATTAGAGTTTAGGAACATATAATTAAAATGTCTTTCTCTGTTAACACTCTACCTTTTGTTGGCATAAAGGTACAATTCTATATTTTCAAAATTTCCACAGTAAAATTTATTAATTTTTGTACAAATTATTTCTGTATTTCATTCTTTTGAAATAGCTTATTATTTTTTTATTCTTATGGTATGTGGATGAATATAACATTTGGGCGAAAAAAGGGTGTGAGCGGCATGAATGGACGGTAAAGGTATATGAAACACAGGTGTGTGCGTGGGCCGAAGATGGAAGTTTCATAGTCCAACTGGTCAAAGAAGGCGAGATTGCACCAAATTTTGCAGAGATGAACGGAAGAGGAAGATTCAGTTTATCTTGCGAGACATGGAGGAATTTTGTTCCCATGTTTGGAAGGACGTTTGAGAGATTAGTGACTTGATTTAATACTATTGTATAGATGCCTTCCATTTTTTGTTTTTTTTTAACGAGTCAGCTAAAATGCATGCCTTTGATTTATATAGCCACATAAATGACATATGAAGGCGGACAAGTCCAATTCTTCTTTGGCAGACTGGAGTACCCCACACATCTATCATCGATCATTGATGATGTAAGCTCCATAGAAAATTGATGACCATCAATAACCGGGATGATGATGCATCTCGCCACAAAGATTTGGCCGGTGAACAAATGCATCTTATGAATTCCCCTCCTTAACCCGTCTTAAAAGAATGAGATTTTTCTGTGGCCGGCTTCATGCAGCCAGCCCATCAGAGCCACCCATGAGGTGGACCCCACATTTCATCTAGTGTGATATGTGGCTCTGATGAGCCAGCCGGCCACTGATAAACCTAACTATATCTTGGAAAGGTCCCACTGATATATCTTTTCACTTCCAAAGCAAAGAAATTGGTGATAGGAAACTCTACGGACTCAAAACAGTCTCCTAGGCTCATAGCTACTCTTTTAACTCTATAATATTTCTCCTAAAGAATTTACAAAAAAACTATAATATTTTATTTCTGTCCATTTATTTATCCCATAATATGTAGAAAAATATTAATTCAATCTTATTTATGGAATATAAAATGATAGACGACTGCTAGGCTAAATTTTTTTTCTTCATCTCTCATGGCATTAGGTTAATTTTTTAATTCCTGTGCGGTCACATTCGTTAAAAAAAAAAAAAAAAATTAACACGGTCTTGAAAAAGATTAAACTCCATTATTGATGGCAGGTAAAACTAACAAGTGAGTGGAGGCCAGTAACCCAAACACCCTAGTCCTAGTACTAGTCTACTTTATTAACTCTAATATTTTAGATCCACTTCAATTTCCAAATGTGTAGAAAGACAAAGTTCTCATAACAAAAGAAATGCATCATGAAAATAATAATTGTGTTCGATCCTGGTCATTTGATGCCGCGAAATAGAGATTGCTCAAGTCGGAGAACTTATTTTTTTTAAAAGTGCTTTCGAAATTAAAAAACTAATGCAAAATGAAAAAATTACAAATATAAAAAAAGGAAATATTCTAACTGTAGCCTCGGCTTTTGAGAGTAATCCGAGTGATTATTTCATTAATCTTAGGGCTGGAAGGCCTCTAGTTTAGATTACTGATTTGAGAACTTATTTAAGAGTGTTTTATACTAATTAAGGGTTAAAATGAGGAAATATGTATGGCACTTGGTTTGTATGACTTATGGACCTTAATATGATAAGGTTTTATTTGTTCTGTTACGAAAATTTAAGGTTTGTGTCTCAATTTTGGTTAGGAAAGTGTACAATTTAAGGTGTGATGACTTATGTTATGATGCATATATTTTCTTTTTCCTTTATTCGTTTTTCTTTTTTCTTACTTTGTTCCTTTGCAAATTGCACTTTTTTTAATATAAGTATGGGAACAGTAATTGAGAAAGAGACATCCATTGCTAAGTAGACAATACTAGTCTACTTTATTAACTCTAATATTCTACATCCACTTCGATTTCCAAATGTGTAGAAAGAGAAAGTCCTCATAACAAAAGAAATGCATCATGAAAATAATAATTGTGTTCGATCCTGGTCATTTGATGCCGCGAAATAGAGATTGCTCAAGTCGGAGAACTTATTTTTTTTAAAAGTGCTTTCGAAATTAAAAAACTAATGCAAAATGAAAAAATTACAAATATAAAAAAAGGAAATATTCTAACTGTAGCCTCGGCTTTTGAGAGTAATCCGAGTGATTATTTCATTAATCTTAGGGCTGGAAGGCCTCTAGTTTAGATTATTGATTTGAGAACTTATTTAAGAGTGTTTTATACTAATTTAGGGTTAAAATGAGGAAATATTTATGACACTTGGTTTGTATGACTTATGGACCTTAATATGAAAAGGTTTTATTTGTTCTGTTTCGAAAATTTAAGGTTTGTGTCTCAATTTTGGTTAGGAAAGTGTACAATTTAAGGTGTGATGACTTATGTTATGATGCATATATTTTCTTTTTTCCTTTTTTCCTTTATTCGTTTTTCTTTTTTCTTACTTTGTTCCTTTGCAAATTGCACTTTTTTTAAGAAAAGTATGGGAACAGTAATTGAGAAAGAGACATCCATTGCTAAGTAGACAATACTAGTCTACTTTATTAACTCTAATATTCTACATCCACTTCAATTTCCAAATGTGTAGAAAGAGAAAGTCCTCATAACAAAAGAAATGCATCATGAAAATAATAATTGTGTTCGATCCTGGTCATTTGATGCCGCGAAATAGAGATTGCTCAAGTCGGAGAACTTATTTTTTTTAAAAGTGCTTTCGAAATTAAAAAACTAATGCAAAATGAAAAAATTACAAATATAAAAAAAGGAAATATTCTAACTGTAGCCTCGGCTTTTGAGAGTAATCCGAGTGATTATTTCATTAATCTTAGGGCTGGAAGGCCTTTAGTTTAGATTACTGATTTGAGAACTTATTTAAGAGTGTTTTATACTAATTTAGGGTTACAATGAGGAAATATGTATGGCACTTGGTTTGTATGACTTATGGACCTTAATATGATAAGGTTTTATTTGTTCTGTTTCGAAAATTTAAGGTTTATGTCTCAATTTTGGTTAGGAAAGTGTACAATTTAAGGTGTGATGACTTATGTTATGATGCATATATTTTCTTTTTCCTTTATTCGTTTTTCTTTTTTCTTACTTTGTTCCTTTGCAAATTGCACTTTTTTTAAGAAAAGTATGGGAACAGTAATTGAGAAAGATACATCCATTGCTAAGTAGACAATTATGGATAATAAGCTATAAGCCTCAATAATATTTGTTTAGTTCTAATTTATTTAAAATCGAATATATTCTATCAGATAGGATAAAAGTATCCATATTCGAGCAATATAGCTAGCAAATCTCATTCTTTTTACATTTCTCTATTCCTCTATAATATGAATATTTAATGTCTTTTTCTTTTTCCTCTGTTCGTTTTTCTTTTTCCTTATTTTGTTCCTTTGCAAATTGTACTTTTTTTAAGTATGGGAACAATAATTGAGGAAGAGACATCCATTGTTAAGTAGGCAATTATGGATAATAAGCTATAAGCCTCAATATTATCTCTTTAGTCTAATTTATTTAAAATCGAAGGATGATTATAATAGCAAGGTTATTATTCAACTAATTACTGAAAGTCAAATATAATTGAACTTTTTTCCATTTTTAAATATTAGAGAATAGTTCTAAAAATTAACGACACGGTGAATCCACATGTAATCTGCCTTTACGTGAATCCACACTTTCGCACGCAATGCATGTCTGTAAAACGTGTTTTGGACAAAAAATATGTTTATGAAAATGCATCGGCACAATGATCATGTAGTCGCTGTTGTTCTCGGTTTAATAATGTTTAAAAATATTCCATAATTACTAATTTTGTATGAGTTTCGTGTATAAGATCAGGAAGTTTTCTCAAGTTCGAGTCGACGTGCAAAAGTTTTATCAAGTTCGAGTCGACGTGTAAAAGTTTTATCTCAATCGGATTATAAGTCTTCAGAGAATTGCATCGCGTTTGAAGCTTTCAAGCACTACAAGAAAACACTATTTAGTGACAATTCTATAGTGATGAACATGAATTTTGTCACAGTTACACCTACTTATTATGACAACTAATAATTTCGTCACTATTATATCGAATAATAGTGAAATGCAATTTTTTCGTGACCGATGAGTTATATAGTGATGATAAAATAATGAAAGATGAAAAATTGTGGCAAATATGGTCATTTTTTGTGACGATTACTTTGTCCTCACAATTAATGCAATTTATCTGTGACAAATTGATATGTCGTCACTATCATTCTATTTACTGTGACAACAACAAATACACACAAATTTCCATATTTTTGTGATTAACAAATGTTTGTCACTATGTAAGAAACATTAGTAGATATCTAAAATTATTACAGGTGACATACATCTGCTAAAACACTAATTATCTCAAACTATATAACTACATAAAAATTCATCTTTAATTGACAGAGCAGAAGATGGAGCAAGATGATAGTATGATGCTAGCTCAGAAAGGAGAGAACAGAGTAGATCGCGGTGAAATTGATCGATCGTAGAAGAGGAGAACATAATAGTACAATGTAAGCTAAGATAACAAAGGATGGAGGATTAAATTAATTGGACATGATATATCACGACGGTATATAACGTCCCTAAGCGATGGTATATACAAATTAAAAATAAATAATATATAAAAATTCATTCGGTAAAACAGTATATATTAAAAAAAATAAAAACAGTATATAAAAACATATAAACTGAAAACAAACAGTATATAAAAATTCATTCGGTAAAACAGTATATATTAAAAAAAATGAAAATAGTATAAAGCTTTTGGGGAGGGAAAAGATACTCAGGAAATAGAAATATGGAAAGAGATCGTATAAAATACAAAAATATGGAAAGAGGTCATAATTCTAGGGTAACTACTGGAAATAATTTCCATTTTACGTGTAAATATTATTGTACATACTGGAAATAAACTATTTTATGTGCAACTAATTTTAGAACTAAATTTATGTGCAACTAAATTAGTAGAACTATACTATTTTTAATTATTTCCAGTAACTAGTACCTAAATTAGTAGATTTAATATGTATACTTTACGTGTGATATACTATTTTTAATTATTTCCAGTAACTAAATTTATGTGCACAAAGAATTGTTGCACATACTAATTTAGTATATTTTTAATATTTAGTAGAATTACACATAACACTACTGGAAATAATTGTACATACTGGTAATTAAATATATGCTAATCTTTAAATTTCAAACTAACGACTTTGTACTATTATATCCACTTTGGGTTGCAACAGAAATTCAATTTTCGTTTCGAATTTTGGGAAAAAAATAATTCGAAATGTTTTACAAGTCAAATCCTGATGAATAAACTTATGTATGTACCATTTTGATTTAATCATTTTCCTAAGTTAACATCGTTTATTTTGATCCATATTTTATTCTTATTTGGGTCAAGTACCAATATTTGAATCTTTTATCCAAGTAATATGTATATAGTGTTGTTTAATAATATACTATTTTAGTTCTACTATATACTTTTTATTCAATATGTATATAGCGTTAATAGTACTTGTTTAATAGTATACCATTTTTTGTGTCAATATACTATTTTAGCAACATAATTAAGAGCACAAATCAATATTCATGAATTATAAATGTTTTTATATGTCTAATTTGTATAACATATATTTTTATAGGAGTGTTAGCAGAACACAAGGTAAAATTTTTGGCTTGACAAATCTGAAGATATTCTTTGATTAGTCTGTTTTGATGATTCTATTTAAGTTTTTTTTTCTTTTTTTGTTACATATTATAATTTAGTTCCTGATAATTCGAAAGTGACAAAAAAAAGAGAGAGAAAGAGCTCGATATTCAGTTTCTCCAACCATTTCATAAGGTGTGCGGGAAAAATGCAAAACTATTCAAAGCAGAAGTTACAGTTTGTGTTAGATACTTCTGTCCATTGAAAGTTTTTTTTTTTTGAGAAAATTTGAAGAGGGCTTTAAAAATCTCTCTTCCAAATGTGAAACTATTTTTCCATTTATAAATTTGTATGTTACATCCTTTTTTTTTAATCTATTTACAAAATATAGATTTATAAAAAGAAAAAAGAAAAATTCTGCTCAAGTCTAAAACAAATCGGTCCAATCCGCTAAAAGAATTACCAAAATTAAAAGCCCAATCTACAATATCTCTTACATCTAAAAGCCCAAAAAATAAAGTTTTACTTATCAGATTAGGTTTTGACACTTATTCTCTTGCCACACGTCGTTAATCTGGACAAACCATCATCTTCTCTCTATTGCCTTTGTTCATTCCGCCGCTTTTTGTCTGGAGCTTTTTTAATGAAACTATTTCGTTCTACTCTCTCGCTTCTCTGCTTTCCTCTCCGCCGCCATTTTCATCTCTATTCAAAAGGTTCGCTAACTCTACTTCATCTTCCACTTCTTCAATCAAAACAGAACCCCTCTTTTCCACATCCGAGAATACTCTGCGACAACGTTCTCTCCACATAACAAAGGCGAACACCGCAGTGAGTTGATAAGAGGTAACTTTATTTTCCAGAGAGATTTCAGATTACAAAAGGTTAATCCCCCCAGCATAATAGTTTTGTATGCGTTTTTGGTTGAGAAGATCCCTTTTTTATCCCATTTCCACTTGATTGTATCATTTTCCTCTGAAATTTCTAATTCATTAATCACTTTTTCCAGGTTTTCAAACTCAAGAGCAGGTTTCTCTGCTGTAATTAGATGAAACTAGGATTCTCTATCCTCTGAAGCCCGGTATTGGGCAACTGTTCCTGTTTTCTGAATTGCATGTGAGTATAATGAAGCAGATTCCTTCCAAAGCAAACCGTCACCCCAATCTGAATCCCACAGGTTACACTTATCCCCTCTTTTTAATTCAAAATTGGTACTAAGGAAGAAAAATTGCATGTACTCTTGTAAATCTTTCCAAAAAAATGAATCTGATGGGTTAATTAGACCAGACAACCCTTTTTCTTCAATCCCTTGCATAAATCTTTGCCAATTAAGCCCTTCAGTTTTTGTAAAATATTTCCAAATCCATTTAACATTCATTGTCATATTAAACACTTGTAAATCAATGATACCTAACCCCCCTCCTTCTTTAGGTCTACATACACTTCCCCAATTAACCAAGTGATACCCCTTTTCATCAATTCCCTTCCAAAAAAATCTTTTTCTTATCTTTTCCATCTCATTTATTACCCATTTAGGAAATTTAAACACTGAAAAGTGATAAATAGGCAATGATGTTAGTACTGAATTGATTAACACTAATCTGCCTCCTTTGCTTAACATCCTTCCTTGCCAACTTTGAAGTTTGGCATCAAATTTCTCTATTATCCTCATGTAATCTTCTCTTGTGGGCTTGACATAGTTTAGTGGATACCCCAAATAATTAAAGGGCAATGTAACATGTGGACACCCCAACTCATCTGTAATCTCCTGAACCCCCCCTGAACCCTCTGGTATAATAATAAATTCCGATTTTTCATAATTAATCCTTAAACCAGAGTCAGTCCCATAAGAGTTAAGAATGAATTTCAACCTTCTAGCTTGGATAATGTTGGGTTTAATAAAAACAAGTGAATCATCTGCATAGAAGAGGGATACATTTGCATTATCAATTGGTTTTTCGATGAAATTTGAATCACCCAAAGCCTCAATTACTCTTGATAGAGCATCAACTGCTAGGATAAATAGGTGAGGGGAAAGTGGGTCTCCTTGCCTCACACCTCTCTTGAGATGTACTGTTTTGCCAGGGATTCCATTTAAAAGAACTTTAGTTGCACCTTGTAAAACATAGAACCTAATCCAAGTTATCCATTTGGATCCAAATCCTCTAGATTCCATTATTTTTATGATAAAGTCCCATTCAACTGTATCGAATGCTCTTTGAACATCAGCTTTGAAAAGAAGCAATGGTTTTTTGTGATTAAAAGCGTGATTTATAGCCTCTCTAGCATACATAAAGCATTCTGAAACTTCTCTGTTTTTAAGAAAACCCAACTGATTGGGTAGTATCATCTGGTTTATGACCTTTTTCAGTCTATTTGCTAGTGTTTTAGAAATAATCTTTTGAACACTACTTATTAAACTGATAGGTCTATAATCCTTCGCAGAAATGATACCTTCTTTTTTAGGCAGCAAAGCCATGTAAGAAATTGAGAAATTGTGAAGGCCTTCAACACTCGCATGCGAATTGATAATTGATATGAACTCCTCTCTTATCAAGTGCCAGTGTTTCTTAAAAAATTCACCAATAAAGCCGTCGGGCCCTGGTGATTTGTTGTTTTTCCATTTCTTAATCACCTTGTCCACTTCTTCTAACTGAATTTCCTTATTCAAATGTGAAAGATCAAATTGCTCATTAAGATAGATTCTATGAAGGTCCCAGTTCCTTGTTGAAGTATTAGGGTTTGAACCAATAAGGTGTTTATAAAAATTAAAGAGCAGTTTTGCCTTTTCTTTATGATCAGTAACTACATTGGAAGTCGCTGAATCTATGAGTGAGGTAATCATTAGCTTGTTTTTCTTATGGGATGCATAATTATGAAAGAAAGATGTATTTTTATCACCCTCTTTAATCCATTTATGCTTTGCCCTTTGTTTCCAATAGTTTTCTTCTTCTTTGATTATGTCTTGTAATCTGATTTTTAAAAGTTTTTTTAACCATTTTTCTAGATTTGATAATGGATATTTCTCATGTTTCTTATCCAACCAATCTATTATGATTTTACAATTGTTTTTAAATTTTCCTGAGTTTCTTTTCTTATTTTTACTCCAACACCTCAACTTGGTTCCAAGAGAAGAAAGCTTATCAGAGAAAGATTGTAATGAAAGTGGCCTTTTGTGTGGTCAGATGGTCTATAACAATAGAATTGGCTTCTTCATTTAACAACCAAGAATTTTCGAATCTAATTCCATTATGGATTGGAAATGTGGATGAGGCTTTGAGCAAAATTGGTAAGTGATCGGAACATGTGTTGGTCAGGGAGATTTGTTGATATTGTGGGAAGGAGTGAGACCAATTAAGGTTGAATAAGAAACGATCAATCCTAGCATGTGCTATGGAACTGGACCATGTAAAGTTGTTTCCCTGAATTGGAGGGTTAATAAGATTTAGTGATGCTATTAGCTCTCTGAATTTTTTGGAATCTTCCCAATTCCTCTCCACATCTCCTGATCTCTCATGAATATCTGCTATCAGGTTAAAATCACCCAACAAAAGCCAAGGTATATTTTTATCCTCACCCAAATTCTGTAACTCGTTAATAAATATGTCCTTTTCTTGGGCTGGTTGTGGCCCATAAACTGCTGTTATGTGAATTATCTGACCATCCCATTTACATTCCAACTGTACTGTAATAGAGTATCTATTTTGTGATGTATCCAATAGTGTAAACAAATTTTTGTTCCAAGCAAGAAGTATCCCACCAGATGCCCCTTTGAGAGTTTAAAGTGACAAACCCCTCTAAATTTAAACCAACTATCTCTTTATGCAATATGGATGAATAATCCTTTAGCTTTGTTTCTTGCAAGGAAATAATGTCTGGTCTATAAGATAGCAAGTGATCTTTAACATCTCTTCTCGTTTTTGAGTCATTTAAACCTCTCACATTCCATGTTATTATTTAAAAATTTTTCAACTGCATTTTAACTATTTTTTTTTTTTTGTTTTCTGATCTTGTCTTATAGCCTTTTTCAGACCAAAGGCTTGCTCTGTGAAAGAACTTCAGCTCTAAGCTCATCTGTGAGCTGAATCCCGACATTAGTTATAAGCTGAAAGGCTTTACTGACTGTTATGCATTGTTGGTCTTCAGAAAGAACTGGTAACTGAAGTTCATTGTGTTGTTTGGATTTGAAGATTCTTTTTTGATGACCATGATCAATCTCCTTGTACTGTGTAAACTGAGCCTTTTCGAGTACTGAGGTATATGTGTTTGATTGTAATGCTCTTATTCGATCACTTTTTCTCACACCCCCTTCTTGATTGACTTTATTTGTACTATGTTTTACAGAAGATTTAGGTTGAACCTCATGATTGGCCACATCCTCCTGTATCATCAATGGCCCTAATGCTGATTCTAGATTTTGCTCTTTCAAACTTTTGTTGGATTCAGGGCAAACTTGCTGTATAGGTGAAAGAGATAAGAGACTTTGGTCAAGGTTAACTTGATGATTAGTTCCAAGACTTTGGGGGCTTTTTTGAGGTCTAGGCTGTTGAATTTGCATTGGGGTTGGAGAACCTTCTTCAAGACTAGATTGCTGTAATGGTATTAGGGTTTGGTGGTTTCTTCAATGGGTAATGATGATTCCGATGGGAAGTAATCCTCTGGTGGGACCCATAAAATCATTTCTGTCCCCATGATCTGAACCCTTGGTTTTGAAGCTGGTATTTGTGGATCTTGTACTGGCGATAATTGAATCACTTGAGATTTTGGTCTCCATGCCGTATTTTGTGGTTTTTGTTGATGGGGGGTTGGAATGAAAATGAAGACCTTGAAGCTGTATAATTCATTTCTGAAGATAAGATTGTGTGGAATCTCAGATAAGTCTTTAACCTTTATTTCAACTAAAACCTCATTAAGGTTTCCATTGCCTTGTACATGAATAATTTTTTCGAAGATCCCGAAGTTGGAGATAATGCTTTTAATTATCCCTGATCTTGTTAAAGATACTGGTATCCTTTTAAGAATAATGCTGACTTTCTTCATTTGATAGGTGACCGGGAATTTTTGAACTGAAGAGTCTATTTGAAGATTGTCTTGCAAGTAGATGGATATGCTTGATTTTCTAGGAATTTGCTGAATAATGGATTTCTGAGTTGGAATGGTTAGGGTGGGTTTAGGGATTTGTTTGAATGGTTTTTGTTGAGGTTTATGTGTAATTTCTTCTCTACTCCGACAATTTTTGGCAATGTGTCCAAATTTTTTACATTTGTAACATTTGATTTTTTTCTCTGCAATTTTCTCTTGAATGAGTATTTGAAAGGCATCTAAAACATAGCTTCTCTTTGATTTGTTGTTTCTTCTTGTTTACTACTTCGATCCATGGTTGTTCTTGATGAATTGTGTTGTTCTGTTGTTTTGAAGCTGAAGGATCTGGTTCGATTCTTTGAAATTTCCCTTTGTTTAATCTTTGTTTTATCTCTTGAATGGATCTTTCTGAAGTGAGAACCTCCTTAATTACTTCTAAGGTCTCTTGTTTAGAATTCGTTAGATCTTGTTGAATTGTTCTCCTTAGGAAAGATTCGAGTAAAGCTTCTTCAAAGATCTTGTCAAGATCTGCCATTTTCCTTCTTTTAACTTGTTTCTTGAATTCCGTTTAGGAGGGAGAGGTGGAGGCCGGAGAGGAGATGGCCGGCGGCGGGTGGCGGTGGCCGGTCGCCGGCGAACTGACGGCGACGGGCGGAGGTTGGAGGGAGGGGCCTAACACTCCTAACTTTGAAATTACTCCTTTCTTTCTTTCTCCCAAAACTCCTTTCTTTCTCGCAAAACTCACATTTTGAAATTACTCCTTTCTTTAATTAGTTTCTAGAAAGACATCGATGTGGAAGATATTAAAACTATGTAGAGATTTTTAAAGGTCTAGTTAATAAAATATTTAATTTTCTAACAAGTTTGTGTTTCTGATCTACAATAAAATATATTATGTTTTTCTTATATTATACTTGTTTCAAATATATTTTTTTGCAGAATAAACTAAATTTGGCCGAGGAAGATTTTGAGAGTGCGATGAAGGAGGTACATAGGCAATTCCAGACTCAGCTCTTCAACTTACATAAGACATATCGTCAAAAGAAAGGATTGCCCAGATGACATCTCTCCCGAGAATTGGCAATGGCTGAACAAAAACATGCAAATGCTTTACAAGAAGATGCTGAAAGGTTTACCGAAATCACACAAAAAAGAAGAAGAAACTAACACACAGCTTCAAGCTGAATTACACTCGCAACATGAAAAATAGACGCCCAATCTATGACTCTTGAGAGACAACATGAAGAAATGGCACAGAAAATTCAAGAGGAGATTCAACGCCAAATGTCTTTTCTTGCTCGTCTTGCTTTTGGTGAATCATCTATGAACTTACAATTTGTAACATCTGTAGTTGCTCCAATGCCAAATGTGAGTATAACAACTAAATATATTTATCTTTTTTTCTCAACTATATTTTTAAACAAATATTTTTTGGCTTTATTTTACAGGATATTAATAAGTGACAAAGCATCTTTCATTATGGAATAAAAAGTGGCGCATGAATTGTAGTGAATTATTTTGTTGGATTTTTTAATTTTTTATTGTGATGGTGAAAAGTGTTTGGAAGTGATAATTATTATGAATGTGAATGTAACTTTGTTTATTTATATTTTAGTATGTTTTCGTTATATTATTCCATTTCTTGTATTTATTTTATTATTTAATGAAATAGGTAATTGTGAATTATATAGAATATATACAAGTATTACTCTGACCAATTTAATAGTGCTAGCTATTTGTCACAATACCTATTTGTCGAGATAAAAATATCTGTGTAATAAAATTATCAACAATATTTATCTTGTTTTTGTTACAAATTTTTTCCACTATTATAATTTGTTTATGTCATAAACTTCGTCACTAAAAGACATGCATTTGTGAGGATGCTCATCGACACAAATTTTTTATATATTAGTGATAACTTTGTTGTCAGTATTAAAAAATCAATTAGTTACAATAAGATTTCGTCACAATTATAAGTACTTTTAGTTATGATATTAGTTGTCACAATTGCTAAATATATTAGTGACGAACTCAGAAGTTGTCACTATTACAATAGTGACACTTGTATTAGTGACGACTAGTGACGGTCAAAAAATTTGTCACAATAAGTATCAGTGAAGAAATTTAATGCATTTTGTGATGATTTTGCTCGTCACTACATCCAGTTTTTCTTGTAGTGAAGACTCGTTCGTGGCATTCAACAGTTGAAGCTCGTCTTGGGCTTTGGGTTTGTTTTTGTGTTTGGGTTAATTAATTAAACTAAAATTTACAGAGAAAATATCAATTTACAGATCCAGTCTGTTCAGAACGGACCTATTCCTTTCTGAACGGACTGTTCCATTTTTATTTGGGAAGAATGAACTAATGTTCTTGAACTTCAAAGATCATGAAAAAGAACTTTAGTTTGTAAGTTAATTATATCTTGTGCTCATTTCATTTACCATAAATATGTAGAATTCATTATTTATTTTATTAATTTACTAAATTGTTAGAAGATAAACACATTTTGATACATTCAAATGGTTCAGAAGATAAACATGTTAGATTGAACATTGTTAGTATATTCATATTTTTTTATTAGAAGGGTATAGCAAACAATGTGAACTACTAAAAATAAGTCTTATAGTGGCAGTTATTTATTCACTTATTGGCAGTTTTCAGTGATGCAAGATGGGTAATGGCAATTTTGGGCCCGCCACATAAGATGCTACTACTGGAGGCGATGCAAGCAATGTTGTGACGGGTAATGAACCGCCAGTACATAAAAGCACTTATGTCCGCCACTAATTTAGTGTTGCATACGCTCAAGTTTGAAACACTTAAAACTGTTTCAATATTGATGCGCTTAAAACTGCCACTATTTTGAAGCACCTAAAACTGCTTCAATATTAAAACACTTAAAACTGCCACTAATTATGAGCACTTAAAACCGCCACAATTGTGAAACGCTAAAAATTACCACCAAATTACAACAATGGAAAGTCACCAATATTACAATATTTTCGATTTTCATCAAACCATATTCATCACATAAATCACTACATTGATACAAAAATAAAACAAAACGCATAGAACAAATATTTATAAGATAATATTCATATCACAATATGATATCTTTCAATCAAAATGATCCAAATGTAATAAGTAATACAAATATTTAAACAAAGTACCAAATTGTGCCAACGAAAACATACTTAAACCCGCCAAATATATTGTGCACTGAGAGATTGTACAAATACATGATTTCTGACTTGGCATATTCCTTTCTCTACATCTACTCTAAGCACTCTAAATCCCGACTTTTTTTTTGAAATGGCCAAAAAAAAAAAAATAATTAAGGGAATGGCCAAGTTTTAAAAATATTTGCAAAAGTAGCCATTTCGCCCAGCCGTCGGGCGAAACACAAATAGTTTCGCCCAGTAACGGGGCGAAACAGAGCGCGATCACATTACGGCCGAATTTGCTTAATTAACATTGTTTCGCCCAGTCGTTGGGCGAAACAAATCATATTTCGCCCGGTAGCCTGGCGAAACAACGTATTATACATATTTTGGGCTTAGCCCAGCCCATATTATACGAAACCTCTGTTTCGCCCTCTAGATGGGCGAAACATACTTGTTTCGCCAGTTCGCTGGGCGAAACAACTACCAATAATTCCAACCCCTGACTGTCAGTTCGAGTGTTTTTTCGAAAATTTTCGAAACAGCAAAAAAAAGGGCGACGCAGAGGCGAAAAAAGAGGCAAAAAAAACAGAAAAAAGGAGGGAAGGTATGTTGATTTCTTTGACTTTAGATTTAGTTAATTTTGGTTATTTGCTTAAAATTAGTTTCAAATTAGGTTTATTTGCTCAAAATTCAAATTAGGTTTATTTGCTTAAAATTAGTTTCAAATTAGGTTTATTTGCTCAAAATTAGTTTCAAATTAGGTTTATTTGCTCAAAATTAGTTTTCCATTTGTGTGGTTGATTTGAAATTAGATTTATTATTTGGTTGATTTTGTTGATATTGTTAGAAAAAGAAGAAGAAGAAGAAAATATAATAATTACAAGTAAATTTGTAATATTTTTTCTAGTTTAGGTACATATTTATTTTTGAAATTATTTATTTTTGAAATTATTTTTTGTAGTTTAGGTAATGTATATATTTATTTTATAAATTATTTTTCTTGTTTAGGATTATTTATTTATATTTTTTTTTATAGATATATTTTATAGATATATTTTTTAGTATATTATTTATAGTTTTATTTTTTAAAAGTTTAAAAAATCAAATGTATGCTATGCATTTATTTATTTATTTATGTATGTATGTTTATTTATTTATTTATGTATGTTTATGTTTATGTATTTATTTATTTATTTATTTATTTATTTATTATTAGTTTTTATTTATTTATGTTTTAAAAAATCAAATGTTTAAAAAATCAAATGTATGTTTATGTATGTATGTTTATTATTAGTTTTTATTAGTAGTTTTTATTTATTTATTAATATTATTTTATTTATTAATATTATTTGATTTATTTATTTATATTATTTTATTTTTTAAATAAAGATGTCATCTGACGCGGGACCTAGTCGGCCAAATTATGCGCTTCAGTCACAACAACACATGCATCGGGCGAACGAATTTCGCAACACAGAAGATGTAACTATCAAACCCATGCGCTACCGACAACATGAAGTTCCGGTATTTTTGTTTTTTAGTATATTACTTAGAAATTTTTTTAGAAAGTAAAAAAAATCATATGTATGTTATTTATTTATTTATTTTATTTATTTATGTTTCTGCAGGTTCCATTGGACGATCGGTATGCCCCTTTTTTGAAGAAACCAACCTTACTACAAACTGCCAGGATGGGTTGGCTGGATTACGACAACAGACTGATAAGTGCTCTGCAGGAACATTGGAGACCGGAAACACACACGTTTCATCTGCCTGTTGGTGAGATGACCATAACGCTAGATGACGTTTCGTGTTTGTTGGGAATGCGGACGGACGGTGAGGCAATGTGTTTAAATAATAAAGATGTTGATTGGAAGGGAAAGGTCACGCAATTAATCGGGAAAGAAATCCTGGAATTGGAGTTTAAGGGAAAGGGGAGAAGCAAAATTTTATTGAAAAGAACATGGTTGAAAAATAATTTTTCCGATTTGGAAATTGATGCCCCGGAACAGAAAGTCGAGCAGTATTGTAGAGCCTACATGCTTGCATTATGTGGGGATGTATTATTTACGGAAGCTTCGGGAGATTGTGTTTCAGCACTGCCTCTGCTTTTATTAGAGGACATGTCGGTTTTAGATAGATGGGCATGGGGTAGTGGAGTTCTTGCGTACCTTTACAGGGCATTGTGTAAAGGTACGCATAAGAAACGGAAAAATATGGGAGGGTGTATCATGTTGCTGCAACTGTGGGCATGGGAACATATCACTGTCGGACGACCCGTTCCTAAAGATGTACGCAAGGAACTGCAGGATATGGCGAATGATGGTGATGAAGATGAGAGACCTACGGTTGGTTTTTTGTGGAAAGATTGTACTCAATACGCGGATATAACACCTCATCGGCATTTGCCGACACATCGCGATCAGTTCGACAGTTTGGTCGACACTCAGGTGGTTTGGACACCTTATGACGCATTCCGTCATATACTCCCGCCGATAGTTGAGCACGAAAAAACTATGGGGCTTCTTACAGTGCCATTGATCTATTTTTGGATTGTCGAGATGCATCGTCCGGAGCGGGTGTTGCGTCAGTTCGGGTATGCGATGGAAGCACCCCCAAATTGCGAGTACGACAAACGATTGCACGATATCGCAAATTACTGTGGAAATGATTGGCCTACCGTACATTCAGCTTATCTGGCTGAGTGGGAAGAGAAACGCTTGGAACGTGAAATAAATATTCCTTCATGGTGGGCGTACGACCATAGCCAGTATGATGCATACTGGAATTGGTATAGAACGGCAACCGATCCTTATGTGCAGTCCGATATCCCGCATGCTACGGTATCGTATCATACGATGGTTCCGCAAAAAAGGAAAGCGGTAATGAAAATAATTGACTATTATTTATATTATTATTTATTCATATTATTTTAGTTTTTTAACATTACTCAAATATTATTTTTTAGCATGCATTTCTTTTGGAGGCCTGCAAACATGGGTTCGAAGCGCTAAAAGCCGAGTGCCAGGATGTACCAGGGAAATTGAAAAAATTGTTAGGGTGCATCCGGAGTAGCATAAAGGAAAGTAATGAATATGAGGGCGACTTCGATTGGGGTTCGATCATCGAAGTTAGAGACGAAGGAGGAGACGGAGGAGGGGAAGGAGGAGGCCAAGGAGGAGACGGAGATGAAGGAGTTAGTCAGATTACTCAGGTTCAGCCTCAGGCGCAGCGAGGACGCGGAGAAGGACGCGGAGGAGTACCATGCGGAGGAGGAGGGGGAGGGGGGAGAGGAAGACACGGAGGACGCGGGGAAACACGAGGAGGAGGAGGAGGCCGCTGGCATTACTGACTATGTTTACTTTTTGGACTATGTTTTGTTAATTTAGATTGATATTTAAACTATTTTAGAGAGCTCACTATTTGTCTTTAATTTGGAATACAATCCATAAAATATTACAAATTAAAATACATAAACATAAAATACAATACATAAAACATTACAAACAACAATCCATAAAACATTACAACCCACAATAAATAAACATAAACTACCATACATAAAACACTACAACCTTCTCGGACATTTTGTTTTCGTGTGCCCTGCTACTCCGCAAATACTGCAATGTTTTCTACGATCTGCGTTGTCCATGACGTCCATACTATTATGAAAGCGTTTCTCCTGTCGTCTTCCACGCTTGTTGGTTCCACGGACATTTTTCCTCATAAGTTTCTCAGGAGGAACCAACGTACCATTATAAACTTTTTTACGTTCAAGCCATTGTTCTCTATCCTTTATCGGATAAAAACTTCCTTCATATGTATGTTTAAGGTGATCCAGCGAAAAATGTTGATGTATAAAATACTCGGGACTAAAACCTCTGCGTATGCAAACTGCTACAAGATGCGAACAAGGATATCGATATAGCATCGGTTTCTGACAACTGCATTTGCCTTCATTGAAATTCACATGGAAGCTCTTTCCCCCTACCTTGGAACCACTAGATCCTGTTATCACCTCATAAACACCGTTTTCGACATTGAAGGTAGTGACTCGATGCGCACGCGCCTTAACTGTTTTATTCTCCATTTTTTCCATCACTTCATTTCCCCACATTCTATTATTCATTTCCATATTTGCAGCTATCTCACGCTTGTTGACAAAATAACTATTCAGCTTGTAGAATGTCTCCATCACAATAGCCGTAACGGGAAGCTTCCTCATACCCTTGAAAACATAATTCATCACTTCTGCATGATTACTAGTAGGAATACCCCACCGGCGACCTTCTGTATCATACGCGAACGCCCATTTTGATTTATCTTTTTTATTTAACCATTCCCACGCCTCATTATTTTTATCCTTTAATATTTTATATAGCTTCTTAAATTTAAATTTGGTGGGCGCCTTAACTAGTGGTACAATCAATTTAACCAATGTTTTGTCTGATACAGCGCTACTGAAATTTGCTTCTAAATGCCGCATGCAATAACGATGATAGGTGTTAGGTTCCTTCCATTTCAATCTGTCATCGTTCATTGCACGAATTATTCCGGCATGCCTATCCGAAATCACACATAAACCTTTGCGATGGCCGATCAAAGTACCCAAACACCCAAAAAACCAACCCCACGATTCTACCCTCTCCTTATCAACTAAAGCAAAAGCTAAGGGAAATAATTGACCATTTGCATCGCTAGCGACTGCCATCAATAAGCATCCTTGATATTTTCCGGTTAGAAATGTTCCATCTACTGTTATGACAGGCTTGCAAAACTCAAATCCTTTAAGTGATGGACCAAATGCCCAAAAAAGACCTTCGAACTCCTCCTCACCAGCACGGTTTTTGGGACCTCTCCAAAATGAATATTCAGTAGTAGGATTTGCTGAATATATTGCTGCCATCAATTCAGGAAGCAAATTATATGCCCCATTCCAATCGCCAAACAAGAATCTAAGCGCGTGTTGCTTGGCGTGCCAAGCCTTCCAATATGATATGGTATATTAAAATTTTAATTTGACGGTTTCCACTAGGGTTACTGGTTTAATTGCTAAATCTGCTCTAACGACATCTAGAATTAGCCCCGCAATAAATGCACTTGTTAATTGTTTGTGGTCGTTGTTAGGTTGTTGATTAACACATACGTGTGGTTGTGTAAATTTTTTAATCTCAAACACATGTCGTTTATTTTTGCATGCATACAGCCTCCAATCACAGCCAGCGCGGTCATCTTGTAGCTTGCAGACTACAGTGTAGAGCGTTTTGTTCGATTTGGAGACTACAAATTCTCGGTGATGCATGACGCTGTATAATTTTACTTCCGATTGTAGCTCTGCTTTCGTGTCAAACGTCTGTCCCTCATACAAACTATCATTGCTACTCACATGCATGCTCTTACCATACAAGATATCGATTTTCGTTTCTTCCCACATAGTAGTATCTTCAAACTCTTTCGCCGGAGGATTACCGAAAGTTCCTACACTAACCATCTCACCCACTTCCGTATAATTGTTCATAACATCTATTTCTGGTTCGTCGCCTTCTTCCATTTCTGGCACTTCATCTTCATCATATTCGTCCTCTTCAACATTTTCAAACTCATCTTCGTCGCCTTCTTCCATTTCTGGCACTTCATCTTCATCACGATTTATTACAGGTTCTAACCTCTCAAGCTCGTCATCATTAAAAGGTACATTTGATCTACTACTAGTTCCTACATAGGATTCTCTACTTTGGATGTGTTCAACGTATATTTCTAATTCAAGCCAACCGTGTTCACCATATTTGATGTACTGAGCAAAACTAGCTAACTGTGAATCATTCGAAATTTTGACTATCTTAAAATACAAACAATCATTCATACGGTAAGGAAACCTACCACTAATTTTAAGATCGTCACTATTAGGCCAACCGGTGGTAGCATAAATTTCTAAACACAATCTATAATAATTTCTATTTCTACTACGCGGGAGAAAAACACCTTCTTGTGGAGCGTAATTGTATCCGCTCGAATCTTGAACAATTTGACCATTGTAATATAGAAAAATTTCAGAATTTTGTGGCATTTTCTTGATAAGGAGAAAGATATAAAGAGAAGAAGTTTGCAAGAGAGACTTATGAGATTTAATTTTTTGATGATCAAGTATAATAAGAGGACTCTTTAAATAGAAATCTAAATCATATACCTAAAAATCCTGAGATTCCTCCTATATTCTAACATGTTAAATCAATGTTACCCACTAAATATTCTCTAGTACCCTATATCTGAACCCTAAACTGTATACCTAAAAAGCTAAATTGTCATTTCAATCTGAAAAAGTAAATATTTTCTAGTACCCTATACTGAACACTAAACTGTATACCTAAAAAAGCTTAGATTCCTCCTATAATCTAACATGTTAAATCAATGTTTATGTACTAAAAAAACAGAGTTGTCATTTTAATATGAAAAAGAAATTCTAAATAAAAATAAGTTATTTATTATTATTTTTTTGTCTTCAGATTTATTTTATTTATTTTTTCCATGTAAAAAGGCTAAAAAATCTGTTTTTAATTTTTTCCCTTTTTAGGCTTTTTTAATTATTTTTTTTGGCTGGAGTGGTAGCTGTTTCGCCCAGCGAGCTGGCGAAACAAGTATGTTTCGCCCATCTAGCGGGCGAAACAGAGGTTTCGTATAATATGGGCTGGGCTAAGCCCAAAATATGTATAATACGTTGTTTCGCCAGGCTACCGGGCGAAATATGATTTGTTTCGCCCGACGGCTGGGTGAAACAAAGTTAATTAAGCAAATTCGGCCGTAATGTGATCGCGCTCTGTTTCGCCCCGTTACTGGGCGAAACTATTTGTGTTTCGCCCGACAGCTGGGCGAAATGGCTACTTTTGCAAATATTTTTAAAACTTGGCCATTCCCTTAATTAATTTTTTTTTTTTGGCCATTTCAAAAAAAAAGTCCTAAATCCCACATAAGGCCTTATAATTTGGACAATTGTTAAGTCAAACTTCTCCCCATACTTCTATTAAAGAAGTAAAAAGATAGAAAGTTATTCGATGAAGATTTCTAACTTAATTTTTATGACTAAGACAAAATATTTACCATATAAAATAATATTATCACAATTTAGCCTAGAAGAATTAAACCTTTTGCATCCGCACATCTTTTCTAACTAAAATACTCAATACACTCCTTCCCATTTCCACAAATCTAAAAAAATATAAAACAAAACACCAAATGTCAAAAAGTGGTTAAACCCTAAAACCTAAATATAAAATATTTAACAGATTAAATTATTAATTTTAGGGAGAATTTCATATTTATCCTTCCAAAAATCAGAAATATCATATTTACCCTTCTAAAACTGAAAACATCATATTTACCCCTTCTTTTTGTCTCTAAGCACTTTTCACATAGAAATATAACACTTATTCCCCTAAGTTTCTGTGACCTCTTTTTCTTTCAAGTAAATTTAAAGTACAAGAGTTCACCATAGCTACAAATAATAGTTTCTGTCAGGAAATGGATCATGGTTTGAGTTAGCTTTACTTTCTTATGTAATTTCATATGTATATAGACGTATTGGACTTGGAGTTGGGGGGGGGGGGGGGGGGTGGTTCCGTGAGTAACAAATAAATGATATCACTCACACTCTTGATCAACAGAGTAGTGCTAAATTTTCATTTTCGTTAACGAAACTAGATACAGGAAAGAGCCGTCCTATTTTCCTTCAAAAGAACAAATTGAAAACTAATAACCTATGTTATAAATTTTATTTGAATACTTAATTGTGGAATTAAATGTTAATTAAATATTAAAGGATGGAAAAAAAAATTGCATCTTGCCCTCAAGAACTGAGGCATCATAAATCCTTTCTGAACAGAGACTATATACCTTATATTTTCTCTATTATAAGAAAATAAATGATTTAATTCTAAATTCAGTTGATAAAATTAGGATAATTAAAGTGAAATTACATGATTAGAAAATAGAAGAGCAAAATAGAAACACAAAAATTAAATCGGTTTCATATTTATGCACCAGTAGCTCAATTAATTGATCTCACAAATATAACGATTGAAAAACATAATCTGTACCTGTCTACCTGATAATTGGGAAGCTACTTCAGCAATGTTTTAAGCCCCTAAAGACCCTATAACCTTAGTAAAGCTTTCTTCTTGACATATCCCTCGGCTATACAAAACGCTAAAAATTCATGAAATTTTGCAATTACATCCCCATTATTTGGAGACAGTCCACAAATTTGTTCGAAGAAATTGGGAGAACTTACATATTTGCTGCAAAAACCCTAATAGAGTTAATATGGTCAAAAAATAGAGTTCATTATCTTTAAATGGAAAAAGAGTTAATTTGGTCAAAAAATAGATAATTTCTCATTAATAGACACCTATAAAGAATGTGACCTAAGTGCTCAAAATTACCCGTCTCTGGAAATTTCATGGAATGCTGATCTCTAGCCCCCTCCTTTCCATTTAAAAGATGAACAACATTATTCTGTATATAACAAGATACAAGATATAATTTAATTAAGCAAAAAGTAGGACTAATATAATTAAGCAGCAACAAGTAGGATAATCTAGATTATTCTGAAATTTATGGATAAAATCATGAAATTAAAATAAAGTCTCCAATTTGAAGTCCCCACTTTGATCTAGTTCATTGAAGGTTAATTCAAAGTCTTCTTTTTAAGTCTTAGGCAGTGACCTAAATACAATAGAAAAGGTAATTATATGAAACATCAGTAAATATGAAAAATAAAGAATACAAAATAGATATAGCTAGCGAGATATTAGAACTAATTGCATGTATTGTTCAGCTGCTCAAACAACCAGCTGCATAATCAATACAAAAAATATTTTCTATTTACAGTAGTGCTAGATTTAATAGAGGATCAGTTACAGTGTTTCAGGAAAAAAAGACACCAACCTCTAAAAGGCGATAATAATAATAATAATAATATATAATGTGTTTAAACTTTAAAGCGTGAAAGTGGAACAACCAATATCTGGTCCCATTAAAATCTTACATGCATCTAATGCATATCACATCAAACAAACAAATTCAAACGATGTAGTTCTGAAAATATCCCAATTATACATACATAAATCAAACAAAAAAAAAAAAGAAATAAAGTGAAATCTTTAGATACCTTTTCCAGGACAATACAAGCAGTCAAGCTGGATGTAAGTGTAATGTGTATTTTTATACACATTTTTAGAATTTTCATCATATACCTAGTTCCGTCCCTATATATATATATATATATATATATATATATATATATACATATATATATATATATACATATATATATATATATATAGGGAGTGGCTAAAAAACATACGTATGTTTTTTAGCCACAAAACATACGTTCCAAGAATATACGTATATCATCAAAAATTCAAATTTCAACCGTACGACTGTACCCGGCGGTCAAAAAAAGAGTAAAAATTCTATCTACCGCCAGGACCTCTGGCGGTACACTCTGTCCTTCTGGCGGTAGCGTTAGATACCTAATTTTTTTCCGTATCAGTGCTATTTTCTCAGTTATTTTTTAGAATAGTGTTACTTAAAAAAAAAGTCTTCTTTTCAAGCAAAAAAAAAAAAAAGAAAAGTTTGTTGTTCGATTGCGGCCTAAAAGGGGGTAACTTTTAGGTTTTAATGACATTTAGGTTGTTAGACTTTTAGGTGGATGATCATATTAATAAATAAATAGATAAATGAAATACGATAAATAATAGAAAAGCAAATAGAGATGTAAAATACCAGATCTGTTGACGAAATTCGGCAAGGTGGTTGCGTTTAGCCTTAACCATCGTTCTCGCTAGCAGCCCTTACAGCGTTCACGAGCGTCTACTCTCCGGGTATGCCTTTCGGCTCCTTGATTCACTAATCCAAATAGTGTTTGTTACAAAACTCGAATCACCGATCATTTTACAACACTCATGGCGATTCGGTGAAACTACACTTGATTTCTTTCAATCACAACCAACAACAAACAATCACTCAATAACTCTCATAATCTCACACAAGATTTAGAGTAATTCTGTTTAACACTCAAGAGAGAGAATTCTGAATTTTTGCATGAAAAACCTTGAGAAAAACGAATTAGGGCTGCTCGTTCCCAAGGAACAACCTCACAAAAAAGGAAAATTGTGACCTTCCGTTCAGAACGGAAGGCAGAAAAGGAAACATAATTAATGCAGATTGAACAAAACGGTCAAAAATCAGTACTTCCGTTTAGAACGGATAGTGCCAAAAAACTGCCAGAACCAAAACAGCCCTTCCGTTCAGAACGGAACAGCTTCCATTCAGAACTGAAGCACTATTCACAGTCCAAGTCAAAACCAAATTTTGAGCAATTTTGGCAGGGATTTTCTCTCTAAGTGTAGAACCTAAATTACTCCAGAACAAAGACTTTTACTAAAAGAACACTTGAAGAAGGCTCCAAAACTTGAACGCCAAGAACGCGCAACTTGAAAGCTAGAAAATGCGAAAGAACTCTTCGACAACTTCAAATCCAATCGAGATATAATTTTTGTATGTCGACTCGAACTTGATAAAACTCCTGATCTTAAACATGAAACTCAAACAAAATTAGTAATTACAGAATAGTTTTAAAAATCATCAAACCGAGAACAACAAATTTGACTAGTGAGAGGAGGCCAGTATGCAGCAACTCGAACACAGTCCCCTAGACTCCAGTTATTCTACATCATCAACTTATCAATTTCAAAATATGTAGCAAATCATGTTAACAAAAGAATTGCATCATGAAAATAATAATTATGATGGATCAAAGTGATTTCATGCCGGGAATATATTTTTTTAGAAAGTACTTTTGAAATAAAAAAAATACAAAATAGAAAAATTAAAATATAAAAAAAATAAGTGAAACTTAAATCATGATTATTTGTAAAAACAAAATATAACAATAAAATAAATATAATATAATTATATATTATCAAATTCGCAGTATATACAAATTACAGAATGAAAATAAAACAGATCTCTTAATTTATAAAAACTAATATGCTTATGCAACCAATATCTCACATATTATAAAATGATTTGTATAAATTTCTACGTATAAAGATAAGCTGCTTATTTTTTTTTTATAGAATTCCAAATCCAACAATGAATACTTTTTAATATCTTTTCATGTCTTTTGAATCCAATTCCTTATCTTTCACTGTTATATCCACTCAAGAGCATACTTTCATTTTACTTTTCTCTTTCTATTATCTTCTCTTTTCATCTATTGATTATTTCTTTATTACGTATGTTCAATTTCTTTGTTATGAACACATTGGATTAAGAGACTTTATTAAATATCATTTGTCGAGATTTAACCCATGATCTTTTACTATATATGTAAATATTTTAACTAACTAGAATATAGTGCATTTGAAGTATATATCCAAGTAAGCTTCAAATTTAAAAGGTATACAGTCACTACAAATAGAGATCTAGACCAACATTTATATACAATAATCAACTCTTCTTCACAAAAGAAAGAAATAAATAACTCATCTTCATCGTCCCCGCTTCATATATCATTTAGCCAAGGCTTCAAGCAAGCATCCACATAAATCACACAAAAGAGAAAATGGAAGGCATGAGAAAATTCCTAATAACACAAGTACCAAACGATGAAGTTTTCAAAACAAACGTCTTCCAATTCCTTCAAGAAAAACTCACCCTTCTTCTTCACTTCATCCCCTCCCTCTTCACCTCCATTACTGCCGAGTTTGACAAAATTTTCCCTCCGGAAACCCGATCAGAGACTTTTCATCACTGGACCCACATATTCCTCGCAGTTGTATTGCCTGGTTTCATTATCATTCTTGTCTTTTGTTATGTTGTTTTTCCTTGTATTTGTTTGTTACTCAGATGTTTGGTGTCGGTGTTGAGGTCTTTTTGTGTGTGTTTTGTTTCTGCATTGAGAAATTTCTGTCGTTGTTTTTGTTGTTGTTTCAAACATGGCGGAAAGATGATGGTCGCTCCCGGACGTGCCGGAAAAATGATGCTTAGATCGGCTTTTGAGAGTAATCCGAGGGCTTATTTCATTAATCTTAGGGCTGGAATACCTCTAAAATCTTATTAGTGATTAGAGAACTTAATTAAGAGTGTTTTATATTAATTTTGGGTTAAAATGAGGAACTAAGTATGGTACTTGGTTTGTATTAGTATGAATTTGGACCTTAATATGATAAGGTTTTATTTGTTCTGTTTTGAAATTTTAAGGTTTGTGTCTCAATTTTGGTTACGAAAATGTATAATTTTAGGATTTAAGGTTTGATGACTTATGATATATGCTTATATTTAATTTTGTACCTTTGTAAGATATGTTTCAATAATACTTCAAAAATTTTGTTGTATCGAAATGATATCGTATTTCTCGTGTACATATGTATTTGAATATTTTATTTTAAAATAATAATAGATATTTTTCATATGCACATCAGATATTGTTTATGTAGAACATGAAATAATAAAAATAAAATCGATAAAACAAAATTAACATATCTAACTATATAATTATAAAAAAATATTTACTTTACATCAATATTTTCTGTAATAATAAATTTGTAACATCTTGTACATCAGAATGTGATGTTTAAATATACAAAATAATTAAAAATATGAAATATAATTATTAAAATAATAAATTATATATATCGATGTGCATATTATGAGTTTTTCTAAATTGTCATATTCTCGCATTTATTTCATATCGGATAGAATATATGTATTCATATTTGTGCAACATAGCTTGTAAGTGCTTTAATTCTCATTTTTTTTACATTTCCCCTTGTATCTCATTTTCTATTCCACTAATATGAATCTTTAATGTCTTGTTCTTTCTCTTTCTCTTTTTTTCCTTTTTCTTTTTCTTACTTTGTTCCTTTGCAAATTGCACTTTTTTTAACGAAAGTTTGGTGACAATAATAGAGAAAGAGACATCCACTGTTAAGTAGGCAATTATGGATGATAAGCTATAAGCCTTGATAATATTTGTTTAGTTCCAAATTATTTAAAATCGAAGGATTAACATCAACCTATTATTTTTCATCTCTTTTTGAGCTTTCTCAAAATACTACATCATCCAAATAATCTAAATTATTGAATAATAAAAAGTGTTTACATCTTAATCGTTGACTCAAGCCTTGATTTCATGAGTTTCATATATTTTTGTAATTATTCATGTGGTAGTTATGTTACACATCTTTTTAAGTAATCTCAAGATGGCCGTTGGATGTGAAATTAATGACTAAATTATTTTTAAGATTTTGTTAGTTCACTTATTACACAAATTTCAATTTTTGCCTCCTCACAAGAGTAGTAGAAAATAACGGCTGAACTAATATTTTAATTCACGTAAAAGAGAAAGTGTTCATCCATCAAATTACATATTTTTATTTTATTTTAATAATGACAGTATTCTTACTCAATACTATTTCGTTTGAATTTTTTCTCTATTTTGAACTTTATATAACTATATAATGTGAAGATGAACTATATATGTAAAAAATAATTATGTAAGACGCACTTTATATAAACTATGTCATGAGTTCGACTCCTGTTATGTAAGCCCATGTTGCTGGAATATATGGTCACGAGTTCGACTCCGTTTTGACCACAGTTTTATTGTTTTCTCATTTTTTTTTTGGCACTGAACAACGCTTTTTTAACTGGGGACAAGTTCAGAGAGCATTTGTTATCAATTTTGCCCTGTGACTTGAACTGGTTTGAGAGATTATTGACTTGATTTATTATGAACGTTTTGATGCCTTCCATTTTTTCGTTTGCTTTTTAAAAAGTTAAAATAAATGCCTTAGATTTATATAGCCACATGTATGATACATGAATATGAATAGACGTATTTTGAAATCATATTAAAGAGACAATTATGTTGAAAAAATCTAAATCATTTTATATTTGAATGTTGTACCTCTCTTATATTTGAATGTTGTACCTCTCTTGACAATTTACATAACAAACAATTGAAACCTAATCCCTACCTCTAATAGCTCAGTCTCAAAATTCTGAAACACTAATTCATTTCCTACACTAATTCATTTTCCTGATTTAAAATTTAGAAAGGACATAAGAACTATTCTAAAGAGAACGAATCAGATGATGATCTGTAGTTCTCCCTCATTTTTTAGATCTCTTTGTATAATGAGTAGTTATGAAGCTTTTAAATTTTATGTACATTACAACTAATATGATTAATATATATCACGCATATATATATTTATCTGAAATAATTATAAATTTATAACCCTACATTATATTCTATCTTATCGTCTTCTTTAAACTTCAATTTATTTTCTTCTACCCATATTTGAGCGTCTAATGGCTGCAACAAATAAACAAAATATTATCAAAATAGCAAAAAAATGAAAAGAAGATCTCTAGGTGGATATTGAAAAAAGTCAGGAAAATCGGTTAAAGATAAAAAAAAATTGTCTAGCAGTTCCGATTAAGGTAAATTCTGCTTGGTTTGCCGGCGTCAAACACCTAAGCCCAATTTTATAACTATGATGAATAGTTTGAGTATTCTCGTTCTTTTGTTATGAGGACTTGGTACATATTGAAATAGATAAATGGATATAGAATAATTATAGAATTATTAAAGGAGACTGGGAGATTGTGTTTTGAGTCACTGGCCTCCTCTCACTTGTCAATCTTTTCGTTTTTTCTTTGTAAATGACAAGATGTGACAGTAGGGCCTGCCACTAATAATGCAGTTTAATATTTTTTGGGCTTGTTGGGTAATAGGTGGAAGAGTGGAATAAGAAAAGTTTTTTCATTTTATTCACTACTGTTCCGAGTATGATAGAATAAGAAATGAGTTAAAAATATAGATAATTTTTTATGACCAAAATACTTTTGCTTATAATTGTTCATTTATCAAATTTTATTTAGTTATTTTTATATCCAATTAAAAAAATTAAAAAGTTCTTGTTTAAATAAAGAAGGTAGTATGTTTAACTAAGAAATTCAATAGCATAATACAATTAGGGCTGCAAATGGTGTGGAGAATATCCATATCCAGTGGATATCTAACCCGAATGGAGCGGGTAATACCCGGTTTTCATACCCACGGATATGGATATGGGTAGACAAAAAAAATCAGGGTCGAATATGGTGTGGATATGGTATTGCTATATCCAGCCTATGGGTATATCCATAACCATATCCGATGGATATCCATGAGTATTACATATATAACATATAATCTTACGTATTATTTCTTACCTTTTAATGATATTTCAATAATTTTGTTATCTTCTAACATAAATTCGTTATTCTCTTACCATTTAGTTCATACCAAATACTTCTTACCTTTTAATTATAACTAAATTGATTTATTTATATAAATATATATTTACTGGATAATTATTATTTATAGTTTATAAATAACTAAGATAAAGTTAATATCTTATTTATCTTTTTTTTTTTGAGTCTCGGTAGACGATTACCTATTGAGTATTATAATTTAATAGAAATAAAAATAGTCTGTTCGATACAAAGATTTGCTCCTATTGGAAATGTTAGGCGGCCAGTGCTTCTCTAAGTGCACAAAAATAGAAAATAAAGACTAACATCTATTACAAGAACAGATTATTTATCATTTATGATGATTAAGTTTTGTTCATGGTTCGATGAATCACCGACTTTAAATCAGAATCATCACACTTAACTCAAAATTAGTTGCTAATGTTGATTGATGTCTGATTGAGTCAAAATCTTGATTTTCAGTGCAAGAGTTGTCATAATCGATTGTATCGTTATGGAGTCGGTTGATTCTTATTGAAGTTGGGCAATTCTATTACTGGAGTCAGTGTTTTCCTGTTACAGTGAAGAGATGAAGTGGAGCCACGCAAAAATATGGAGCTCGTGGATAGATGGAGCCTGTGAGATGTCTCTGTTTGTCCTGAGAGGCATTAATGTGTATCCAAAATTGATTATCAACTGAAATGAAAGGTGTGTGGAGAATTTGATAATTTATTTCTATTATAAATATCTTATTATTTATACTCTAATTTATTATTTTATTTTGTGTTAGGTCCACGTTCAAAAGATTATTCTCAATCTCATACTTTCTTAGAAAATACATAACACGAGAAGGTAGATTATTTTTTTGATATACTTTAACTAATTAAAATTTATTAAGAGTTGATTTATTCATTATTATTTTTGTATTATTATTATAGATTGAATCTCTTGCAGAAGCAAGCAACCGTGTAGAAGCAAGTAAAAAAGGATCATAATTTTGATAACATGTCAGAAGTTTGTGGGCATGGGAGTATTTTGAGTAAATTAGGCGCTTTATGAATTTTGTTGAATAATTTTATCTTTATGAATTATTTATGTTAGTTGAACAATTTGGCTAGTTGAGTTTAGTTGTTTTATGGATTTGGTTATTTGCATTGCATGTTTATTAATTTGATTATTTATGAAAATAAAATTATTTAAATTATTTTTATTGCGGGGTACGGTTTTCCCCATATCCATGGTTATATCCACGGGTATGGGGATAGACATGAAGTGATACCCGAATCAGAATTTGGATATGGGTATGGACATATCCATTTATAAATGGGGCGGATATGAAAATGATATATCCATGCCCGACCCGCACCATTTGCAGCCCTAAACACAATAACAAAATAAATAATGGAGGAAAATGTAGTAATATGGATCTCATTAGAAAGAAAAAAAAATTAGTATAATTTTATGGAGATTTCAAATCTTTGATTTCGTAAAGATATTAGTAGAACTCGACTGGATTTTTCCATTCGAAGAGAGAAAGACAGAAAATTAAATGCATTGCCATGTCATTTCTATTTGGAATAAAAATTGGTATTTTTGTCCTAAAAAAAATTAGCTTATCCATGAAATAAAAAACTTTCACTCTCATGGAAGAAGGAAATTCAACTCTTTCACTATTTATTTTATTTATTTCTAAACTTGTACGGTTGGAATAATCTACTTCTTACATTCTTATACTATTTCGCGGAATACCACCTTTAAGATTAAGAGCGAATTAAGAAAAGATAATTTTTTACAAATGTAGGCCCAAACAGGAATACAAAATTTAAGCTGATACTATGAGATTAACCCAACAGTCTGTAATATATGCAATCATTTTATATGTTTTGGAATAGATAAATGGATAGAATTTTTTTTTAAAAAGAGTAGTTAGGAGACTCTTTTGAGTCATTGGGGTTTCTTCTTATCAATTTATATTGCTTTGGAAATGAAAAGACATAACAATAGGACCTTTTCCAAAATATATAATTAAGGATATAATTAATGAAATTCTTCCTTTTAAGATCACGGTGTATGGGAATTTACAAGATCGAATTTATAAGATCGCACCGGTCCACCGGCCATGCAGCAAATAAGAACATGCCACGTCAATACATGATATATGTACTTACATTTCATTTGTATCTTTATAAGATATGTTTTAATGATACTTCAAAAACTCAGTTGTATTAGAAAACGATAGCCATATTGTATTTCTCGGATCCATACGTATTTGAATATTTAATTTTAAAATAGTAATAGATACTTTAAAGATATTTTTGGGATGCACATGTAAAACAGAGTGAAAATAAGAAAAATAAAATCGATATAACAAAATTTATCTTCTTTAACTATATAATTACAGAGAATGTGATGTCTTAATATATATAAAATAACTTCAAAATAAAATATAATTAATAAAATAATAAATTATATATCGACGTAAGTATCCTGAGTTTTTCTAAATTGTCGTGTATTCCTGCATTCATATCATATTATATAGGTACATCATACGTGTATCCATATTCGTACAATATAGCATAGCTTATAATTTTTTAATTCTCATTGCTTTTACATTTCTCCTTTATTTAATTCTATATTCCACTAATATGAATCTTTAATGTCTTTTCTTTTTCTTTTTCTTACTTTGTTCCTTTGCAAATTGCACTTTTTTTTAACAAAAGTATGGGAACAATAATGGAGAAAGAGACGTCCATTGTTAAGTAGGCAATTATGGATAAGTTATAAGCCTCGATAATTTTTGTTTAGTTCCAAATTATTAAGGAAATTTTTTAAATAACCTCTAACTTTTCTCAATATTACAAAAAGATTTTCAGATTTTCAAAAAAAAAAAAAAACTCTATGATAAATACTTCATTTTCAAAGAAGCCTTCCATTCACTTTTCCATCTAATTAATAGTTAAATGTTCTGAAATTCACATTTTACCACCCTATGATTAAATATTTTATTAAAAAATATTCTTAAAAATACTTTCTCAAAAAAAATCTTACAAATATTGACCAATTTTTTTTGAAAAAAATTTCTTAAAAAAATTTCTAAATTTTTTTCTTTAAAACCTATTTTTAAGAAAAGAAATTGAAAAACTTTTATCTTAAAATTTATTTTAAAAAATATTTTTCTTATAGATGAAAAAGTGGATCAAGAGAGTTTTTTGAAAATGAAATCTATATTATAAGGATTTCTTTGAAAATCTGAAAACTTAAGGGTGGTTATGAAAATTTGAGAACTTGGGCGATTGTAATATCGAAACAAATAAGGGGGGTATTTCAAAATTCTTTTATTTAAAATCGAAGTATGGTTATAATAGCAAGGTAACTATTGAAGTCATCAAAAAGATTTTCAGATTTTCAAAAAATACTCTATGATAAATATTTCATTTTGAAAAAAGTCTTCCATCCACTTTTCCATCTAATTAATAATTAAATATTCTGAAATTCTCATTTTACCACCCTATGATTAAATATTTTATTAAAAAATATTCTTAAAAAATACTTTCTCAAAAAAAATCTTACAAATTTTTTATCAAATTTTTTTGAAAAAAAATTCTTAAAAAAATTTCTAAATTTTTTTTCTTTAAAACCTATTGTTAAGAAAAGAAATTGAAAAACTTTTATCTTAAAATTTATTTTAAAATATAATTTTCTTATAGATGAAAAAGTGGATCAAGAGAGTTTTTTGAAATTGAAATGTATGTCATAAGTGTTTTTTTAATAATCTGAAAACTTAGGGGGGGTTTGAAAATCTAAGAGCTTGGGGGGTTGTAATATTGAGAAAAACTAGGGGGTTATTTCAAAATTCCCTTATTTAAAATCGAAGTATGGTTATAATAGCAAGGTAACTATTGAAGTCATTACTGAAAGTCTACTTGCGATTTTTGTCATTTTTTAATATTAGAAAGTAGTCCTAAAAATTAATGAGAGTTGTTAGGGTAAATTCACAGAAGAATATGCCTTATGTGAATCCACGCTTCCGCGCTCGAAGCATGTCCGGAAAACGTGTTTTGGACAAAATATATGTTTCTGAAAACACATTGGCACATTGACCGTCCCGGCATCATGTAAAACACGTGCAAAAATTCAGAAAGGTGAATTTTACTTATTATGAATAGATACATTGTCAATGTTAAAAAGGTGAATCCTTCTTACGATGAAGAATGAATTCATTTAGAATGGTGAATTACGCTTATTATAAAGCATGGACTGTCAATTCTAAAAGGCTAAATTTGCTTATCATGAAAGATGAATCCAGTATTTAGTTTCTTTTTCCAAAATGAATAAAAACAAGAATTCAGAAGGGTAAATTCTGCTTATTACGAAAGATAAATGGTTAATGTTAAAAGGATGAGTTCTTCTAATAACCGTACACATTATCAAGATACCATTTTTAGTATCAATATGTTGTTTTCATATACCGTCTTAGATTAACACAAGATTTTTAGTATTAATATATATTTTTCAGTGTCTCATTATCAATATAGTGTTTTCAGTATCGATATATCATTTTTAATTTCAATAATTTATTTTCTAATGTCAATATATTAAGTGTTCAGTATAAACATATCAATTGAATCCGAATATACTGTTTTCAGTATTAATATATAATTTTTTGTGTCAATATTCTGTATTAAATATCAATATATCAAGTTTTGAATGATGAAAAAAACATTTTCACTATCGGCATATCATTTTTAATGTTTATGTTATGTCCACCGCTAGCATAAAGTTTTTAGGTTTGTCTAAAATTTCCAGTGTTTTTTTTTCTTTTGAGAATACGCAATAGGCGCGTCTATTGTTGCTTATATTAAATTAAATCATTTTTATTTACAAGTTGTCAAAAGATAACCAAAAAGAAAAGTACGAAAATAAGAAGCTACACTCTCCCGTACTATCATATTGAACAAGATTAATCTTAAAATCCCTAGTCGTTGCCCCTCCACTCAATCAACGTTTTGATTGTTCTTGTTGCAATTGCTTTATGATTTAGAGCCACTCCATTGAAGATCCGATTATTCCTTTCCAACGAAAGGAACCATGTTCCTGTTAGCCAAGCCGAATCCCAACGCTTCCTTGTGATCACATCCAAATAATTTTCTCTCAGTAGCCAAAAGTCTACCACTGACGTCACGTTGTGGAGTATGGTAATATTCTCCTTTTGTGATATGAAGCTCTAGACACGTTTCGAGAATTCGCAATTGCTAAGGATGTGATTCGTTGATCTTGTCACCTTTCGACATAGATAGCAAATAGACGGGCCCAATATGCCCTTTTCTGAATATTTGGGAATATCAGAATCCTATCATTTAAGGCTAACCATGCGAAGATCTTCAACTTGAGGGCTCATTTGATCTTCCATAGTCTATGTGCCCATGCACAATGTAACCCTGTATCAATAATGAAATTATACGCTGATCCCATAATAAATTGCCCGTTGCTAGTATGTCCCCTTATGGAGGTTGTGTTTCTTTCTAAGAATGTATGGAATAGGTTGGTTAACGGTATTAGATCTTTAATGAAAAAATATGAGATTGATTCTGGGTTATTTTTAATGTCGTTTGCATCCCTAACATTATATAATTCTCTCAAAAGGGAGGTCCAAATGTAATTTCCTCCATTTCGGATCTGGTAGAGTGATTTTAACAGTAGTGCCTTATTCTTGATTTCTAGATTTGGCAGTCTTACGTCACCTAATTTCTTTGGTAAGCAAATTTTGTCCCATTTGACAAGATTATGTATCGGGGTGCACTCTTTGTCTCCGCGTCAAAAGAAAGTGCATATGGCTTTGTTACTTTCTTCAATTACCCCTTTCGAGAGTAAGAATGCTTGCATTAGGTATGTTGGCAAAGCTGATAATACAGACTGAATTAATGTCATTCTCCCTCCATATGAGAGATATTTTCTCTTCCATCCTGCTAGTTTATTTGAGTAGACTTTATCAGGGGCATGAAGTATAGTTTTGTTGGTTTCTTTAAAGATAGTGGGAAACCTAGGTATTTTGTTGGTAGGTGTTGCTTTTCACAACCAAATATATCTTTGATTGCATTATGTAGAGAGTCTGAAATTGCTATCGGGAAGAACCCACTTTTATTTTTATTAATCTTAGGGCCTGAAATAATGCCAAAATATTCCAAGATTAAGTTAATAATTTTTATATTATTCGCATGTGCCTCACAAAATATGAGGGTATCATCTGCGAATTTGAAGGAATTATGCCCTAGGCCGAAGTGTTGGACTAGAGATTAGATTATGAGAAACATATTTATTCAGTTCATATATGAATGAGTGTATGGGTAATTAATATATTACATATATTAGATCGACCATGAATGACACTTCAGGTTCACGTCATCAGAATACGTGATTCTGATAGTAGAACTATGAACCAACGAATGACATTCTAAACCGCCCCTAGTGATATGTAGGATGTTTATAGATATAAACATACTTCAGGCAAGAAGTTACATATCCACACTAGTATATTTACAGGCTGGATGATCATGTTCTGCTGATCATGGACATAGGGATGTCAAGTCTAAAATATAGGTATGCATTAGAAAACACGTACTGGACTGACCACACTATGAGAATATGCATGGTATATGCCATTAGTGAATCTCATATGAATAGTGTGCTTGTTCCTACGACCTGAGGTTACCATAGATTTCTGTATGTGGAACTTCATACTTTAATATGATCCTACGTCATCCGTAACGGGATGATCATTAGGGTCATCGTTAGGTATACACTAAATCATGACGAGGAATATGAGTGACCAAGATGGAATTTGTTCCCCTCGTTAAGAGAGAGACATCTCTGGGCCTCCTGATGAACTAGGACTGAAGGAAATGCATGGTTATGCTCAAAATTGATTGACATGTGTTGTTAATATCATTTTGTATTTACTCAGTCTAATTCTCAATCAGGAAAGAGACTTTGATCAAACTCAAGGATGACATATAACTGTGCCTTGTGATCAATGTAGGATTAGTGCCCTAGGCCAAATGTGCCCTAGGCCAAATGTATTTGTGCTAGGAAATGGATTATGTATTAAGACATTATTATTATTTATTCAATAAAGGTTGTTTCTTATATATCTGTGTGTATGGATTGTGAATGTATATCTTATATCAACCAATACTGACACTTCGGGTTCACGTCATCAGAATACGTGATTCTGATAGTAGAACTGTGAACCAACGAATGACATTCTAAATTGTCCATAGTGATATGTAGGATGTTTGTAGAGATAGACATACTTCAGGTAAAAAGCTACATATCCACACTAGTATATTCGCAGGCTGGATGATCATGTTCTGTTGATTATGGACATAGGGATGTCAAGTCTGGAATATAGGCACGTGTTAGAGAACACGTACTGGACTGACCACACTATGAGAATATGCATGATATATGTCATTAGTGAGTCTCATATGAATAGTGTGCTTGTTCCTACGACCTGAGGTCACCATGGATTCCTGTATGAGGAACTGTATACTTTAATATGATCTTACGTCATCCATAATGGGATGATCATTAGGGTCATCATTAGGTATGCACTGAATCATGACGAGAAATGTGAGTGATCAAGGTGGGATTTGTTCCTCTCATTAAGAGGGAGATATCTCTGGGCACCCTGATGAACTAGGACTGAAGGAAATGCATGGCCATGCTCAAAATGGGACAAAATGTGTTGTTAATATCATTTTGTATTTACTCAGTCTAATTCTCGATCAGGAAAGAGACTTTGATCAAACTTAAGGATGATATATTACCGTGCCTTATGATCAAGACGTATATCGTAGAACAAAAGGAATAAGCAAACGTCTATTCAGATAGGTTTATGATCGCTGATCATTTCATTTAACATGGATAGTCATGACACCAGTCTAGAGGATACTCATGACTTACGATCTTTGGAAGATCATTGCCAGCGTTAAATGGAACCTACACGGTCACACATAGAACAACGTCTAGTCGGGAAGGAAATACTCTTAAATGGTTATACATATGATGTATAAATAGGTGAAGGAAATAATCGATCATTCGATGATTGATTTGAATGATTGTGCAAGATTTGCATAGTTCCGTTGGCAACAGAACAGTTCCGTTGCCAACAGAACTCAGCCAATATGTCGGCAGCTAAGTTTTCAGATTAGGAAACCCTATTCCGTTGGCAACGGAATAGGTCCGTTGGGAATGGAATACGCGCTGAAATTAGGTTTTCAGTTATGGTAACTAAGCAATCCTTCGCCTCCCTCTCTAGTATAAATAGAAGGACAGCCCCCCTCTATTAGAATACATTACAGAGCCTCCAAGTTGCCGTAATAAAAAGGAAAGAGACAGAGACTCCTGAAAGTATTTCCGGACTTGTCTAGCCGAGTCCGGTTATTCCGACTATTCGAAGTTCGACGTGGATACAAGTAGAGATCTCCTGCCTTGGCACGAACTGACGACAGCCATGCACCACCTATGTCCGCGTTCCTCCGCTGTTCACGAAGGAAAATAAAGAACTTGAAATTTTTCATGACCTTACTAAATGGTCCAGGAAAGAGATTAGCGAGCGATCAAGTTCTTCGTCCCTAGGAAGAGCAAGAAGATTCTCAGGGTCAAGCTTCAGAAGCCAGGAAGGAGAAGGAAGCAAGACGGAAGTTCGTTCAGACCTACATCCTCTTCTCTCTCCCGGATCAGGAAGATCCGAGGTATAAATTTTAATGGCATAATCTCGTACCTTTATTTCCTTTACGATGATCCTAGGGAGGGTTTAACACGTAGGTTCCGCTGCGAATGTAAGGTACATGGCTACGGGTTTCCCAACAGTGGCATCAGAGCGTTCGTTAAGGAAATAATCGTCGATTATATATTTAAAATTTAATAAATTCTAGTATAATAAATTTTAGGGTTTTGAAAATATTATTTCAAAACATCACGGAAATAGTTTCTAGGAATATAATATTGGATATTATGATTTTCTAGAGTTTCGAAAAATAGTTTTTCGAAATCCGTTTTGGAAACGGAACTAAAACTAAAGGAAATACGAATTTCCAGCACGTCTCCGTTGAGAACGGAATAGTCCGTTGAGAACGGAATAGTTCCGTTCCCAACGGAATAATGCTGATTTTGCGAGAAACCCTAATTTTTGTTATACATGGAATTTAAATATATAAATATGGTATGAGTTTTAGATCTGTGATTGTTCTGTGATGTAATCTTGTGTGTGAATGCTTGTAATTTTATTTAATATCTATGGCAACCAGTGAGTTGTCCAAAGTTGTAATTATGGCAACCTGTGAGTTGTCCAAAATTGTAAATTACCTTTTTTAGCAATAGGATAGTTGTTAGGGTAGATATTATATCAAGACTACAAGGCAAGGATCTTGGCACGATCTTCGGAAGATGGCATTGGATCTTCGCACACACACAACGAAGGGTTCGTTGAAGATTACTCCTACAATCTAAAAGATAGATCTAGGATTAAGAACCTCATGATCGCTCGTGAGGAATAAGCTCATACCATATTTAACTTAGTTTATGTGATGTTTATATTTATAATTATAAAATAAAATCCTTCAGAATGTTAAGTAAGGAAGTGCCCCCCATGTCACTGTAACCCTCAGTACTCAGACAGTTTTCCACATGGGTCATGCCGGAGCTGAGTGTGTGGGGGATTGTCATTGGAAAGGGACACGCGGGAATCAGTAACTAGCACAGGTCATGCCTGAGCTTAGTGTGCTAGAAACTACTTTGCCGATATTCATACATGGTTAAACTTAACTGGGCAAGCAAGTCGGACTTAGGCTCAGGGCACAAGATGGGATAATACACCGAGTATAAGATACTCATTTCATAAAATGCAAGAGTTGCATATGATGCAATTGGAAAGTGTTCCTACCTAAATAGTTGAGCATTAAGGGTTGCGCCGGAGTGCACTTACTGCTCAATGAAATACGGATCTTGACTTACTATGAAACTTCACTCAGTTGAATGTTTCCGAATCAATACTACTGAAGGTGTTTGATTTGAAGAAAATAGTGGGAGTACAATATAAGAAACAGCAAAACGGAAGACACAACTTCACCACCATTCACCAGTAAAAATCGTCACCTCATGTGATTCCAATCACTGGCTCAAGACAGCCCGCTCCATTCCAAGTCGGGCCTACTGAAAAAACAAATAAAAAGAGGAAAATAATTGAGGCCCAAGGGAGTGTCACGGCCCAGATTAACAACCAGCAAGCTGAGCCCAGAAGAAGCCCAAGAATCATTGCCAAAACATTAATAGCGCCATCACAAAAACCATTGCCAAAGAGTGCGGTGCCTACTGCTCCGGCCATGTCGGCAGCAGAGAATAAGAAATTGCTCGAATCAATCAATGTGGAAGAACTAAAGAAAAATTCCATTGATGAGAGTACAGCCGAGAAGTTAGCATCTTTCTGTGGGGCTCACTGGAAGGGAGATGCCACGAAGACCACTCCGACAGAGCCAATCACCGGCACAGCTACAAATCAGCCACTTACAGCCGGACAGTCAGGCTACCCCACTTACGAAGTTCATAAATTTGTGCCAGCCACCCAGATCGAACAATTCACAGTTGATACAGCCATGCTCGAAGGAACGGAGGAAGGGGAGTATATAGACGATCAATTTGAGGAAGGCTTCGAAGAGGGGAACTTAGCAATTGGGGAGACAGGTCAGTATCTTGAGGGGGAGTATGACGGGGAGTATGATGGGGAAATTGAGGGAGATTTTGACTATGATCTCGACAGAGATTACGGAGATGAGGGGGAGTTTGGTCTGGCAGAAGATGAAGAGACACCAGGCAAAGCCGGCGAACCTCTCCCTACTGAGAGTCATATTGCATGAGTTAGACTCCTGCAAAAACCAAGATTTATTTTATTTTTGTTGTTGTTTTTTGTTAGTTTTGAGCAAGGTTGTTCTGTTTATTGCTTCTCTTCCATTAGTTGTTTTGCTTGATCTCTTTTAGTTATATTTGTTAATCTCGTAAATTTACTTTGTTGGAATGTGCGGGGGCTAGAAAATCCTCGTAAATGCAACATAGTCAAAAATTCCATACGTAAGGCAAAATCACAAATTGTCTGCCTACAGGAAACCAAATGGAATGTCGTTAACAATTTTACACACACAAAAGTTTGTCCACCACACATCAATAACTCTTTTTTCAAAGAGGCGACCAATGCCTCAGGAGGCCTATTAACCGCCTGGTCCAACCAATTCAATTGTATTTTCACTAATAATTTACTACTTTCTTCCACTGTAGTCTTATCACATCATTTGTTCTCTTTTATGTTAACAAATGTATACGGACCTACGACCACAAATCTAAAGGATGCTTTCCTAAGTGAACTCTAATACATTCGCTCGATTAATGATCTGCCTTGGATCATTGTCGGAGACTTCAACATGATCCGAAGGCCGGAGGAATCCACTGGCAATGGACATACGCTAGACTGTATGATCAACTTCAATAATTTGATCAATGATCTCCAAAATCATGAAGTATCACTGGTCGGGAAAATATACACATGGGCAAAAGGGGGACAACAACAAATTTTTAGTAAACTAGATAGATGTTTTCTATCCCCACACTGGCATGAATTTAATAGGCACCATTGCCTCCACTCTCTCCCCACAACCACATTGGACCACACACCGATACAACTCAAATTTAGGAAACCAACCAGGTGGAAACCTAAATTTAAATTTGAATTATACTGGCTACGCTATGAGGAAGCAATCAAGATAATAGCGGATTCTTGGGGGATAGAGAAAGTATCCAATAACCCGGCCACCAACTTCACAACTAAAGTACAAAAAATATCCAAGAACCTTAAAGCTTGGGCAGAATCCAAATTTTCGAATATAAACACGAAAGAAAAAATATCCACACAAATACTCACTACCATAGAACAAGTCAGTGAAACAAGAAACTTAACTAACACAGAGATCAGGCTCAAAATTTGCCTGAAAGAACATATCCAAGAGTTAGCTAATATACAAGAGTGCAAGTGGAAACAAAGATCTCGTTGTCGATGGATCAAAGAAGGCGATCACAATACCAAATATTTTCACTCTTTGGCATCCACAAACCGACAGTCAAACATGGTCAATTCTATTACCGTCAATGGTCAACAGATTGACAATCCGAATAGGATTAAGGAAGAATTTCAGGACTTCTTCCAAAACTTGCTAGCCCCACGTCATACGGCACAACAACCATTTAACCTATCCAACATTTTTGAACCATCCGACAATCTCCAACACTTGGCGGATCCGTTTGATGCACTTAAGATCAAGGATGTCGTCTTTAGTCTCGCCAAAGGAAGGGTATCTGGACCAGATGGACTCCCAAATGAGTTCTACCAACACTGCTGGATAATAGTCAAAGAAGACGTGATATGGCTTTGCCAAAGTTTTCAGGAAAATAAACTTGATTTAAGGAAGATTAACAAGGCTCATATATCATTGATCCTAAAAAAGATGGCTGCACAAGAACTCACAGACTTCCGACCCATTAGTATCATTGACGGTCCCATCAAAATCATATCAAATATTCTGACCAGGAGACTTCAACCAAAAATGGAGCTCCTTGTCGGCAAATTCTAATCCGCATTCATCCAAAAACGCCCCATCACTGAAACTTTTGTCACGACGAGAGAATTGCTAAACGCAACACAGAACAAAAATATACCAGCAATATTATATAAAATTGACTTCTACAAGGCATTCGACACAGTACGTTGGGATTTTCTGGAAAAAATGATGCTCCAAAGAGGCTTCCCAGATCGCTGGGTACTTTGGATCAGCGTGCTACTGCGTTCCACCTCCTATTCTATATGAATTAATGGATCCACAGGCAATTTCTTCTTTCATCAAAGAGGACTGAGACAGGGGGATCCATTATCTCCCCTGTTATTTGTCTTGGTGACTGAGACTCTGCAAAAAATAACATCTTTTGCCAATTCATTGTCACATCAACCCTATTTCCTGCCAATAACGACCATCCAATATGTAGATGATACAGTCATCCTGACGGAGGCACATAGATCAAATCTAGAGATAATTCCACAAATCATCAATAATTTCGCAATATTAACGGATCTATCCATTAACCACACAAAGAGTACTTTCTCCATAGTGAATATACAGGCGTCTTATGAAGCTGGGATATCACATGCCTCGGGTTGTGCTAAGGAAGAATTCCCAATCAAATATTTAGGGTTACCACTACCTTAAAGCGACCAAAAAAAGAGGACTTCATGCCACTCATCACCAAGGTTCAAAGGCGAGTAGGATGATGGGCAACCAAATATCTATCTACGGAGGGGCGATTGACCTTGAGGAAAGCCACCCTATCATCGCTGCCTATACACTACATGCAGTGCTTGCTACTCCCCAAAAGAGTAATCCAAGATATTGACAAAGCAAGAAGAAACTTCCTATGGAACAGAACGAACGAACATGTTCTCGGGAAAAACCTTTCCAACTGGAGACTCGTCAGGACACCTAAGACAAATGGTGGGTTAGGTGTCACCGACCTACATCTACAAAACATCACACTTAACCTAAAATGGTTATGGAAAATTAGAACGGAAAAACATTCTCTGTGGTCTGAAACCCTCAGGAAAATCACAAAATGTCATTCCCGTAGTGTTTCGGCAAAAACCAATCTTTTTTCGTCCAAGATCTCATCTCCATTTTACCATGGTTCACACCTCTTAAGAACGGTTTAGCGAATCAAGGACAGGTCTCTTTTTTTTTATGGGGAATTTGGTAATTTTTTATATTAATTATTAACTTTCTTTTTTCTTATTTTTTTCTTATTTATGATTGTGCATATAGAACAGATGAAAGCAAAAGACGCAATACAGGCAGAATTACCAGACAATATTTCAACAAAACTAAAAGAAGCGCTCAAACAAAATGGTATATCCAAATTATACATCCATGAGATGCTTTTTCATATTTAAAAAATTAAAAATTATGCGATTATTTATATTTTCTTTTTTTATATTTGATTAATAAATAATGGACAGGCTGATGCTGTAAAATCCGTGCTTGAAGGGAAGAACGTAGCAATTGCCACTGATAAGAGGTATTTTTGTAGTCGTTTTACACTTACCAAAATAAATTTATAACCCTAGACTTAACTACAATAAAGTAGACAGTGGAAGTAGGGGTCGAACCACAGAGAGCTATTTAGACTAAACTAGGTGAAAAGATTACTTCTCTAATGAAGAATGGACTCAACAAAAATAGAAACTAAAATAAAGAGAAACCAAGACCATAAATAAAACCAAACACAAGACCTAAAACAAGACACACAATTGGGGGGGGTTGTTGATTGGTTGATTGCAACAAAATGAAAGTAACAAGTAAAGAGAAAACTTAAAGTAAAGATTAAGAGATGTGGTGGTTTTGTGAAATGAGGCATAGTTTCGTGTAGTGAATTTGTGTGTAACTTTATCCTTGATTATAATAATGAATTTGAAATTAATCTCTTAAGTGCAGTAAGATGAGCTCTAACCGATAAATAACTCAAACAAAAAGATAGGGTTTTAGTTTAGATGTGCTCATAAATAAAAACACTAACCTACTTGAATATCATAACCAATTCAATAGAAATCATTGGTTATTTAAACAAATCAAAACCTTCTAAACAATGAGCTTGTTCAGAACTGTTTAGATCGTTGTGAGTTATTTGCACTTGGCTATTATTAAAATTCTAATGGAGGCTATTGAGCAAAGCAACCATAGGAATTTTGTGGCCCTTGTTAATTACTATTGAACATAGAACTGACCGAATTAAACTTAAAACAATTCATTGAGCATGAAAGATAATAAGTAAATGAAAACAGAATAATAACCGTTCAAATGAAATTCATTATTAATGGTCTCAAAAGTTAAAAACACAAAAACATAAACACTAACTATGCCTCGAAGGGCTTACTCGAAATACATGGAAAAGAAAGAAAATAAAATAATGATAGAACCCATTAATGAAGCGTGGATGGAAGAGTGAAGCTTGCTTGACTTGCCCAACTCCAAGAGAGAGAATGATGAAGTTCAAAAGTGATTAGAATAGATGCCTTGCACCTGGTTATAACCCTCTCAAAAAGTGATCATGAGGGATGAATGAAGCCCCATGCAAAGAATGTGAATGAGCATGGCAAAAACATGAAGAGTGAATGCAAAGTGCATGATAGATCTGTCCAGAAGATGGTCAATTTGGGACAGGTATATCTCTGAATTGGGCTCTGGTGATATGTAATGAATTGTGGGCCTTGTTCTCTTCTTTCCAACAGTATATAGTATGCATATAGAGAAGGCCCAGATTGTGAGTTATGGCCGAAATACTAAGCCTGTGTCGGCAGGTCCGAGTCTTGATTATTATCTCCATCTTGTGCTCCAACATATTTTCTCCAAGGTATGCTCCATCAAAATTGCACCTGAATTCACATAAATATGTCATTAGCAGTATCAACATTCAAGTTGTGATTATCCTGGCCCAAAATATGTCAACCTAACTGCTGGCCTGAGATGTATGACTGGAATCCACTCTTTCTCACAAATCGGGTAAACTAGGGTTTAGGCCATGTACAAGGGGAACAAGTTTGAGTCATGCAATCTTTTTATTATTTTTATTTTATTTTATTTATTTATTTATTTTATTTATTTATTTCTTTTCTTTTCTTTTTTTTTTTTCTTGGAAGATTGTGACTCAAATCTATGAGGATTATGGGGGCCTAACTTGCCTTTGTGTCAAAATTGGAGTTTACCCGAGAGTCTACTCTCATAAATTTGTCTCTAAGATGCATCTCCTCACGAATACGCACAAAGCTCATCTACTACACATAAGCCCTCAACTTCTGATACTAACATCTACTTCTCGTCCCCTATCTTCTTATATAATGCCTAACCCTCCTTCTCCAAAACCAAGCAACAAAGTGACTTTAGAAGCTAATAGACCTGGATATTATTTATATATATACGAGATGATATAGTGGGTTATTATGGATATTATACTATAGACAAACTTGAGCTCCGGGTCACGGTCCAATGGTAAGTCCTCACATAATTTCTCGCGCACATTTCTAAATTATTGACACTCAGGAAAAAAAAATCGAGTTCACCAGTGACAAAAGATCCCTAAACCAACGACCTCAATTCTTCTTGAACTGGTCTATACGATCCTTTTGAGTCCAAACAAGTTCCACCACATTATTCAATACAAGTTACAGTTCTCTCTCATTCCATTTGATTTTTTAATTGGGCATTTTTCATTTGAGGCTTAAAAATGGGTTTTTATTATTATTTTTATTATTTTTATTTTATTTATTTTATTTTTTATTTTTTTATTTTTTTTTATTTTTTTTTAACTACCTAACATGCAATAAAGGCTCCACCCCACACTTAAACTTTTACTCGTCCCCGAGTAAAGCTAAGCACAAAGTAGTGATGCAATGCAATAAAAAGAAAATAAACAAAGAAAAACACAACCTTTATTCGCAGGGTTGCCTCCCAGTAGCGCCTCTCTTTAACGTCGTTGGCCCGACGTCTCCATCTCCTCAAGCAGTGGATGATGGCTCGCCAAGCTCGTGAATGTCCATCCAACTCGCGTCGAAACTCTCATGAAACCGCTTCAGTCGGTGTCCGTTGACCTTGAAGACCTTCCCTGAATCAAGACCCTGAATTTCTACTGCACCATAATCGAACACTTTGGTCACAAGAAAGGGCCCTATCCACCTACTTTGTAGCTTGTCCGGGTGTAATTTGAGTCTTGAGTTAAACAACAACACCTTATCACCCACTTTAAAATCCTTGTGGGCAAGCTTCTTGTCATGATACATCTTGGTCTTCTCCTTGAAGATTCGGGAGTTCTCATACGCGTCATTTCGGATCTCCTCTAACTCCTGGATTTGTAGCTTCCGGTTGAGTGCATCGTTTGGGTAGTCTAGATGGCACTTCTTGATGGCCCAATAGGCTCTGTGCTCGAGTTCAACTGGAAGACGGCAAGCCTTTCCATAGACTAGCCGATAAGGGGACATGCCTACAGGGGACTTGAAAGCAGTCCTGTAAGCCCAGAGTGCGTCATTCAGCCGAATACTCCAGTCTTTCCTGGTGGGGTTCACCACTTTCTCCAAAACGCCTTTGATCTCCCTATTCGAAAGCTCTGCTTGGCCATTGGTTTGAGGGTGGTAAGCTGTCGAGGTTTTATGTGTGACATGGTATTGCTTCATTAATGCCTCGAAACTCCGGTTGCAGAAATGGGTTCCTCTATCACTGATGATGACTCTCGGGACCCCAAACCTACTAAAGATCTGGTCCTTGACAAAATCCACGACTGTTTTTGCATCTGCCCGTTTTGTGGCCTTGGCCTCAACCCACTTGGAGACATAATCGACTGCCAGGAGGATATACTCAAAACCATATGAGGGAGGGAAAGGTCCCATAAAGTCGATACCCCACACTTCAAAGACCTCACATGCAAGAATATACTTCATCGGCATCTCGTCTCTCTTGGTTAGTCCTCCCGTTCTCTGGCATCGCTCACATGACTTCACGAAGAAGTAAGTATCCTTATGTAGTGTGGGCCAGAAGAAACCACACTCAAGGACCTTATGAGCTGTCCGCTTGGCGCCAAAGTGTCCTCCACACTCTAGAGAGTGACAAAGCTCAAGTACGGATCTGACCTCATTATCTGGTATACATCTCCGAATAATTTGATCCGCGCAAATCCGAAAGAGGTAAGGCTCATCCCAAATATAAAATCGGGAATCATACCGGATTCGATCAGCCTGTGCACGTGTAAGATCCTCTGGTAGGTCTTTAGCCACCAGGTAATTCACTATATCATCATACCATGGTGTATAGCTTTGCACGGCATAGAGATATTCCTCAGGGAAGAACTCCGGTATTGGGGTACCCTTCTCGATACTCGTAGGAAGGCGGCTGAGGTGATCTGCGACTAGATTCTCTGATCCTCGCTTATCTCTGATCTCCAAATCGAACTCTTGGAGCAACAATATCCAACGAAGGAGTCTCGGCTTAGATTCCTTCTTCTTGAAAAGATGCCTTAATGCGGCATGGTCAGAGTATATAATCACCTTAACCCCTAAGAGGTAGGACCTAAATTTCTCCAGCGCAAAAACAATGGCTAGCAACTCTTTTTCTGTAGTTGTATAGTTGCACTTAGCATCGTCCAAGGTCCTGGAAGCATAGGAGATTACATGAGGTTCTCGCCCATCCCGCTGTCCAAGAACAGCTCCAATTGCCCTATCACTCGCATCGCACATGATCTCGAAAGGCAGATTCCAATCTGGAGCTTTAATGATGGGGGCAGAACACAGTTTCTCCTTGAGAAGGTCGAATGCCGCTTGGCACTTCTCATTAAACTCAAAAGAAGCCTCTTTTTGGAGAAGAAGACAAAGAGGTTGAGCGATTTTTGAGAAATCTTTGATGCCTATAAAAGCCGGCATGACCAAGAAATGATCGAATGTCCTTCACACTAGTCGGGTACGGAAGGGATCTAATGACATCGATCTTTGATTTATCTACTTCAAGACCCCGAGAGGAAACCACATGGCCTAAGACTATGCCCTGATCCACCATGAAATGACATTTCTCGTAATTCAGCACTAGGTCAGTCTCTACGCACCTTTGAAGAATCATCTTTAGGTTTCCCAAACAGTCATCGAATGAGTCACCATAGATGGTGAAATCATCCATGAAAACCTCAATAATTCGTGTAACATAATCAGAGAAGATGGACATCATACATCTCTGAAATGTACCAGGTGCGTTACACAACCCAAAGGGCATACGTCTGTAGGCAAAGGTGCCAAAAGGGCACGTGAAGGTGGTCTTTTCTTGATCCTCGGGGGCGATGGCTATTTGAAAGTAACCAGAGAAACCATCCAAGAAGCAATAATGGTGGCGCCCAGCAAGGCGCTCAAGCATCTGGTCAATGAAGGGAAGGGGGAAATGATCTTTCCGGGTGGCAGTGTTCAATTTGCGGTAATCAATGCATACTCGCCATCCATTTTGTGCTCTCGTAGGAACTTTTTCACCATCCTGATTCTCGATTATTGTAATACCAGTTTTCTTGGGTACCACATGGATTGGTGATACCCACTGTGAATCAGAGATAGGGTATATGATTCCTGCATCAAGGAGTTTGATGATTTCTTTCTTGACTACTTCCATCATTGGAGGATTCAGCCTACGCTGAGGCTCACGGGATGGTTTAGACCCATCCTCCAATAATATCCGATGCATACACGTAGAGGGGCTGATTCCCTTAATATCAGCCAGAGTCCATCCAATAGCAGTCTTGTGGTCCCTCAAGACATTAACTAACTTCTCTTCCTGAGTAGCAGTGAGGCTACTAGAGATGATCACTGGAAGGGTGTCTCCTTTACCCAAGTATGCGTACTTGAGATGAGCTGGTAGAGGTTTTAGGTCCAAAGAGGGAGGATTCACAATGGAAGGTTTGGTGGGCTCAAGAGAAGGTTTTAAGTCTATCAAGGAAGAAGAAGAAGAAGAAGAGGAAGTTGAGGAAGAAGAAGAAGAAGCCTCTCCAATGGCCAAGGCAGATAGGCTCTGAAGAAGGATCTGCTCATTTGGAGAGAGATCAAGAATGGTCTCAAGCAGATCGATGAACTCGAAAGAGAAGAAGTTGTCCACACACTCATCAACTGGGTCGATGGTGCAAATAGCAGAGACATGCCCGTCAGAAGGATGCTTGATAGCATTAAAGATATTAAAGGAGATGTTCTCTCCGTCAAACTCCATGGAAAGAGTGCCATTATGCACATCAATCTTGGTTCGGGCAGTTTTAAGGAAGGGTCTTCCCAGAAGAATGGGAGTCGTACTTGGTGAGCTATCAGACTCATCCATACGCAGAATATAGAAATCTGCGGGGAAGACAAGACCATTGACCTTAACAAGGACATCCTCTATAACTCCTTCTGGCATAGCAGTAGAACGATCGGCCAGTTGGATGATCACCCCGGTCTTTTTCAAAGGTCCGAAACCGAGGGAAGAATAGATAGAGAAAGGCATGACATTGATAGATGCCCCAAGATCAGGCATGCACCGAGCAAATTCATGATGCCCAATGCTGCAAGGAATGGTAAACATGCCAGGATCTTTTTGCTTCTCTGGAAGCTTCTTGCGAATAACCGCAGAGACATTCTCACTCATTGTCACCCTCTCATGGCCATTTAGTTTTCTCTTGTTCGTACATAAGTCCTTGAGGAATTTCGCATAGCGAGAGACTTGACGAATGGCCTCAAGTAATGGAATGTTCACTTCCACCTTCTTTAAAACCTCTAGGATATCTCTTTCAGCTTCATCCTTTTTGGTGTTAACCGCTAGACGGCTAGGAAATGGAACTCTAGGTTCATAGGGTGTTGTCTCCTTAGGTTTGTCTTTCACCTTCTCAGATTCTGGTTTAAGCACTTCAATCTCTCCTTCACCTTTTGTGTTTCCTTTGGTCCCTTCTATTTCTTTCCGACTTCTTAAGGTGATAGCACATGCATTTTCACGGGGGTTGAGAGGTTGAGAAGGAAGTTGTGAGGACCCTTGAGTCTTTAACTGATTTAATTCAGAAGATAGTTGAGCTATTTGGGTGCCCAGATGTGTTAGGGCGCTCTTTGTATCCTTCTGAAAAGAAGTGGTTGATGTGGCTAAAGAGGTCACAATGTCAGAAAGACTTTTTAGAGCAGGGTCAATCGGAGGTGAGGTAGAAGAAGAGTTTTGATTATGGTTTTGAGGAGGTTGTTGCTGGTTTCCTGGGTCACGCCATCTAAAGTTTGGGTGGTCACGCCATCCAGGATTGTATGTTTTAGAGTAGGGATCATAGTTTCGGTTGTGGGCCCCATTTAAATTTCCTTGTTGGTTTAGTTTAAAGATGCCACAAGCAGTGGTCGTGACCTTCTCCTCATCATGGAGTGTTGGGCACGCATCAGTCGTGTGTCCCGTCTGAGTGCAGACACCACATGCCTTCACTTCCATCTTGGTTCCCATGAATGACGCCATCATATTAGCCAGGCTATCTAATTTGGCGTCCATACCATTCACTCGCTTCTCCAAATCACAGTCTCTAATCTCATTAACTCCCCTAATTCTAGATCTGGTTCGACTAGATTGGGCATTTTTGGCCATGGTTTCTATCAAGGTTCGTGCTTGCCTAACGGTTTTATCTATGAAAGCACCCCCACTAGCAGAATCTACATTATCCCTAGTCTCTTGAAGCATCCCATCATACAAGTGTTGAATCAGGAGATTCTCTGGGACTTGATGGTTAGGACATTTTGCACACAACTTCTGGAAGCGATCATAGTATTCGTAGAGGGTTTCCCCTACTTCCTGTTGAATACTACAAATCTGCTTCCTAATAGAAGCGGTAAGAGAGACAGGAAAGTATTTGTCTAGAAACAACTTTTGAAGTTCTACCCAAGTTGTTGGAAAAGGTGCCAAATGGTAGTACCAGTCCTTTGCTGGTCCTCGAAGACTGTATGAGAACAGTCGCAGCTTGTAAGGACCTTCATCTTCAATCTCCGCCGGCATCATTGTTGCGGTGATATGGTTGAACTCACGCATGTGATCCGGCACTCCCATTGAAGGTTGGTAACAATTGGAGAAGACCCGTATGGATCTTGAAATTCGGGACCGGTGGTAGTACAATACCATACTGGTTGGTAGCAAAATCAAAGGTAGACAGGTCCCTAAGTGTCCTATCTTCAAAATTAGCCATGGCTGTAGTGTTACCTGTTGTAGCGTGAGGAGAAGCTGGTGGAGTGGGAGGATCGCTTCCGCTGTCCGAGTTCTCCACCTTTTCAGTTTCTTCGGCTGCTTTCGGTGTTACTAGAATTGCTCTTCTTCACTCCAGGTGTGTTCTCTCAATCTCCGGATCTAGTGGTGCAAGTGGAAGATTAGAACTACGAGTAGCTTTCATGAACTGGAATCATGTGTAAAAGAGAGAATTAGTGAATGCAAGTAATGCAGACTCAAAGTGAAAATAAATAGTATGGATGACTCTGGCAAAAAGTGAAAAGGATAACAAAGGTAAGGAAGGTGTGATTCTGACAAAAAGTTAAAAAGGTATGACTGACAAACAGTAAAACGAGTTTGGTTTACTCTGACATAAATGCAGACTACCGTACTACACAAGAGAAGTGTGAATATTGACCTAGACTAGTCGCGTTGCTAGCTCCCCGGCAACGGCGTCATTTTGATAAGAGGTATTTTTGCAGTCGTTTTACACTTACCAAAAGAAATTTATAACCCTAGACTTAACTACAATAAACTAGACAGTGGAAGTAGGGGTCGAACCACAGAGAGTTATTTAGACTAAACTAGGTGAAAAGATTACTTCTCTAATGAAGAATGGACTCAACAAACATAGAAACTAAAATAAAGAGAAACCAAGACCATAAATAAAACCAAACACAAGACCTAAAACAAGACACACAATTGGGGGGGGGGGGAGGGGGGGGGGGGGGGTTGTTGATTGGTTGATTGCAACAAAATGAAAGTAACAAGTAAAGAGAAAACTTAAAGTAAAGATTAAGAGATGTGGTGGTTTTGTGAAATGAGGCATAGTTTCGTGTAGTGAATTTGTGTGTAACTTTATCCTTGATTATAATAATGAATTTGAAATTAATCTCTTAAGTGCAGTAAGATGAGCTCTAACCGATAAATAACTCAAACAAAAAGATAGGGTTTTAGTTTAGATGAGCTCATAAATAAAAACACTAACCTACTTGAATATCATAACCAATTCAATAGAAATCATTGGTTATTTAAACAAATCAAAACCTCCTAAACAATGAGCTTGTTCAGAACTGTTTAGATCGTTGTGAGTTATTTGCACTTGGCTATTATTCAAATTCTAATGGAGCCTATTGAGCAAAGCAGCCATAGGAATTTTGTGGCCCTTGTTAATTACTATTGAACATAGAACTGACCGAATTAAACTTAAAACAATTCATTGAGCATGAAAGATAATAAGTAAATGAAAACAGAATAATAACCGTTCAAATGAAATTCATTATTAATGGTCTCAAAAGTTACAACACAAAAACATAAACACTAACTATGCCTCGAAGGGCTTACTCGAAATACATGGAAAAGAAAGAAAATAAAATAATGATAGAACCCATTAATGAAGCGTGGATGGAAGAGTGAAGCTTGCTTGACTTGCCCAACTCCAAGAGAGAGAATGATGAAGTTCAAAAGTGATTAGAATAGATGCCTTGCACCTGGTTATAACCCTCTCAAAAGGTGATCATGAAGGATGAATGAAGCCCCATGCAAAGAGTGTGAATGAGCATGGCAAAAACATGAAGAGTGAATGCAAAGTGCATGATAGATCTGTCCAGAAGATGGTCAATTTGGGACAGGTATATCTCTGAATTGGGCTCTGGTGATATGGAATGAATTGTGGACCTTGTTCTCTTCTTTCCAACAGTATATAGTATGCATATAGAGAAGGCCCAGATTGTGAGTTATGGCCGAAATACTAATCCTGTGTCGGCAGGTCCGAGTCTTGATTATTATCTCCATCTTGTGCTCCAACATATTTTCTCCAAGGTATGCTCCATCAAAATTGCACCTGAATTCACATAAATATGTCATTAGCAGTATCAACATTCAAGTTGTGATTATTATCCATATAAATAGAATATTAACACATATAATGGTGCAATATCATATATGTATAGGATATAAAATGTGTATAATTAATGACTTATCAGCCACGCCAGCATCGAGTGGGAAATCTCTTTGCTATAATATTCCTGTTTTGGAAACTTTATCTCAAAACTCGCTTGTGCTCTTTATATTTTCCTCACCAAGGTTTTTTACTTTTTTCTACATGTATTAAGAAAATTGTAGCAAAAGTATGATTTGGTTTATTTATTTATTTATTTGGTTATTTGTGTAGGCATTATCACAGGATCAATTGAGGAATTTAATGAAATTACAGGAAGGTTTGAATATTGATTTAAATGTGAGAATTTATGATGGTGATACATTAAAGCAAGACCGGCTTTGGATTAGAAATAATTCACGAATTGTATATTTATTATTATTATGTTTTTATATTTACTTTTATTAATGTTTTATTATTTTGTATGGGTATTTGTTTATATTTTTGTTTGTTTGTTTATACAGATTATTACAAATCCTGATATGTTACACATGTCTATCCTGCCTTATCACGACCAATTTGAAAGATTATTATCAAATCTTAGGTATTTATTTTGGAATATGTTTAAAGATAGTATAACTTAATTTGTGACTAATTGTTTTGTAATATATTTTAATTAGGTATATAGTGATTGATGAAGCTCATAAGTATAAAGGAGCATTTGGTTGCCATACTTCTCTCATATTGAGAAGATTAAAGCGTATTTTTCTAATGGTAAGCTATATTCTTCAAATTAATCAAAAAAATTCTTTATATGAAATATTATTATTATAATTATTAATTAATTAATTTGTTTGTAAATGATGCTCACTTTGTATAAAAGCAGAGGAATTTATAAAAGTAGAAACATTATATTGAGTTATTAAACTTACTAAATATTAAACTAAATATATTTGACGTAACTCGAACTTGTTCATTTTTCATAGTCGACACACCTGTGTCTTACCACTTAAGTTAGCAATCTTTACTATATAATATTTCTACAAGTTGACCTTTCTCGCGGAAATATCAAACTTTAATGAAGGAAATGGATTCTTAACCTAATAATTGAATATCTTTATTGAGATATAAGAGAAAGATTCAAATGGCGTAGGCATTTTTATTCAAAAAAAAAAATGTCATAGGCATCAACTCAAGAGCAAAACAAACATATTTTTTTTTCTTTCTTATATAATAATCCTCACTTGACATCAACAAACATTTACATATACTACTAAAAAACATTTGCATAAACAAATTTTACACTTAGAACATTTACAAAGCATCCAATATATTATTTAACAAGCTAACACCATAACAAACCAAAAAGAAGATATTTTCCAAGATAATAACAAAAACATATTTTTTAAACACTTCATCTAGCTTATCGAATCGAACTAAAATAGATGGGATATTAATCACATATATTACTCCATGCAGCTAGAGGTTTCTCCCAACTTATCCTCAAAATATTCGATCTCTAGTCCAGATGCTTTAAACTTTTCTTTCATGATATCATGAATTCTCTGTGCCATTTCGCGAGTCATGTGGTTTCTCCAATCTCCAACCAAACCTTTTCTGAAAAAAAGATGCATTTGGAAAATTCATATCAGCAATCACATTTCTCTCGGTCTTGTTCACCTCCAAATCCTTGAGATTCTTAAAGCTACATAGTTCGACGATCTGCCTTACCACCCCTTGGTCATCTTCCATCTTTGTGAAAGGGCAACTGTAAAATCATATAGTTAAGAGAGGTATTAAGTTCAAGCCCAAGTGACATTGGTCGTTGCAAATCGGTTAACAAACAAAGCTTATAAAAGAAACTTAGCCTGTTTGCATGTTGTAACAAGTTGATCTCAAGAGATACATGGAAAATATGAAACTTGGTCTGCAATTTAATTTAGGGTTTAAGGAATATTTTATATATTCCGGATTTAAAGAAGACCTTGATATCCATTGGGCAGATGGATAGTGAGGGGTACAAAATCGTGTTTGGAAACGGGTTGTGGAAGATTGTAAAGGACACCATGATTGTGGCGAAGGGTACAAAAATGGGAACTCTCTATTTGACGGACAATAAGGCAGATTTGTTGGCGGTTCCGGGAGCAACAACAGACCCGATATTATGGCACAATCGGCTCGGTCATATTAGTCACAAAAGATTATAAGTGCTGGCTTTAAAGAGTTTGTTACCCAAGGTGAAATCGGTAGAAATCAATTTCTGTGAGAACTGCGTGCTCGGCAAGCAAAAATGGGTTAGTTTTTCGAAGGCCGGACGAGAACTCAAGACGGGAAAACTAGACTTGGTGCACAGCGATGTGTGGGGACCAACTCCGGTCCAATCTTTTGGTGGGTCACGCTACTACGTTACCTTCATCGACGATTCCACCAGGAAGGTATGGGTCTACTTTATCAAGCACAAGTCTGATGTGTTTAATGTGTTCAAGAGATGGAAGGCGGAAGTCGAAACAGAAACCGGTTTGAAGTTGAAATGCCTAAAGTCGGATAATGGAGGAGAGTATGACACCGCCGAGTTCGAAGCCTTTTGTGCGGACCACGGGATCAAGCAAATTCAGACGGTTCCGAATCGACCTCAACAAAATGGAGTTGCCGAACAGAAGAATCGGACCTTGAATGAACGGGCGAGGGCAATACGACTACACGCTAGACTACCGAAGATGTTTTGGCAAGATGCAGTTAACACAGCTGCATATCTTATCAATAGTACCCCAATGAAACCTCTAAACCTCGAGTTGTCAGAAGAGAAATGGAAAGGTAAAAAGATTTCTCTAAATCACTTAAGAATTTTTCGGAGTATTTCGTATGTCCATATTGATGCGGATAAAAGGGATAAATTAGATGCTAAGTCCCAAAAGTGTGTGTTTATTGGTTATGGATCGAATTACTTTGGTTATCGGTTTTGGGTCGAACAAAATTGGAAAATAATTCAGTCCAGAGATGCAACCTTTAACGAAAATGAACTCTACAAGGATAGGTTTGGGCAAATAGGGAATCTGAATCTAAGGGTAGAGTCAACCAAAATTCCGCTGCGGGAGAAGTCCTGAGAGAGTCCGAGGTGGTAGAATTTGCCAGGGAATTGACTGAGAATGAAAATAAAACTGTAACCGAAACAGTTCTAGACCAAAGTCCAGAAACTCCGGTTGTGAGAAAATCAAACCGGACTATCAAACCCCCAAGCCGTTATTCACCATGAATTCACTACCTGTTGTTAACGGATACTGACGAACCTGAGAACTACCATGAGGCGGTAGAGACGGGAGATTCGGTCAAGTGGGAGGGTGCGATGAGTAATGAGATCGAGTCTCTCCGAAAGAATAAGACTTGGGTATTGACCCGGTTACCAGATGGCAAGAAGGCGCTACAAAATAAGTGGGTTTATCGGGTAAAGGATGAACCAGATGGAAGCAAGCGATACAAGGCGAGACTGGTAGTAAAGGGTTCCTACAGAAAGAGGGAGTTGACTACACGAAGATATTCTCGCCGGTGGTGAAGCTAACAACCATTCGTACGGTGTTAAGTATTGTAGCGGCCGAAGATTTGCACCTCGAGCAGATGGATGTCAAGACGGCATTCCTCCATGGCGATTTGGAGGAGGACATACTGCAAGAACAATGGAGATACATACATTATTTTGCTTTTGTATGTAGATGATAAGTTCATTACATGTGCAAATATGAGCAAGATCAACAAACTCAAGAAGGAATTGTCGAGAGAATTCGAAATGAAGGATTTATGGGCAGCAAGCCAGATGCTTCGGATGCGGATCACTCGAGATTGAGCCGCAGGGACACTATGTTAGTAGTATGCCCTAGGCCAATATATTTGAGACCTAGATGTATGGATTGTGTTAAACAAACATTGTGTTTATTTTGAGATATTTTATATAATAAATGCGTATTGGTTATTTTATTCTTATTACTAAAATGAACCTTGAATATGATATTCAGCTTTATATGTGATAGTAAAACTATAAAGTATTATGAATGATATTCTAAACCATCCCTGATCATTCATAGGATGTTTGTGAGACAAACATACTTTATGATAAGCTATAAATGTACTTCAGTATGTTAGTTGACTGATGGTCACGTTTTACTGATCATGAATAAGAGTTATTAAGTCATTAACGTAAATATATGTTAGAGACCATATACTGGATTAACCCACCGTGAGAATACTACATGGTTCGTGTCATTAGTTATTCTCAATAAAGAATGTATCTGTAATCCTTAAACTTGAGACTATCTCAGTTTCCTACATGAGAAATTTTATACTTTAATATAATCTAACATAGTCTTTAATCGGGCGGTCATAAAGTTTATAATTAGGTATATAACGAATTATGCGGAGGAAAGAGTTTAATTAAGATAGGATTTGTTCCTCTCATAAAATGAGAGAGATATCTTTAGGCCTCTTGATGATTTGACTGAAGAAAACACACGGCTGTGCTCGAGTGAATTAATAAGGAGCTATTAATGTCATTTCATATTCAATCAAATTCGGTGTCAAGAAATATTTATCGACCAACGTAAGGTTGACACATACCATGCCTTATGGACGATATAGATATCGTGTAACAAAGGGATACAATGCATGAACATAAATTAGGTTTGATCCAATCATCTATACTTGCTTAATTTGGGTAATCATGATGTCTTGCTAGATGCCGCTCATGATTTATAATCCATTGTGATTATTGCCAACATTAAGTAAACCTACAGGGTCACACACAAAGAACAACTATTGAGATGTACACAAAAAAAATCATAACTTATGTGATAAGTTGTATGAAGAGCTACATAGTCAAGTGACACATCCAATCCTACATCTTATATGATAAGATGTGTTGCATATATGGTTACATAGTTACCATACACATAGGATATGAAACTTATGGACTATATAGGCACAAGAGACACCCCAAGTAGATATATGAAGATATATTATTTTCGTCCAATTTTATGAGACAAAAAGAGAAAAATCCGTAAAACCATTCAAAGGGGTTGTTCGTGTGGATAACGGTAGAGGACGAAGCGAAGTGCGGCATCTTTGTGATTCGGGTTGAAACCGTGGTTTTTTTTGGAGAATCAGTTTGTTTGGAGAATCGGTTTGCATGGAGAATCGGTTCGTTTGGAGATCGCTTGGAGATCGGTTTTTGAGACCGGTTAGGCGAAACATACAAAGGATCGGTTTGGAAACCGGTTTGGAATCGGGCAAAGAAAAGCGTCAACCAAATTCGCTTTCGATCATCACGGATTAAGCGTAATCCGAAGGTACAAAGTTATGAACGGTAGAAACCCAACACACTGACCTTGTCGCAAGAGAAGTACATCAAAAAGGTGTTGGAGCGATTTCGAGTAGATGATGCCAAGCCGAGAAGTACTCCACTCGGCGCACATTTCAAACTCTCGAAGGCGCAATCACCAAATACCGCGGAGGAGAAACAACAAATGGCAAGAGTGCCATACACGTCGGCAGTGGGCAACTGGCTGCTGAGATATTTGAAGGGGACTTCAAATATGGCGTTGTGCTACAAAAGGAATGGCACGATTTTACAAGGATTCATAGACGCGGATCTAGGAGGAGATGTGGATAGTCGGAAAAGCACTTCCGGTTATGTCTTCACAATGGGAGGTACAGCTGTGAGCTGGATGTCGAGATTGCAGAAATACGTGGCGTTATCAACGACTGAAGCAGAGTATGTGGCAATTTCAGAAGCCGGAAAAGAGATGGTATGGCTTTGACCTTTCTAAGAGAGATTGGAAAAGATCAAGGATATAGGGCACTCTACACCGACAGTCAAAGTGCCTTGTGTCTTGCGAAAAATTCGGTATTCCATTCCAGATCCAAGCACATCCAGCTCAAGTATCACTATATCCGAGAACTTGTGAAAGACGGTACCATATCATTAGAAAAGATCCAAGGTACGAAGAACCCTGCCGATATGTTGACCAAGGAAGTCCCCGTCGACAAGCTGAGGCTGTGCGCTGCCTCAGTGGGGCTGGTCGAGTGAGTAAGTGGGAGAATGTTGCCGGGCTCAAGGAAGGTACGGGAGAAGTTTGAGTGTCGGTGGCCATGGTTTTTACCCTCTTTAGGGTTTCCACGTAAAAAATATTCTTTTGTTCTTGTGTCTTGTTTTTTGTGTTTGCTGTTGCGTCTCGGTTCCTAACAGATATACTGCTAGAAAATAGAACAATGCAATTTTTTTTCCCATATTGTAAATATTCATGGATTTTTTTTTGTACCAACTTTTTCCTTTATTTAATAGAATTTCGGTGAAGTATTTCACCTCCGGAAGCTTAAAAAAAACATGTTAATTTGTGGTATTATTTTTCTTGTTTATACCCGAAAGATGATGATCAGATCTGGGATTTATATATTGGATGCTGGGCGAGTGGCGACGTGAAGCACACATATTCATTTTTATTAGGACATGTTTATATGTAACAACTTTTGGACATATGCGTACTTATGAAGTTAAGAGCTATTTGATAGAAAATAACTATTTTTTTTTTTGAACAGAAGAATGTAAGTTGCATTTCTTCTTGTTTGTATTAAGAAACTATCGAGTAATAAAGTTATAGTTCAGGTGTAGCCTGTACTACTGGCCCTTACAACTCAAAATAAAAGAAAAAGAGAAATTAACAAAATTTAATCCACTTTGCCGCGTCTTGCGCTGCCTGTGTAGCCACCATCTCCGGCGTCTTTTTTGTGTTGTTGAAGATCCTCGCGTTTCTCTCTTTCCACACTGTCCATGTCATCGCTGCACAGAGACTTTCCCAATTCCTTCTATGGTTTTTTGTAATTCTCCGCCTATTTGCTTTTCATGTTTGTACCATATCTCCGATCACCCTTAGTTTAATAGGAGCAACCGTTTTCCTTTCAACAATTCTCCAAGCTGCTTTCGTGAAAGTGCAGTTCTGTAATAGGTGGTCTCTATCTTCGTCGTCCTATTGCACAGAAGATAGAAAATAACTAGTTATTTTGACCATAGTTATTTTGTTAGTTATTTTGTCCATAGTTATTTTGCTAGTTATGAACTTATATTTTTGAAGTATGACCCCACTATAGCTTAATCGTTATTTTACTAATCATAATGATATGTTATTTTGCCCAATTTATATGTGCCTCAACGATGATACATATATTTTTTCTATCAAATTGCTCATAGCTTCACAAGTACTCATAAGTATTTCTGTTATTTTGATATTATCTATAATTATGACATAAAAATAAATATTACAGTTAACAACCAACTAGATTGACCGATTAGCGGCAGCTTAACCCACGATTAATCTCTCTAATCTATATTATTTAGTATCTAAATTCTAAAGAGAATATTAAATCAAGATATTGACCTGTTGACGATTTTTTTAGCAGGATAGAATAAACATTCAAGATAGAAAAAATGGGCTCGCAAACATTTCAAAGAAGTGATAAAAAGGTACTTCAATCAATCATGATACACATTTAAATTCTATATCTTACCTACCATGTACACATGAAGCTCCTATATATGAAACAACACTTTTTATTGAGTAAATATTATAGGGGGAATTTTGAAATAACCCGCTAATATTTCTAAGTATTTTAAATTGTTCCCTCATTTTTTAGATTCTTTAAAAAATCCACAAGATAAAGTAGATTAATTTTTGTCTCTCCTGTTAGAATAAATTATGATAAAATATAAATAAAATTAAAGAAATGAAATTTAATAATCAACAAAGTAATGTGTAAATAAATATACAAAAGACCGAGCGACGCAGATGTAGCTGTGAGATCGATGCCTCGACTGCCCTAAAGGAGAAACTCGCCCTCTTGTGCAGGGTTAATCGATGATTCTTCCTCCAAGGTTCTACACCTAGCTGAAACGCTCGTATTCACGCCGGTAGCACAGTCACTTTGTGGATGGCCTTCACTTCGAAGAAAGCGAAGCCGTGCACCAGATTTTTCAAATGTCAAGCAGAGGTAGAAGAGAAAGAAATATTTTGTTTTATTAGAGGAGAGAAGAGTAAAATATCTTGTCTCTTGCAATTAGCTTATATTCCATATATACCAATTGATGGAATATCTAGAGATGCAAAACGTATCTGTGCATTAATGCACATATTTATTTCTTTGTTGAGGCCCTCTAACTTACTCTGCAAGGACAACCCCTCATAAAGTTATTTGAGGCAGGTACACACTTTATTATTAAATATATGGATCCATATAAATTAGAATTAATGAAATACAACCATTGATTTTGTGATCAAATGCAATGGTTCAATTATGTTCAAGCTACTTGATACATATTAATATATATATATATCAAGGTTTAAAATTTAAATAATATTATTTTTATAAAATAATATAACATTCCCCCTCAAATTTTAAAACTATTATATATAATAGTACGTTCTTTCTTTCAATATTTGACATCTACTATGCATTGTAATGAGTAAACATACGTTTTTGAACTCATACTTAGTGATGGATATATACGATCGAGATTTACATGGTAAACATACGTTTTTGAACCAGAAATCTTTTATCGATTTTCTATAAACACACACATAATAGGAAAAATCTTTTGATGTTTTGCGGGTGTACGCTATTTATGGCTATGCGCTAACCTTGGTTATCATGAGAATGCTTTAGGATTCAGCCCTTGTCCTTTAGTCGCGGCCACACGACGATTCTCACTTAGGTAATTCTTTTATAGGGTATACGGTGAGGAAATATACCCCAAATTCAATATGTATAAATATTGATTTTAATCATTTATTTATTTTGAAAGAATTTTTTTTCTCTTTTCGGAATTATTAAGAACTAGCGTTCAACCTGTCCATCACCTTGAAACACTTCACCATAGGAATGAGCAAAGACATTATAGTCTATGATAGTGTTTCTAAGTGCCAAATCAACAGTTTCGTTTAACCTTTGAATCAATTTTCCAGACTAGCCGGCCACAATGGTAGGGGCCCCACTGCTGTGACTGCTATACGGGCTTAATACCCATCCCCCTCGATGAATACAACAAATATCTTTTGTTGTTTTGATCAGTCAAATTTTTGACCTTTATGCTAAAATTTATTGACGTCTTTTTTATTAATTTTTTTTCGTATGGTTTAATATCAAATAATAATTTATTTTATTTTATTAGTGATTCATAACAGGAATCACTAGCATCTGTTTGGAGATGTCTTTTAAGATCAATTTGATCCTTGAGTAACATGAACATTTTCATTTAATAATCAATCAATAAAGTTATTTACTGATTATACAAGTCTGTTTATAGACTGTGTTAATTAATGTGACCCTCCATATATATATCTATATATATTTTATTTAACAGAGAGATGAATGAGTAAAGAGAATTCAACTCTTTAATAAAACTTGTCTCATAAAAGAGCAATTGCAATATTTTTTTTTTTAATTTCATTTAATTTTAATGGATAATATTCAATATCCAAGGGTATTTAACCATCTTATATATAGATGATATTCATTATGTTTATTGATATAAATATTTAACATATCTCTCATTGAATTATCATTAAATTGTAGATACCATTTTCTACAAATAAAATATGTAAAATATAAAGGATTTGATTTTATCAATCAATATTGAGTATGCATACTTTTCTTAATTTGTTTATTTTATTATAATTAAAAATAATTGGATAATAAAATATCTCCCTCTATTTGGGATGAATAAATGGGTCACATGATTCCTATGTAAATAGGAAGCTCCTTTTAAGATGGAAAAAAGTCATATAGAAATATGACATATTAACATGCATAATTTATATATATATATATATATATATATATATATATATATATATATATATATATATATATAACAGCAAACTTGAACTCATAGGTTTAAATTATGATAAGTCAAGTTGATCTAACTAAGATCTAATTTACACAAGACAATATCATGTATGATGAAACAACCAGAGAATAATCATGTATTATTTATTTTATTTTGTTAAACTTCTGATAAATTTTTACTTAAGAGCAAATAATGTTCTTCAATTAAGTGTAGTCAATTTTTTTTTCTTTTTTAAGTGACAAAAATGAACTCTCTGGTCATAATATAACAAACTTGACAATTCAAATTTAGATACCATCTTAAAAGGAATGGTTGTAAAGTTTGACCAAGTAGTTTGAATTTTCTTTGTAAATGCATCTGATCGATGTAGCATTTCACAAATAAGGAATTATAAATTGAAGAATAATAAAGCTAAGTTTATTTCATAAACAGAGACAAGAATTTTAAACTCTAAAGAAACTTATTCAACACTAATAAGTCTTACTTGGTTATTACAACCTTTATTGAATTCAAAATAAAACAGCCTCTTCTACATCAGAAAAGAAGGGCACTAACTAAATTTATTCATCAACTAAGTTTATTAATTATCAAAACATAAACAACACATAATGCCAGTGTCTCATGAAGATGACCTAGCTGTAGAACTTGTGTCGATTACATTGCCTCGACATCAGTCCTGAAAAGTGGAGAATTATTGATCAACAAATTGATAAGTTGATGAATTATTATTTATTTATTTATGAGCTGACCTTATAACCGTGTCATTTGCCTCAATGACATTTGCTTGAGACGCCGATCCACGAAGAGGTTCGGTCTTCTTTCTCTTGAAACATGTGTCAGCCATGTGGTTCGTCAGTCCACACACAAAACAAAATTTTTCTTCCTTGCCTTTTGATCTTTGGCCACTATTAGGGTAAGATTTATTTGACGACGGTATGTTTTTAAAATTCCTTCCTTTAGGTTTAAATTTGCCGCTCCCTTTATTTTTTATAAAAGAATTATTGGAGGGATTAGGCCTAATTTGGGTTAGGTTGGCATTAGCAATTTGTTCCCCATTTGATTTACGATTCTTAGCCCTGTGTTGATCTTCAACACGAATAGAATTTAAAACTTGGGCAAAATTTAAATCGCCTTGTTTTTGAATTTGACTCTTGGCAAAATTGTTCCAAGAGGGAGGCAACTTATCTAGAATGCTAGAAACTTTAAACTCTTCAGATAACTTGGTTTTACCCACTTGAATTTTTCTAAGGAGTTCTTGAAATTGGTGAAGTTGAAGGTTTATAGATTTATCGTCTACCATAGAAAACCTAAGGAAAGACGACACATTAAACCTTTCAACACCAGAATCATCTAGACCGTATTTAGATTCTAAGGCATTCCAAATTTCTTTAGCACTATTTAAATTTAGATATAGATCGTAAAGAGTATTAGAAAGGGCACTCAGAATACGACCTTTGCAATGATAATCTAACTCTTCAAAAGTTTTATAAACTGGATGAGTGAAAGAAATTTTAACAGAGGAACCAGAATCGGTGGTAGTTTTGATTTTACCATCATCAATGGGAGTTTTGCCTTTATCATCTGTAGCATTTTTGGGACTATTGTCATCGTTATCTTCGATGGAGACAACGTTTGAGGGGTTAAGACCCGGTTCTATTGCTACCCACAAGCCAAGTGTAGTGAGCCAGAATTGCATTTGACTTTGCCAACGCTTGAAACATGTACCGTCAAATTTGTCAGGTTTAATACTGACAAGGTCATCTCTAGTAGCCATGATAAAAAAACTCAACAATAGAATAAGCAGAAATGTAAATCTGAAATTCATAATAAAGCAAAATTAATTAGTAATTGAAGCTTGTAATAACTGTTAGATCCAAGTAAAATGTTTGATATAAATATATACCGATCTAATGAAATAATAATGTAAACCAATTTACGAATAGCAGATCGGGTAAATTATTCATGCTTTGTAAACAGATCTAACGAAATGAAAATAATTTGTTTTGTGGCTTTTATTATTTGTCTAACAAGTTTCTGAGTCTTGTCTTATTTGATCAACATCAACAGAGAAAAGTATTCATGCATGAAAGGAATAAACAATTAAATTTCATTCAAAGTTTGAATTAAATAATATGATCATGACAGATCTATAACAGATCTATAAAATAATATGAGCATTCATGCATGAAAGCAATAGAATAATATGATCATGACAGATCTATAACAGATCTATAAAATAATATGAGCATTCATGCATGAAAGCAATAGAATAATATGATCATTATAGATCTATTAAAATATGGTAATAGTCAGTAGACCAGTGGTCAACGAAATAAGCAAGCATAAATAACTGACCATACTTTTATATTAAAGCTGCATAACGTTAAAACTTATAATAAGTGATGAATTTCACGTATAAATTTATTTGACAATTCAAATGTTCTGACTTGTAAAATAGTTGGTTCATTAACAAGACCAGTTTCTCCTTTAGATTGTTAGAATAAATTATGATAAAATATAAATAAAATTAAAGAAATGAAATTTAATAATCAACAAAGTAATGTGTAAATAAATATACAAAAGACCGAGCAACGCGGATGTAGCCGTGAGATCGATGCCTCGACTGCCCTAAAAGAGAAACTCGCCCTCTTGTGCAGGGTTAATCGATGATTCTTCCTCCAAGGTTCTACACCTAGCTGAAACGCTTGTATTCACGCCGGTAGCACAGTCACTTTGTGGATGGCCTTTACTTTGAAGAAAGCGAAGCCGTGCATCAGATTTTTCAAATATCAAGAAGAGGTAGAAGAGAAAGAAATATTTTGTTTTATTAGAGGAGAGAAGAGTAAAATATCTTTTGTCTCTTGCAATTAGCTTATATTCCATATATACCAATTGATGGAATATCTAGAGATGCAAAACGTATCTGTGCATAAATGCACAGATTTATTTCTTTGTTGAGGCCCTCTAACTTACTCTGCAAGGACAACCTCTCATAAAGTTATTTGAGGCAGGTACACACTTTATTATTAAATATATGGATCCATATAAATTAGAATTAATGAAATACAACCATTGATTTTGTGATCAAATGCAATGGTTCAATTATGTTCAAGCTAGTTGATACATATTAATATATATATATCAAGGTTTAAAATTTAAATAATATTATTTTTATAAAATAATATAACATCTCCTACATGTGATAACTTTAACATTCCATCAAATTTTAATATTTCTAGATCAAAATACCGTCATCAATGTTTTTTTTTAACTTTTATTCAATAAAAATAAAATATTTTATGACAATTTTTTGAAATTATATTCGGTATGTTTTATGTTATAAGAAATATTATATATGGCTATATGCACCTAGCTCTACTTTTCATATTTGTTTCAAAATCCCAAAAATGGAGTGTCTTGTGGTAGTGACGGAACTTAATAGAGAATAGAGACTGAGAGGAGTCATGATCCTCCAAGATTTTTGAAATTTACTATATAACTATAAATTTTTAGTGTATTATATTATCACGGGATAGTGAAACCCAGTGTATTAACCCCTCCAAAATTTATATACTAATATTAGAAGGCATGCAAGAGAGGGAAATGCAAATGAAGAGTTATGTTTCTTTCGGATTGCGAGAAGAGTGACAAGGTATGGCAGATTTTATGATTGCAAGAACTTATGTTTAGTAATAGAGTAAATATTGCGAAGAAAAGAAGGTGAAGAGGAATTACATTTTATTTACACATTAATTAGTAAGGAAGAAGAAACGCTCAGACATTCTTTTGCAAAAATAAGAGAGAAAAAATATTGATGATACTTTTCATATTAAACAGGTACCTATGATTTTATGTTTAGAGAGGTATAATTAGGGGGTGCAAACTAGTCGAGTTTGAACTGGACCCAACTCGAACTCGAGTCAAGCCAGCTCTATTCGAAATTGCAATACAGTTTCAAGCTGAAAGTTCGGCTCGAACTGGGCTTTATTTTAGCTCGAGCCAGCTTGGCTCGAAATAGGATCTGACCAATGAGGAAAGGCGACTATGAGGAGAAGAGCCGTTGAGAGTTTATGATGAAGCCTAGAGTTTTTTGTGGAGCGTAGTGAGAGAGGAGAAAGAAGCTATGGGTGTCTTCCTTAATTATTTGAAGGACAGTATGATTGAGAAGATTTGGTCGACATTCATAGGGTTAAGATAGGGAAACTCACAAATATTGGATTACTGGGTATACAAAGATTAAAAACATGAGCTGATCCAACTCAAAATTAATTCGAGTTTAATTCGAGTGAGCTATTAATTCAAGCAGCAATCTAGCGAGTTGTTATCGAATTTTTTCCTAGTCACACGAGGTATAAATTATATTTTGTGATTATATAGGGGGTTGACGCTGAAATTCTGCCGATTATATATAAAAAAAGGATTTGCATTTTCAGTAATATAAGAGCTATTTTGTAAATTTAGGAGTGGCAAGAGGATTAAGTCGATTACGACTAGGCTAGATGGGCTTGTCACCTATTTGATGAATTTTATATCATTTTGATAAATTCAACATTTATGCCTCAGTTTGGAATTTGGAATCTCTGATTATAAGCTTATTAGGGTTTGCTTTAGAAAAACGAAAAGAAAAAACTGTTCTTACAGAGAAAAAAAAAATAGAAACGTAAGTGCACGTACCATCATCAGCCAAAGCACAAACACTCCAAGAAGCCAAAGAAAAATCAATTTACTAAATTCACCAAACATTGATGCAATGACGACTCAAAACACACTCATAAGAGCTGGCATGCAGTCATACCATTGTAATCAAAATTATACAACAAATAGATGCCTAAATTGAATGAAATGAATTAAAAATATTAATTATATAAAATAGGTAGTTGATTAATTAATAACAAAAGGAGGCGGATTTAACATCCATGGAGGCAATTTACTTGCGTTTGTTTGAGGTTCTTCTGAAATAATTCCAGGCTGACTATATTTTTAAATACAAAAATATAAAATATAAAAATACTATTTATAAAATAAAATATTATAGAAATATATTGAATTGTAAAAATGAAAAAATATATATTGTTTTAAAAATTACCGAATGTTTAGAGTAGTAAAGGAGTTGGAATCCACCAATGTAGAGTTTGGTGAAGGATTGTTTAATTGCTGTTTGGAAAATAGGAATAATAATAAATAATTATAAACGAAATAAGAAGATTCATTAAGGAAATATAATGAAGAAATATTAGATTAAATAATACCTCTTGAAGTGATATCTTTTGCTCTCTTAGTTCCTTCTCCTACATGTTTCAATACATTTACAAGCAAATTTTGTATATATGATTTTTTTTTTCAAAAAGAAAAAATGATTAAAATGTCCAAAATATAGAAAAGAAAATATAAAAGTAATTGGTATAAAGTGAGACTTGCCTTTTTTTGAAGCTCAGATATTTCCTCGAAGAAAACTTGGTTCTGAATAAATATCAAATCATAAAACCAATAATTGAAAGTTATAACGTTTTAATTGAAAATTATAACATTTAAATTTATTAAATGAAATATTAACTAACCTTTTGTGATCTAATAAGTTGGAGAGCTGTTTCAATTTGTTGTTCTAATTGCTGCAACTCTTTTACTGTTAATTCATCTAACTGTTCACCCATTAATTGTCTACAAAATAAATGAGAAAAATTATTCAATAAAAAAAACAAAAATTTATTTATATATTGAAATTAATGAGAAATAAAAATATATTGTATACCTTTGTGTTTCGTGTAGAGCTTCAATCTTTGATTTCAGAATCGCGTAGTCATTATTCCAGTTTTCCTAATATAAAATTTGAATAATATAATAATCTGAGATTCTTTATAATGCTAGGTAATGATTCATTTAATCCAACTAAAACCTGAAATTTATCGTCAAAAACCCTAATTTTTCTCCATTTTATTCTGGAAAAATGTAGAAGAAAATGGAGGTGGTCATAGAGATATATACTACACATGCAATACTTTTCTTTAATAGTAATACTATATCAATTTTTGTTTTGTTAATTAAATATTTTACAGAAATAGATAAATGGTTTTAATACATATATTTACCTTGGATCCAGCTTCTGATTCTACGATTTCTTTTTCTGAATATGAATAGCGATGATATCTTTCAAGTATCTTTTCCATACTGCAAGAAAAAACAACATTAAAGATCTTTTGGAACTTAGATTCGTGCACACAATTAAATGACTACATAATGATATGACAAATCAAGATTGTTTATGATCAAAATACATAATTATGTATGAACCTAATACTGTGAAAAGGATTTAATTTACTTCAAACATCTTTCCCTCCAGCTACTTACTTGACTGTTACTTTTATTTAGAGATGAATGAGTGAGACCTGGATGGCTGACATATGAAAAAACATATGAAAGGATTTCAATGATATTTTTTTTATATATAGGGGAATTGCGGATTATTTTCAATTTTTTAGGGTGCACATGAGATTACAATTTATGTGAAATAAGTGTTTTTTTTGTATGCGCAAAAATAACTATATGTTTAATGAGTAAAATTTTTGTCTAATAACCATCTATTTCATATATAAATAAGAAAAAATAATTTTATTGAAGTCACTCATCTATAAGTTGAAATCACTCAATTTAGATTTATTCTCTCTCACTAGAAAAATTGTTAATGGGAAAAAATGATGTAAATTTATACTTCCTTAGCATGCTGTCCAGACAAAAAAATGAAAGTGATGAATTGGGCACGTCAGAATTTTGTCAATTTCAAATCAAACGACTAATTTAAGACTTGCTGTAAACAAAATTAAAAAGTTGCTTAGTTCTGGCAAGACAAACCAAAAATGGATGACTAATTTGAAACATGAAATATCTCCTATCAAAATGAAGAGATACTTGCCAAACCAAAACATTTAGGGTGTCAAAGCATATCAGTTCAGAGGACCTACTAATCATAAATAGCCAAATTGTAACCCTTTTAATTACCATTCTTTTTAGAGTCTTTCTTTCTTGTTGCGGGACTATAACTTGTTGAGTCTTTCTTTCTTACTTCAATTTTGTAAACTTTGGGAGTTTTTATTTTATTTGGCGACTCTGGTTGAGGTTACTTGATAGTTTATATGATGGTTTGTAACTATTAAACACTGAAAAAAAAAATCTTTAGTTGATTTGATTCGGTACGATAATAAAAAAAAAAAAAGGAGGCGCAACCTCAACTCTTTCTTTTTGGAAAAACAAAAGAAGGCAACTTCCGGATGAGACGAATCGGCTGAAATGGGATCGCAATTGGGCGACAGGTTGTTAGACCATCTGGAAGCAACGCAACCAAAGGATCTTCACTACTAAAAGGGCCCCACCGGAAATATCTAGCCGACTGGCAACAAAGGAGGCACAACTATGGGAGGAAAATCACTAGATTATCACACATAGAAGAATTCGGTTTTCTTTTTTGTTCTGATTTTTTCTTTATAAATTCTCATGTAATAGGCTAGAGACAATCGTGCTTTACTATCATAGGCTTCAAAACACTCTCGACGGTTCCGGGAGTGTCAATGTACTACTGTGTTATATCACCATGTATCTGAACTCTTTTACAAATTTTTTAATAGAAAATAAAACTTTCCAGTAGGCAATCGCCTGCTCGAGCTTCACAAAAAAAAAAAAAAAATGAAATATCAAGCTGATCGATGCAGGCATATTCAACTTATATATGAGAGTTTATAACATACTTAATTTCTTATTTAATTAGATCTTATGTGAGAATAGCAAGCTACACTAATTAGCTGAGTAATTAAGCATAAAAAAGAAGACTAATCTTATCTTTCAATAAAAAATTCTAATCCAAAAGTTCCCTCAAAAGTAGTATAATCCAAAATTTAATTTGCCTCTAAAGTCTAAATCATCCCACATGATATAATAATTACCCAAACTTATTAAAAGAAGAAGCTAAATCAGGTGGAGTAAATTGGATCGCATGTGTTATAAGTCAACATACGGTCAACAATATACTGACAAGCAATTATCAGTCATGCTGTAAAATTTGGATTCCTCAATAGAACAGAAGTCAAATGATGAAATGAAACTAGCTAAATCAGTCAAAGGTCAATGCAACTGCGATTTAACAGTTTACTTATATTTATTGCTCTCTTTTTCTTCGTAACGATTAACAGACACACTGCAAACTTGCCTCAAATCCAAGTTTATGGGCTAAGCCAGTCAAATTGAAGCTAATTCATTCTCATTTCCGTCAAAAAAAAATTGAAGCTAATTCATAAAAATAAGGGCTATCTTTTCAAACTAAGCCGAAAACATAAAAAAGAAGAAAACAATCAAACAACAATCCACTCAAACACACAATTCATCACATAAATTACCACATATACTAATCAAAATTCAAAACGATCAGAAGATTATACACATACCCATCATCAGTGGAGTACTCATAAAGCTTTCCCATAGGAGAGAAGACGATCAGCGCCACCTCCGCATCGCACAGCACAGAAATCTCATGCGCCTTCTTCAGCAACCCATTTCTCCTCTTTGAAAATGTCACTTGCCTGTTGATCTTATTCTCTATCCTCTTCAAAAGCACAGGCCCTCTCCCCATTTCTCTCCCTCTCCCCTCTTTGAGTTAGTATATGTGTATATATACTTGCAGCTATATATAATGAGGAGAATAATTAGAGGAAGAAAAGCAATGGAAAAGGAAAAGATAAGTAAAAAAGGAAAAATAAGGCGGGGGAGGTCTCGTACAAATTCTTGATTTGGAAGGGAAGGAGGCCAAAATCATAAATTCTTCCCTGGACCCAGTCTCTATCCAGTATTCAAATCCTTAATGAAAATGACTTTGCGGCTTACACAGACCGGGCTTATTTACACGAGGGGATAAAACAATGGATTTAAATCTGGAGCAAAAGCGGTTTGGGAAAACCGGGGTGGTTTCGGGCCTTTGTTGTCGATATCTGATTAGTCCACGAGGTCGGACGCATACGTGGCGGGAGATGATTGGTCAGACGTCTTTTTTTATGTCGGAAAAGTCGGCTGGTGCATTATGTGTAATGGTCCTGGTTTGCTTTAATCCTTGTCTTCTTTTATGGAAATTGGAAATTATTGAAGGGCTGGATTTGGAAAGTGGACTGGAATCATTTTGGTGCGATTTAAGGTGGAGAGAGATGTGGATTTGATATTTTCTACCTAGTATTTTGATTGAGAAAAGTTAGTCCCTATATTTATTTACTATCTTGTTTGAGTTTCCCTATTCATTTTTTTAAGTGATAGTCGTCGGTAAAATAAATGATAATTATAAATTAAGTGGTTATTAAAATTTTAATTATATGTGGTTATTTTAAAAATATTAGATGGTTAATAAAAAAAAAGTAAAAAAAATAATATAAATGACCATATTATAATCCTTGATCATTTTGACCACCACCAAGGTGGTGATCTTGGGGCTCTCTAACTAAACTCATTTTGAATTGGGAGACGATAACTGTCTCCGAGGATACGGATGCTAGAATTATCACCGGTGACTAGCCAATGATTGGCTGCCAAGTGGCAACTCTTTTTTTTTTTTATCAAAAAATTGATTTTTTTTTTGTTAGTTAAACATTAACAATCAATTGATTTAGTGGTACCTTAACTAGATATATTTACAATGAAAACATATACTTATATGTATTTAGTTATAGGTGCCAATCTATAATATATCATAAACATATATATTGTAGATTTGAAAGAAAAAAAGATAAATGATGATATTCTTAAAAATGTGCAAACTAATAATATATGGTTAAGAAATAACGATATCATAAAAAATAAAAAAAAAGTACAGATTGACACTAAGATTTTATAATTATGAATGAAAATCAAGCATATCGTTGACATTGAAAATGTATCACTCGAATAAATATAAATTTCTCAAAAAAGTTTATCGATATTGGAAAGATATAACGATGGCTACCAAAATATAAATAAAAGATATGTGAAAGACTGCTAGCGCAGTTGGCCACACACAAAAAACTCGAATAAGGGAATCTCAAGTTCGAGCCCGGCTTGTCGGGATTTTTTCTGAAAAAATACGTGGGGACATATGAGCCACCGTATTAAAAAATTAAAAAAATATATAAATAAAAGATATGTTGACAATAGGCTATACCTTAAAATAAAGTTATACACATATTTGGCAGGAATAAAGTTTTATAGAGACCGTAATATATTATGTTGGTCCCATTTCTCCTCTTTCATTGTCTGAGAGACAGACCGGTGACCAAAATTAATGGCTGCCAATGAAAAAACAACTGTTTTTTACTATTTTATTTTTTGGACCAGGAGACAATGGAAATTTAATTGTGTACGGACAATGGGCAACGTGTGAGATAATCATTGATGGATGAGAATATTTTAGGCAGGGCATCCTTTTCATTATTAATGAAGGTTGAAAGATTTAAAGATTCATATTAGGCCCTTGAATTGATTAATTTCTTGTCAAGTATCATTCATTTACTAGTGAAACTAAAGACTGATTGTGTTTTACCTACAGAATTTTCACAAGAAGTCCGAATTGAAATGCTGAATTGATACATTTTTCTATGAACCTTTTTTCAGAAAGGGCCAAATACTAATATGGACCACCCCACACATAAATGGCCACTATTAGGCTACCACTAAGAGTCGATGTTAATCAGGTTAAATATTTGATCAGTAGTATTTACTGTATTCAAAATATTTTCTCAAAGATAAAAAAAAAAAATGAAAGTTAATATAAGAAATCTTTTATCCAAAATTATATATTTACATACACTCACATTCACACTAAATCCTTAAGATATATTGTTAAATGGTAAATTAGTTACATTGCTACAAGGGGAGAAGATATATCGTTAGATGGTAAACTAAAAGATACATTAAGGCTACAAAATTAAAAAAATGTGCTACAAAAGATACACTACTTTTTTTTGAAGGAAAACTGTGAGCGTATTTTTTTTTTTAAGAAAAACTGTGAGCGTTCGCTCGTTTTATTTTCATTGAAAGAGGAAAGTTTGATACATTGCTTGTGAGTTACAAGCTAGTCGAAAATATAAAAATAAAAACAACAAACACAGAGAAATGAAAATCTTCATCAAGGGGTGACATGTCTTCTAATGAGATGGGAGTTGGATGCTTAGCAATGTTGCATCCACCTTTGCGAGAGATCTCTGGCTTCTCTTGCGATGATTTGATGAGTTCTTCTTTTGCCTTGAAAGATTCTTCGGTTTCTCTCCCACCAGATGCACCAACAGGTGGCTATCCAGTCGGAGTCCCATCTTTGGCGATTGGATGGAATAAGCAAGCATCGTTGATGTTGCCATCTATCAAAGAAGTAGGAGTGAGGAGTAATCGCGTAGTAGCCTGCTAAGATATGGGACCCAGATGCCAATTGCAAAAGATACACTATTGCAGTGTAAAATAGATCCATTATTCCCTATAAAAACATCAGTGTGAAACTCACAAAAAATTACAATATATGGCATTTAAATTCTTTCTTCATGTGCTTGGTAAAAAAATTCGTGCATAACCATAAAATGTCTTGTTTTATCCATTCAAAATGTGAAATAGCATGTATACCCTGCAAAACATAAAAAATATCATCAATATCATTTAATTCTTACTTATTTCTTTCTAAATGCTTAAACTAACTATATTCCTTTGTTCTTGCTTATTCATTTGCAGCAAAAAAAAAACAACAATGACACAAGATCTTTGAAAATAAATATGTAAATAAGGGATATAATCTGTACTGTACATGACATTTCATATGTTTTGTGAAGATATTCATATTATACTATAGTTTGTAGGGGTAATTCAGGGCCGATATCGTATTTTCGGAAGCCTTTAACGACTATCATTAATAGCTCTTAAAAGTTTAAAATATATTCATCCTAAATTATAAATCATTATAAAACTTATCCAGTATCATTATATTTAACTATTTTTAACAATTTTTCCTCTGCAATTTTCACAATTTCAAATTCTCATGTGCCACACAATGACCCAATAATATTTAAACACCAAATAATATTTTCTAACACATATAATCGGCACAAGATTCTCTAATTCAATGAACTCTAATTACTTAGTCTTACTTAAAACAACTATTTCATCGAACATCTCAAGCAGGGCATAAGAACCATTTCCACGATATGCATAAACCATAATAATAAATGAAATAATATCTTTTTTAGACATTTGATCAAGCAACTTACGGGCATAAGTCGAACAATCACACTATGCATTCATCACAATACCATGTTGAACAAAGATCAAGCATAGGATTAACACCTTCTAACACCATATAACTAAGTAAACAAATTGCTTTAAGTAACAATCAATTTTGTGCATTTTTGGATTGCTTTGCATGCTGGCTAGAGGATTTCGTAAATAAACAACATTTACGCCGCAGTAATTGCAGGGTTTAACACGTGATTAGCTAAATTAGGTTGTGGGTGTGGGTTAAACTTGATTCGCTAGGTTTTAATTATTATTTTTATATTATATAAGTACAAAAATACCCTTACAACTTTGAGACATTTGACCAATGTCAACTGGGTAAAAAAAATGGACCTGATAAAGCACGACGGTATTGTAGTACGACGGATCCAATAACAATATATATAATTTATTTTCTAATAACAATATATACACAACAGTATATATAATATATTTTATAATAACAGTATATACATAAAAAGTGAAAATAATATATAAAATGGGAAAAAACAGTATATAAAAGTAAAAAAATAAAAAAAATACAAAAAATAAAAAACAGTACATAAAATGACAAAACAATATATAAAATGAGAAAAACAGTATATAAAATAGAAAAACAGTATGTCTACAGTGCCGTCGTGCTACAGTACTATCGTGTTTGCACATTTCCAAAAAAGAAAAACAGCCCTAATATTGATAATATTTCATATTTTTTTTTATTTATGCGGCATTTAAACTGGGTCTTCGCATCCCATCCACCTGTTAAATCCTTGTTATAAGCTTATAATTTCCATTTTTCTGGGGTTGGATATGATATTTTGGGATTTTGTAAAGGTTAAACATAAAATTATTTCAATTTTTAATCAATATATTTTTTTTTAATCAATTTCACTACCGATATAGTGCGGTGTTGACATTTGGATGGTCCAAATATTTTCTATTTGAAGTAATTCAGGCCGAGAAAAATCTAGAACCTTAGATTCTCCAAGTGTGGCATGTACTTTATAATTTATACATACTTTTTTGTTCATGTGATCTCTTTCTAATTTATTCTTATTACAAGAAAATTCAAGTCAAATTTTGTGTTGACACGTATTATTTTTATAAGTGTATAAATATTATGTTTGATACTATATGTCACTAAAGCTTCTTGGCTTGGCTCGGCTGGAAGTGTTTTGGGCTCTGAACTCAACCCACGTGAGTGGGGTATTTTATTTCGTTAAAATTTTCTCTCAGACAATTAGAAAAACGAGCCATTTGACTGACCCAACAAAACCCAGATAAACTTCAACAGGCCCATAAAATAAAAGTGCAAGAAAGGTATATAAACAAGTCAAGGTTAGGTATAAAAAATTGGGTGGGACTATAGTTTGACACAAGATAAAACCGGTTCATTCTCTGATTCATATGAGCCAAGTCTATTTCGAAATCTACAAGCTCTCATAGTCCTTTGATTCATAGAAGTTATGTTATTATATAACCATTGTAACAAAAAATTGTATGTTACAAATGCAAGCATTATATGAGAAACAGAAGATAAAAACTCTGGGCAATATATAAGGATAATATAATAAGGATCTCCAATTTTTTTTTATCTTTTTTCTCTGTCATCTCGCTGATACAATTTTTGGTTCTCTCATTATGTTGGATATTTTCACACATACCCATCAAAAAATGCATATCACTAAACTTATTTCAAATTTACCCTCCTAAAATAAAAAAAATACCATATTTTGAAAGGAAAAATATTAAATTATTTTTATCTATTTTATATTATTTCTATCTATTGATTAATTATACATGAAGAATTAATGTTGATTTTTTTTCTCATTTACCATATATACAAGGAAATTCAGGTTGAATTTCGAGTTGACACCTGTCTTCTCTTTATGCAGTATAAATATTTTGTTTGATATACAAATTAACTAAAGTCAATTAGTCCAGCCGGTATTGCGCTTGAGTCCAAATTCAAACTACTCGAGTTCGAATCCCGGAACACCACTTTTATTTCATTAAAATTTTGTTACAAGAAACGGGCCGAATTTAATTAACCAACAAAGACAACACAGAAAGCCTATTTCAACAGGCCCATTCAAAGTTCATGTAATTGCTTTGAGTTCTTTGTGCAAATAAAAGGTATATAAACAAATCAAATTTATTTAGACAAGGCAAGATGGGACTAACTTTTGGATCATAGACCAAACCGACACAAAGAAGGCTCTCTCCTTTAGTATTATAAAACTATGATCACATATCCTATCTTTTACTTTATCCATTTATTTATTCCCATACAATTCTTTCTATATCAACAAAGATATCTTGAATAATTCAAATTTCAAACCGCCTCTCATATTATATACAACATTTTTCTCTCATATTATATACAACATTTTTTATATCAAGCACACAATTTTGTGAGTTGATAGGCTTTACTAAAAGTTATAAGGTGTCTTATTACTTAATCTAGCAAACTTTGGCTATATATAACATATTATAAGATTTACATTGATTTTTTTCCTATAATATATATAATTAAGATGAACTCTCAAATTTGGTAAGTATTTGTAATACTAATATCTTGTTCTAAAAAGGGAGTGTTTATTCGAGTGGATCTATTTGGAAACCGAATCGACTGAATAGAATTCAGTTCAATTTGTTCAGTTTGTTTTGGTTTGAAGAATATGTTTTTAGCTTTTGATTTTCAATTCAATTAAATTTTATCAAACCATTTAAGACTTAATAAGGCACAAATATAATTATATTTGCTCAATCATAAATTTATTTTATAGTAATTTATATTATTTAATAAATAATTTTAGTTTTAAACTGATATATTCTTCTTTCTTGGTTTAACCGATTAAACAGATTTGGAATTTGATATATTAAGTCTATATTGCGTAATTTGGTTCAAACTCTTGCTCAATAGATTCGCTAACTTTAATTTTATTATATTTGGCTCGATATTTGAGTTTTGATTTTTTTATTCTACTCGATTTAAATTGAATGCGCCGAATGAACAACACTACTCTCAAACACTTATTTCATAATCAACATTGCCACATATAATAAATAACTATTTTTAAAAATTTGCCTATTTGTATACTCAAAGTGGTGAAAACATGATATTTCAAGACTTTGAAGGACACAAATGATATTTTGTCACTAAATATTAATTCATTATATTCTCCACCAATTTCAGAAGACTCAGAACCCCACTACAAAGTAGGGCCCAAAGGCTGGGCAGAGAATCTGACAGGAGGTATGCACATTAGGAGGTTCATTATTCCAAGCAGATAGAGGTATAGGCGATTTCTTTTTGGAGAGTAGAGGCATGAGTTTAGAAAACCAAGTGACAACTTGACTGAAAGTGGCGAAGTAGACAAGCAAACCAATTATGTAGTGTGTATATATATATATATATATATATATATATATATATATATATATATATATATATATATATATATATATATTATCCACCATATTCCATCCTATTCCACCAAACATAACTTGAGAATTCCTCTCACAACCAAGGTAGGAAATCACGATTCATCTGAGAACTGAGAGTTATTATGAGAACACTCCACATATTCCACCTTCATATTCCAGTATACAAAAAGAGAGTGAGTGCGAGTTCCACCAAAGTGCATGGAATCTTACACAAGGGACCAAAGATCATTATTGGCTGGTATATAAGTGAAGAGTGAGTCTTAAACTATGGGACCCATCTTACCAATGCAAGTTACAATGTTTGCTCGAGGACGATCAAATGTTTAAATGTGGGGTGATTTGATAAGTCATTAATTATACACATTTTATACCCTATACATATATGATATTGCACCATTATATGTAGCTCATTTCTTTTTTGGTCCCTCTAACAAAATTAATAATGAATGGTGTGTGCTTATCTTGGAACCAATTATATAGTCGCATCTAAACAAGATTATTTAAAAAATGAGGTGATAATTGCCCCTCTTATTTAAAAAAATATTTTAGGTTATAGTAAACAGTTATAGTTTCCTTTTATTTCTTGCTATAATAATTCACTTGCTTTTTGATTTTTTTTTATTTTACCACCATTTGGATTTACATAGAGTGATTCTTTTTTTTTTAATTGCAGTCGAAAAGATTACTTAAGACTTCTATTAAAAAATAAAAATTTGATACAAATTGGAGAGATTACAAATAGCATCCTTTTAAAGAATTCTGACACTACTCATAATCAACAAAATGAAAAAAAAAAACCAAGTTCCTTCTAATTTGCATTGGTTTTCCAAATCGTCGTGGACTGGTAACTACTCTTGCTAGGTTGTGCTTCTCTGATGGATGGAGAAGGGTCGCGATGTCACCGGAAAAGAAGACAAAATTCTTCGGCAATTCTGTTGCTACAACTTGGAACCCATAGAAATTGGGTCGCCAGAGAGCATCTACATGACCAGAGCTGGGAGAGGGATGACCCGTCGCTGTGAAAGGATAGAGATCACCGCCGACGTCGGCACTGCTAGCTTCATTATCATTCACCAGCCATGATTGAAACCATTCCCCAACCATGATTCAAACACAGCCATGCATTCCACTTAGGAATTAACACAAACATCTTCCATGAATGGCGCGTAGATTGGTGTCTTAACAGTCTGACCAAATAAGCCTCCGTTGCCTCTTGCAGTGCCAACACGGCATGGCTCCACGAATGAAGATCAGTTCCGAAATCCTGAGCGATTGCCTTCAGGAGACGCTAAACACAGCAGTTTACGGATCAAAAGCTAAGTACTGTACTCTTCCAGTACTTATGGATCTCACGCGGCACAACAATACCTGCACTTGTGCGGCTTCTTCCTTCCGTCAGTTGTCACGGCAAATTTCCTCGCCGCCAGCCTGACTGTGAGTTGCTTGCAAGGAGCGTTACCTCCAGTTGATTTGCGAGGACGTTGCTTGATACACTCCATTGTTGTGAAGCAAGAAAGAAGAACGAGGAAATAGGGTTTCATTGGAATTTGGAGGAGAGTAAAAAGGGAGAGAAGAGATCTTGCTAAGGTCGGCCATGAGGAGATGAGAAGGAAGGGATTACCTAGGGGGGCACCATCGCTAGAGTTACGCCCCCGAGATCTGATATGCTCGCTAGGGTTTCGCTCTCTTTGGAGAAGGGTTGTTTATATAGGTTTTGTATAGACCGGATTTACATAAGAGTGATGTATGATCTCTTCATAAACAAACCAAAACAAAACTACTACATATTAAGTTACAGCCCAAATTTATTGGCACGTGGTCCTTAATCTCAATTTCAAAAAGAGAGAACCCAAAAATAAGCCATATTATTTCTCCCCTATTTTACTCACCACATCTGATATTTCTCAACTCTCACCATAATTACAACACCAAATTAAAAAATCCATCAACAAAAGAAAGCACTCAAAAAGATAAAAATTTCACATCCTACAGAATAAGTTACGAAACTTTTGAGCACTCAAGACAAGCGGTACGGCCTTTAGACCGGCATTTCGTGCACGGTACCATTTCAGTCGGTTTCGCAAAGTCTCCAATGGATTCGTAAATATCATCAACCATGTTTGAAAAGAAATTGCTTCCTTTCCGTACCAACCCGACTCCTTTGCATTGCGAGCAAGCTATCATTTTCAGATCGCCGCATTTCTGACACATACCAAGAGACCTGAAACAGTATCACATGATGGTCAGAACTAAATATGTCCGTTATTATTCTCTTATAAATCTACCCATTTTTTTGTATCTTTTTTCTTAATTTATTGAGGTTTTAGTGGGTCACAGATTAATTGAGGATCAATCAAGAATTATGTTACCACCAGAGAGGTACAAAATAACAATGAGAGACTAGAGAGAGAGAGAGAGAGAGAGAGAGAGAGAGAGAGAGAGGAGAGACCGGCGCTGGGAGGAAGAGAAGAAGGAGTCGACTTTGGGGGCGGCAATGGTGGCGGACAGAAGCAAGGCTCCGACGGCGAAACCAGCTATCTCGCTCCCCGTCAGGTTCTCCATACTTTTCTAGAGAGAGTTTGTGTTCTCTCTCTGTTTTCTGTCCAGCCATTGAAACCTGCAAAGAGATAAAGTGTGTTGTTAGATAGAATAGAAAAGCCCAAGTTAAATGGATATAGTTATTACAGCCCATGGCCCAAATATTTCCCTTTTTATTCTTCCCAATTATATGCACAAATGGATTCTTTCTTTTTAAGATTTCTCAAATGAGTAACTAGTTTGTGTATGAGATTTCCTCTATAATAGAATATTCACGTTAAATCTTCTTGCCTAACATATAATTATTGGAGAAGATAATTTCCTCTAGTACTTCCTCATTTGTTTCTGTACCCACCATCATGATTTTACGCAATTGACTAATCGTCTTATTGTGATTAATATAATGAGAGAGGTGACATTCAAAAAACTAAGTTGGCTTAATCAAGAACAAATTCAAATTTTGTTTGTCAAATATCAAAATTATCCTTACTAATGACGGTTCTTAAATTGTTACTTTTATCTGTTGATATTATTCTTCTCCTAAAATGTAGCAAATAAATCATGTAATTATGGAAAGAGATTAAATAGATTTATTACCTCTTTTCTGTCATATTATGCAATGGATAGATCATGAAATATTTACGTCTTATTTGTCATTCATATTATGTTGTTCGTTTATGTTAGTACGATTTTCTATGTTATTTTTGCTATATATTAATAAATGACTCAACGAATATGTTATTTTATTTTATATATTTGACCGCAAATTTATAAATATGTGTTGTTATGTGCTAGTAGTATCTTTCTCTATATTTAGATGAACTATTATTTGAATTTTTTTATATATATGAGTATTAGTAATATAACATTAAAAATCATTGCACGAATAAAAAATTCTTTTATACTAATAAGTAATAATACTAACAAAATAAAAGCCACAGTCAAAGATATAAAAAAATTCCAAATCTGTTGTCATCACAAAATAAATTACTGGAATATTAGGAAGGAATAATAAATGAATAAAAGTATTAATTTAAGAATCATCATTAAATAAGAGCAATTCTGGTATTTGTCAAAAAAATTTGAATTTGCTCTTAGTTAGACCAACTTAGCTCTTTAAATAGCACATCCCTAATATTCAATACTTTTATATTAACTGTCAAAAGTCATAGCATATTTTGCTGATTATATTGCTGGAAAAGTAGAAAAAAAATTAATTGAGGGGAACACATTTCGACTTGGTACCTAAAGCCAGGAACACGAGTTAGGGGTGTCAATGGATCTCCAAAATTTGATAACCCGATCCGAATCCGCATGAATGGATGCGCATATGGATCGTAATATTATATCCGATAACAAAATGGATTCGCATTTGGATTTTTGAAAAAAATCCATTCATTTATTGGATTTGGATTTGGATCTAAGAAAATCCGAATCTGAAACCCAATATGAATCCGATAAAATAAATATATAATTATGTTTATATATATGGTAAATATCTTTCTAGATTATTTATTGTTGCTTTCTTTGTAAATCAAATTTACAAAATGTAAGTATACATATGATAATAAAAATAAAGAAAATATGAATAAATGATAACAAATCACCAAGATAAATAGTAAACATATGTTAGTTCGAAAAGAATTTCTAATCAATATTTTTTTAACAACGAGCATGAAATATATTTTCAACCAAGTTTTCAACAATTATGGAGAATAAAGAAAAACATGACAAATAATATGATTTATATTGTATTATAATTTATATATGATTTTATGGTGTATTAAATAAATTTTGTGTCAACTATATTATTTATGTTATAAATGATTATTTTTCATGTAATTTTTAAAAAAAAAACATGATATTAAGATCCAAAATCCGATCCGAAACCCGCTAAATTAATGGATTTGGATTCGCATATGGATCTTAGCTTTTCTAATTATGATTTTGGATCCGTATTTGGATCTTCATAATCTCAATTGGATTGGCATATGGATATTGCCTGAATCCGACCCGAACCCAATCCATTGACATCCCTAACCAGAATTGAGACTCCTTTTTACAATAGAGAGTTCAGGTTAATTAAAAGAAGAGTACAAATGTTTGTCTTAGGGCCCGTTTGGCAAGCGGAATTAGGGAGTGGAATTGGATCTCAAAATTATATTTCCTGCAAATTTTTTGTTTGGCAAACCATTAGAATAATAATTAAGTAATTCTTGGAATTTCCTGTCTATATAATTTCACCCAAATATAATTCTCTCTAAAAGCTAGAAGTCCAAAATTCCATCATCTCTTTATTATATTATATTATATTATATTATATTATATTATATTATATTATTGATGGTGTTATGCCCTAGGCCAAAGTGTTTGTGACCTAGATGATGGATTGTAATAACAAACATAATATTTATTCTAAGATATTTCATATAATATGTGCGTATAGGTTATTTTAATATAATTAAAATAGACCATGAATATGCAATTCAACTTTATGTCATCAAAGTGCGTGACTTTGATTGTAAAACTATAAAGTGTCATGAATGCTATTCTAAATCGTCCCTGGTTATTTATAGGATATTTGTGGAGACAAATATACTTGCAGATACATATAAATATATATTTATATATACAAGCTATAAATGTACACCAGTATATTAGTTGACTGATGATTATGTTTTACTGATCATGGATAAATAGTTATCAAGTCATTAATATAGGTATATGTTAGAGACCATATACTGGACTGACCCGCCATAAGAATGCTACATGTTTTACGTCATTAGTGATTCTTGTAACATAAAGTATTTATGGTCCTTTGACCTGAGATTGTCTCGGTTCCCAACATGAGTAATTTTATACTTTAATATAATCTAACACTGACTTTAACCGGGTAGTCATAACGATTATAATTAGGTATACAATGAATCATGTAGAGGGATGAGTGCAATCAAGACGGGATTTGTTCCTCTCATAAATGAGAGAGATATCTTTAGGCCTCTTGATGAATTGAACTGAAGAAATGTATGGCCATACTCAAATGAATTAATAAGAGTTATTAATGTTATTTGTTTTTGTTCAGTTTAATTCGGGATCAAGAAATATTAATTGATTAATATAAGGATGGCGTCTTACATGCCTTATGATCGATATAGATATCGCGTGACAAAGGGACTAAATACATGATTGTTGATTAGGTAAATCGGATCACCGATATTCACTTAAATTGGGTAGTCATGATGGCTTGCTAGAGTCCGCTCATGATTTATAGACTGTTAAGTCTATTGCCAACATTAAGTGAACCTACAGGGTCACACACAAAGAACAAACTGAAACGGGTGCAGAAAATCCTAGCGACTTATATGATGAGTTGCATAAGAATGACACAAAAGATATTGTCATCTTATGTGATAAGATGTGATATATATGTATATAAAGACTATGAGCACACAAGATCATGTAATCTAGAAGAGTCTAGATGATGATATGTGGATAATGATGAGTGATGTCATACACATCTTTTAGTGTGAATAGACATGACTCTTCACCTCTATATAAGGACATAGAGAGCTCCAAATTCATAGTACAAAATGATTCTCTCTCTCATTATTTCTCATTCTCTTTTGTGAGACAAAAAGAGAGAAAATATCCTTTCTCATTTGTGTGACAAAATTACTAAAGGGTGCTTTCCTTTTATATGACAAAATGAAAGGGTGCAATTATATGAGAGAATTATACATCTTTTGTGAGACAAAATAAGAAGAAGAAAAGGAGTTTTCTTGTGCAAGAGAAGAACAAGCTACTAGCATATATATTGTTCTTCTTCCCGTTTTAAGAAGTTTGTTCGTGTGGATACCGGTAGAGGCGTTCGTACTTTCGGCGCTTGTGATCTATTCGGCCTAAGAAGATAAGAACGGTTTGTTGAGAGTTTTGGTGGAGACCGATTGTGTGTGCGGTAGATGACTTCCGCACGATCCGACCTAGACGGCCTAGACGGACGTAAAATCGGTTAGGACGGTAACCGGTTTAGAGGCGCTTGGACAACATGCATGGTTTGAGCGTCACGGATTAAGCGTAATCCGAAAGGTATCTTTAAGATTTATTTCTTTGATTTAACCGATACGCACGGATCCTCGGGATGGGTTTTGGATGAATAATTTTTGTTTTCCGCTGCGTTATGCACGTCCGAATCCCAACAGTGGTATCAGAGCAACGTACATATTTCGGTTAAATTGAGTCGGTATATATGTGATATATACTATTTAGATACCATTTATAATTTTAATTTATAATTATAAGGCTTGCATAAAGAGTATTCAAGTGTTGAATATTCTTAATAGAAAAGATGCGATTAATAGATATGATCCAAGAGTTGCATCCAAAGAATGTATCCAAAGAATATGACCAAAGGATGTGATCCAAAAGTTATGTCTAAGAGATGCGATCAAAAGATGCGATGAATAGATGTGATCCAGAAGTGGTCTCCAAAAGTTGCCACCAAGGGATACGATCCAAAGGTTGCGTCCAAGTGTTGCATCCAGAATAGGGTTTCCTAATCTGAAAACTTTGCTGCCAAGGAATTGGCTGAGTTCTGTTGCCAGCGGAACTTCCATTGGCAACGGAACTGTTCTGTTGCCAACGGAACCGTGTTGATTTTTGCACAATCATTCATATCAATCATCCAATGATCGATTATTTTCTTCACCTATTTATACATCATATGTATAACCTTTTAAGAGCATTTCCTTCCTGACTAGACGTTGTTCTATGTGTGACCGTGTAGGTTCCATTTAACACTAGCAACGATCTTCCAAAGATCGTAAGTCATGAGTAACTTCTAGACTGGTGTCTTGATTACCCATGTTAAATGAAATGATCAGCGATCATAAACCTATCTGAGATGACATTTGATTATTCCTTTTGTTCTACGATATATGTCTTGATCACAAGGCATGGAAGTATGTCATCCTTGAGTTTGACCAAAGTCTCTTTCCTGATCAAGAATTAGACTGAACAAATACAAAATGATATTAACAACACATGTTAATCCACTTTGAGCATGGCTATGCATTTCCTTTAGTCCTAGTTCATCAGGGGGCCCAAAGATATCTCCCTCTTAACGAGAGGAACAAATCCCATCTTGGTTACTCACATTCCTCGTCATGATTCAGTGCATACCTAATGATGACCCTAATGATCATCCCGTTACGGATGACGTAAGATCATATTAAAGTATGCAGTTCCTCATATAGAAATCCGTGATGACCTCAGGTCATAGGAACAAGCACACTATTCATAGTGGAATCACTAATGACATATACCATGCATATTCTCATAGTGTGGTCAGTCCAGTACGTGTTCTCTAGAACGCACCTATATTCCAGACTTGACATTCCTATGTCCATGATCAGCAGAATATGATCATCGAGTCTGCGAATATACTAGTGTGGATATGTAGCTTCTTACTTGAAGTATGTTTATCTCTATAAACATCCTACATATCACAAGGGACGGTTTAGAATGTCATTCGTTGGTTCACAGTTCTACTATCAGAATCACGTATTCTGATGACGTGAACCCGAAGTGACATTCATGGTCGATCTAATATATGTAAATATGTTAGTCACCCATTCAAAGCTCGGAGGAAGCGAAACAAGAATCATGTCAACCGCGAATTCCCTTGGAATAGGTGAACCAAGTCTCTCTAAGTAATCAATGTGGCTTCTCATCTTGAACACATGAGTATCCACAGAGGAGCCCTGAGCCATCTTGCTCTTGATTAATAACTCGGTGACCTTGTAGCGCTGAATACTAGCTTGCTTTCGGAACATTTTCTTAAGCGCCCTGATCATATCATAGGCATCCATAAAATCTATCCGCTTCCGAAGCTTTGGTTTCATTCCTGCTAACATCATCCAGGCTACTTCATCAGAATCATCAATACACTTCTGATAAGTATCTTGAACGACTCTAGAAGCGGTCAAAGGCGGTGGATTTGGGATGGGTGTCTCAAGGACATACAACTTTCCTTCACTCTTGAGATCAATTCTCAGAGTCCTAACCATTCAGGGAAGTTTGGGCCATCGAGCTTATCCTTCTCAAGGATAGATCGCAAGTCCGTAAATTTCGAACTCATTCTACTAGTTTAATATGCAATGTAAAGTTTATAATTTAAAATTAGAATTATCCTAATTTTGGTTCATATATTATACTCCCACTATTTTTCTTCAAATCATACAACTTCAGTAGTATTGATTCGGAAACATTCAATTAAGTGAGGTTTCATAGTGAGTCAAGATCCGTATTTCATTGAGTATTAAGTGCGCTTTGGCGCAACCCTCAATACACAACTATTTAGGTAGGAATACTTCCAATTGTATCATATACAATTCTTGCCTTTTATGGAATGAGCATCATATGCCCGGTGTATTATCCCATCTTGTGTCCTGAGCCCAAGTCCGACATGCTTGCTCAGTCAATTAAACCATGTATGAGTATCGACGAAATAGAATCCAGCACACTCAGCTTTGGCATGACCCATGCTGGACACCATTTCCCACGTACCTTCCTTTATAAAGACAATCCCCCATATGCTCAGCTTTGGCATGACCCACATGGAAGATTGTCTAAGTGCCGAGGGCTTCAGTGACATGGGGGGCACTTCCTTACTTAGCATTCTGAAGGATTTTGTTTTTTTTAGATTTATAAACATAAACATCACAGAAATAAATTAATATGGTATGTGACTATTCCTCACGAGCGATCATGAGGTTCCTAATCCTAGATCCATCTCTAGATTGCAGGTGAATCTTCAATGAACCCTGCGTTGTGTGTGTGCGAAGATCCAGTGCCATCTTCCGAAAATTGCGTCAAGATCCTCATCTTGTCTTGATATAATATCTTTCCTAACAACTATCTTATTGCTAGAAAAAAGTAATTTACAACTTTGCACAACTCACAGGTTGCCATAAATTACAACTTTGAACAACTCACAGGTTGCCATATATGTTGTTCGATTGAGGCCTATAGGGGGGGTTTAATAGGCCTAATGTGCGAAAATGTGAATATTTATATTTGTAGGGTTTTATATTTTTTTTTATTGTTTTTAGACTTTTGTTGATGGTTGTTTGAATACTAATTAACAAAGAAAAATAATAAATAAGAAATTAAAGTAAATAGAAAGAGTAAAGAGATACCGAACACACGAACTTATTTACGAAGTTCGACGAGGTGGTTGCATTAGTCTTAACCACCCGTTTACTCGCTAGCGGCCCTTACCGCGTTCACGAGTTGCCTACTCTCCGGGACTTGCCTTGCGGCTCCGATAATCACTAACAAACAAGATCGATTATAGGACCTCGAACCACCCCTCGTCTTACAACAACCTTGACGAATCGATGGAGCATTTCCTGCGTTATTCCGTTCTCAACGGAAATATTCCGTTGGGAACGGAGACATGCTGAAAATTCGTATTTCTTTTGTTTTAGTTCCGTTTGAAAACAGTTTTCGAAAAACTATTTTTTGAAACTCCAGAAAATCATAATATCCAATATTATATTCCTAGAAACTATTTCCGTGATGTTTTGAAATAATATTTTCAAAACCCTAAAATTTATTATATTAGAATTTTACTAAATTTTAAATATAATCGACGATTATTTCCTTAACGAACGCTCTGATACCACTGTTGGGAAATCTATAGCCATGTATGTTACATATGCATGCACAGCGGAACCTACGGGTTCAACCCTCCCTAGGATCATTGTAAAGGAAATAAATTTACGAGATTATGCTATTAAAATTTATACCTCGGATCTTCCTGATCCGGGAGAGAGAAGCGGATGTAGGTCTGAACGAACTTCCGTCTTGCTTCCTTCTCCTTCGTGCTCCTAAAGCTCGAATCGAACAAACTTCTTGTTTCTCCTAGGGAAAAGAAAATGATCGCTCGCTAGTCTTCAAAGCAGAAGACCTCTACTCGTATCCACGTCGAATTTCGAATCATCGGAATAACCGGACTCGGCTAAACGAATCCGGAAATACTTTCAGGAGCCTCTCTCTCTTTCTCTCTATATTACGGCAACCTGGAGGCTCTGTAATGTCTGTCTAATAGAGGGGGACTGCCCTTCTATTTATATTAGAGAGAGAGGCGAAGGATTGCTCAATTACTATAACTAAAACCCTAATTCCAGCGCTTATTCCGTTCCCAACGGACCTATTCCATTGCCAACGGAATAGGGTTTCCTAATCAGAAAACTTTGCAACGGAACTGTTCCGTTAGCAAAGGAACTGTTCTGTTGCCAACGGAAGAACTGTGCTGATTTTTGCACAATCATTCCTATCAATCATCCAATGATCGATTATTTCCTTCACCTATTTATACATTATATGTATAATCTTTTAAGAGCATTTCCTTCCCCACTAGACGTTGTTTTATGTGTGATCGTGTAGGTTCCATTTAACGCTGGCAACGATCTTCCAAAGATCGTAAGTCGTGAGTAACCTCTAGACTGGTGTCATGACTACCCATGTTAAATAAAATGACCGGCGATCATAAACCTATCTGAGTAGACATTTGATTATTCCTTTTGTTCTATGATATATGACTTGATCACAAGGCATGAAAGTATGTCATCCTTGAGTTTGACCAAAGTCTCTTTCCTAATCGAGAATTAGACTGAACAAATACAAAATGATATTAACGACACATGTCAATCCATTTTGAGCATGGCCATGTATTTCCTTCACTCCTAGTTCATGAGGGGCACAGAGATATCTCCCTCTTAACGAGAGGAACAAATCTCATCTTGGTCACTCACATTCCTCGTCATGATTCAGTGCATACCTAATGATGACCCTAATGATCATCCCGTTACGGATGACGTAAGATTATATTAAAATATGCAGTTCCTCATACAGAAATCCGTGGCACACTATTCATATGAGAATCACGAATGATATATACTATGCATATTCTCATAGTGTGATCAGTCCAGTACGTGTTCTCTAACACTCGCCTATATTCCAGACTTGACATCCCTATGTCCATGATCAGCAGAACATGATCATCTAGTCTGCGAATATACTAGTGTGGATATATAGTTTCTTACTTGAAGTATGTTTATCTCTATAAACATCGTACATATTACTAGGGACGGTTTAGAATGTCATTCGTTGGTTCACAGTTCTACTATCAGAATCACGTATTCTGATGACGTGAACCCGAAGTATCATTCATGGTCGATCTATTATATGTAAATATATTAGTCACTCATACACTCATTCATATATGAACTGAATAAACGTGTTTCTCATAATCTAATATTTAGTCCAACAATTTGGCCTAGGGTATAATTCCTTCAACTGAACCCAACATTATCCAAGATTTAAGAGTTTACCTTCAAATAATAATTTAATTCATCATAAAACACTTTAGAATTTCAGGATTAATTCAAATTGTAATATCATAAAAGATGAGTGGACAAAAACAAAACAAGCAAGATAAGTCTTCTCTCTCAACAAGTTGAAAGTACACATGGATTCTTTAACACTATTCAGTATGCATGCATGCCAAAAAGCAAAATCCAAGAACCCGATAGAACGTGCATGCATAGTGCTAACTTTTAACTAGAAAATGGACCATACACTATACAAGGTCTATAATATCTACAGACCCTAATTATTCCCGAACCTAAATTCAAGAAAGCAAATATATTACAATACTAATTAGATATTTATTCATAGAACAATATTTCTATTTTGATAATAAGTCATCTTAGTCTTGGATAAATATATTATATAAAATTTTGAATCTCTGTTTACGAATTATCTTTCAATAGCAGCAAGGACAAAACTTGGCTGAATTTGTTGGGAGGATAAAAAAAAATTATCTCTACTAATTAATACTGTACAAAGATTTGCGCGGGGGTGAGGGGGGATGCATAGAAATATGTGTATTTCCAAAAAAAAATTCACTAAACACTATTGATATATACTATTCCAACAAAATTTTGGAAGAACCATGACCCCTCTAGTCATTAAGCTCCATCCATAAATAGCAGCATAAGGTTGCAATTTGTATAAATTATAATTACTATTTGTATATAAAGTGCTCGTTCGGCAAAGCATAGAATAGACGGAATAGTGGAAGAGAGAATAACGACTATTATGTTTTATTCCAATAGCGTTCGACTAGATACATAGATTAAAAATTTGGATTAAATAATATAATAATGAATTATGATCACATAAAATAGGAAATGAGAAAATTTAACTGCCACGTAGAATGATATTTGGAATAAAGGAGAAAATATATTTCATAAATTATACTTTATTCTGTAGATTAGAGAAATTGCATCCCTATCATGGAATATAGCAATTCCGTTTTTTCAACCTTTAATCTGAAATATTCCATTCATATACGGCTGGAATAGACCCTCTAATCCTCTATTTTATCATATTCCACGTGAGCCGAACGGCCACAAAATGATAAGTTTATTTGAAGAACTAATCCATCATTGCCATATCAAAATCAGGTACATAAATTATTGTACCAAAAAATTGGTACAATTTGAAGGCTGACATGGACTTATGTTCTCAACTGTTGGAGGAGGTGAAGACACAGTTAATAAATTACAAAAATGACTATGTATATATGACAAAGGTCCTTTTTTAGTCTCTTAACTTAATGTTTCAATCGAGTCATTTTTCTTTTAATTTGTTCAATCAAGTCCTTTAACTCTTCTATTTTGTTCAATCAACCCTTTCAATCCGTACGCAAAATAATACAAAAAATTAAAATTTAGTCTTTTTTTTTTAAAAAAATCATCTCACAAAAAATTCACATAATATTTTTCCGAAAAATATTTTTTTTCAAAAAACATTTTGCGAAAAATAATTCAGAAATTTTTATCTGAAAAAAATATTTTTTAGAAATTTTTCCTGAATTTGTTTTTCAAAATTGTCTAAAAAATTTTTTCAAAAATTTTTTACAAAATGTTTTTTCACAAAAAAAAAAAATTCCGGTAAAAAAAATTTATTTTTCGCAAAATATATTTCCGAAAAATATTATCTAAATTTTTTTTTAGATGATTTTTTTAAAAAAATGACTAGTTTAATTTTTAGTATTGTTTTGCGCCACATAATCATAAAATGCCATATAGGCGCTTGATTATACTTGATATGTTGGCATTTAACGGCCACATGACTAACTAATGGATGGAGGGGTTGATTGAACTAAATACAAGAGGTAAGGGACTTGATTGAACAAATTAAAAAAAAAAATACTCAACTGAACATTAAGCAATAGGTAAGAGACAATAGTTGACTTTTCTCTCTCTCTATATATACGCATGTATTTTCATTTAATGAAATATTTTTACCATAGACTTTTTCTTTTCTTTCATCAAAGAAAAGCGCGCACACACACACATATATATATCTATGGATTCGCAATTTTTTTTTATTCAACTCATATTTGATGAGTGGAAAGATTTTACATAAATACGTGTCAAGTAAGATTGAGTTTGTTGAAATTTGAACTAATGATATATTGTTATACATGTAATATATTCTATTAACTAGTCCATGAGCATTTGCATTAATTCTCAGTTTGAATTATGTGAAGCCAACTCTACTTAATGAAATTGTCCATAAGTTTCTTGATCTTATCCATAAATATAATTTTCTATTTATATGAAGTAATAGAAGTGTGGAGTAAGTAATAGTCACATATTTCTAAGCATACATGGACAAGATAGATTAGTGGGATAATGAGATAAATTAATACTTTTTTTTGAAAAAAGAACAAAAAAAAAGTAAAATTTGGCTTTTTTTTCCTTCCCGTTATTTTTATCGCATGTTAAATAGTTCTTTCATTTATTTAATCCATTGTTACATTATATTCGATACTCGCTTTCATTCATTTAATCCATAGTTCCATTATATTCCATATTCTTTTCATTCTGGTTTGACCAAATAAATTTTTGTACATATTCCACTATTCTACACTATTCCACTCTTGGCCCAAAGGATTGATCACTTGGATGAAAGATTGTAAAGGATTGATCATTCAAATCTCTGTTAGAGTTTTTTGTTCTCATTACAAAATTTAATGAAGAACAGGGAAAGTTAGTCCTACCATTTATTGATTGACCCTACAAATTGACATGTAGACCCACTAGTTTAAATCAAACTTTGAACAATACAAATATTTTGTATGGCAGGGGTCAGCTTATTAGAAGATAATGAAGATGATTTCCCTGTTTTTTTCCGAGAAAAAAAGAGAACCAATGTCTTTATGCACATTAAAGTTTCAGCAACATGCATGATATTTTCGTCTCACACTTCTTTTTGTAGTACAATTTCAAGGTAATCCAAAATATATTTTTTTAATTTATTTGGCAATATTATCATTAGAGATGGAAATGGTAGATACGCATATGTTCATAGATGAAAATGGTTGGGTAAGCATATGCTCATGGGTCGCAAAATTGGCGTTTCCGATCGATGTAGCCGATTCATCTAAATCTGACTAATACACATTCACACACAAATTGATTCAATCTTTGTTATATTAAACCAATTTTGATTCCAGTTGATTCCCGAACCCGATTCTCATGGACTGACAAGTCTGATACTGATTTTTCGAACCGTGCATATTATTACAATTACAATAGTGATCAATGTAATATGCTTTTGAACGTAAGTTATATAAAAAGCTTATTTATCTTTAAACATATTAGAGAATAATAAAATATGAGAGGTCACATTCTAATCATGCATACATAGGGCCACCCTATGAAGAAAAGAAAGAAAAATAAAACAAAAGGTACTGATTATTTTGTTCTAAAACATCTCCTTCAATAAAACGGTGAACTTGTACATCTAATTTTTTTATGTATAAACTTCCAAAACCTCTAAATTTTTTTGTATAAACTTCCAAAACCTCAAGATCTTGCAAAGTGTTACGTTTGGGCCTTCTTTTCCAAATATAAGTATATACTATCAATTCATCAAAATCGGCAACTGAATTTCCTATAAAAAGAACCTAGTACTCACCTGGACGGGGTCGATGGGCGATCAAGAAGGCTCATGGCCTAGGTCAGTGGCCCTCATTGCACTCTGAGGGAGCGCTGGCTTACCATTTCTCTAAAATGGGAAAGTGGACGTCAAAATTTGTGACTGATTAGGGGTCTGCGTTCGCGCGGCCCCTGCTAAAAAAAATATCAAAAAATAAAATAAAATAAAAAGAACCTAGTATTAAATTTTTTGAGATGAAAAATAATTTATTTCGTTAAGCTTTCATTTTTATCTTATAATTACATACTTGAATACTCTATTTATAGTAGACAATAAAATCCCCTAATAACAATCTTACTTTATCATGCTATTAGTGGGTGTTATAACCAAAATTTATCCTTATAGAAATAGTTTAAAATTATAAAATCTAATTCTCAATTAATACAAACTATATTTTCTAGTTATACTACTTAAATGCATAGTCCTAGCTAGATCCATAGTCCCTAATCTGACAGATCTAGAATAGTGTAGAATAGTGAAATAACTGTTTTTTTCCAATTTATTCCGGACGAATAGTAGTGAAATATGTTGGATTAGAGGTGTAAAATAGTGGAATTTCTCCATAGTTAAAATGAAATTATTCTATTTCATGAAATAACTTCTAATTTCGGACAAAAATAACCCTGCTTATTCCACTCTATCCTACGTGTCAAACCCATTTAAATCTTTTAGTTTCTCTCACCTTCTACCGTTTCTATTATTGTACTTTCATTGAATATTTTTTACATTTATGGTACTTTATTTTAATTAATTTATTTCATTTTTATATAATTTGAGTAATCTTGTCAGTTAGTATGATTTGTATAAACTTAAATTATGGAACAAGAATATTTTGGTCATAAGCTCTCTTCTATAATTTTAAATTAAGTTTTTCGTATAACTACCTTGCTGAACGTATATGGAATAAAGTGAATTAGTCGTCTATTCTCAATTCCGCTATTCTTCTATTTTATATTTTCCCGAACGGGCCCATAGTTCCAAATAAACTTGCTCCACATCCTCTCTCACACACAAGAACGAATCTTTTAGTGACAAGGAGGCCATGACTCAAAGATTTTTTTAGAGACTTGTTATAATAAGCTATTTTATTTTTATTTTATTATTTTGTAGTAGGGGTATTTTCGTAATTTCTGAAATAATTTGTACGTTGGGGAATAATAAAGTGTATCTCAATAAATCACATGCATTAAATAAAGAATTTAGAAATTTGAATCATCAAAATCGGAGGTGTATTTTGAAAGTTATGATTATTTTAACTTTGAGGGACTAAAGTGCAAGAGTGGCAGCAGAAATTGGCTGTCCGTTTCTTCTTCTCTCCGTTCAGAAAATTTGCATTAGTGCATGCTTAAATTTCGGATCTGTACTTAATATGAAATTAAGGGCTTTAATTTGAGTAATCAGTCATTAATCAGAAAAATACGGTATAGCTATTCATCCCCCTTCTCATTTTAAATACCCTATATTAAGACAAAGAGTTGTCCTTTTCTTCTCTTTCTTTGTCTCTTTCTCCCTACTTTTTCCTGACAAGGCAAAACCATAGTGGTCCTCTTCACTTACACTCCTTCTAGCGAACGCGGTCTGCATAGACCGAAGGAGGCGAGGTAGCAAGGCTCGCAAGGACCAAGTCTACGCAGAAAGATACTCACCTTTCCATCTGTTTTACTGTTTGGACTTGGTGTTCGTGAACCCGTGAGGTTGATCTACAAGGTGGTGCACCGATCCGTGTCTATCTAGACCCTAGAATACTTTGGTCTTTCCCTCTGTCAAATCATTTTCTTGTGAGTCTTATTTCTTTTTAAGATCCGGTTAATTGGTAGTTAGTTTAGTATTAGTAATTAGTATTATTTGCATAATTAAGCCATGTTGCATGTGTTCATATAATTAGAATTAATATTTTGTTGTTATGGACCTGTTATTTAATTAGCATAACTATATTTTTTTTAAAAAGAAAACTAATTTGTGTAATGGTAAATATTTTTAAATAACATGAATAGAAAAGGATTATATTTAACAAACAAATATGTTAGAATATGGTATTATGATGTTATGTTATTATATAATATTATGACTAATTAATTTTAGAATTTTGTTATATTTTATTTATTTGATGATACAAAATCAAGGGTTTTTGGAAATCTGAGAAACAGAAATATTGTTTTCCTAAAAGCTGGAATTTATAAAACTGGGATTGAGAATACTGTTTTTAAGATAATCTGGAACTTTGGGTGTTGGAGATCTAGAATTGAACTCCAGATTTCGGGCAGATTTAAGAATCTGGATTTTTTTTTTTTAGACTAGGGAAATGAAATGAGGAATTTTATTAAAATATGGGATTTGAAGAGTAGTGCAGATCCGGAATTTCGGGTACTGCTTTTCTAAAAGCTGGCTTTTCCACTCCGATTTATCAAGGAAATTTGTTTTAATCATATCTTTCTAACCATAACTTCAAATTTCACGAATAAATAGTCGATTTGTATGTTTTTGGGCATTCTGAACGCATTGGTAATGTTAGTTTCTGCATTTAAGGACCAGAAGATATTTTTTCGTAAATAGTCAGATTAAGTGAGCATGTCGGTTCGAAGTTCGAGATCGATTAGTAATGAGTATTAATTAAAATAATTAGATTCGCGTGAGGAGGAGTTCATACTAGAGGAAGACCAGGAAGTTGAGAGAGTTGCGAAAGAAGCGGAAGAGTTTGTGGGACCCGGAGATTTCGCGTGAGAGTTTGCTAGTTGCATTTATTCAGGTAAGGTTTTGCCCGCATATACTTTTCCCTTTGGCTATATTTGTTCTTCCGTACAAATATTATATATATTATAAGTACCTATAATGATAGTAATATTTAATCTGGAACTTCTATTTATGAGATAGAGCTTATATGGCTCAAATTAATATTTTTAGTAATATGAGAATTTAAAGATAATATTTAAAGATATTTTGAGTAAGTTATGGGATATAGTGAGATGTGTGAAAAGTGATATTTGAGAGAATGCAGCCGTACTTGGTAGAGCGAAACCAGGGCCGCTGATTCACATAGGTGAGAAGCCGTACTTAGTAGAGCGAAACTAGGACCGCCAATCACCCAATAACGTACTCGGAAAGACTTGTATCTGTGCGCGTACTCGATGCCACAGAGCATGATCTAGTGTGTGTTATGTGTGTGGAAGTTGAAAGTGAAATAAGATAATATCCCGAAATAAAAGTATTTTTCATAATTATTATATAATTATAATACTAAATTATACTTATGACCTTTGGTTACTTGATTTTATATTGCTTTATTTTATATTAAACTAAATATATTCTATTTTTGGTATATGCGGCTGGGCCTCTTTTCATATCTTACTGAGTCAGTACTCATCCTTATATTTAATTTGTGCCCAGGTTTGGATCATTAGCTTGGGGATGGTGGAGAGACGTCACAATTTAATAAAATTTAGTTTAATAATTAGTATTAAATAAATGAGAACTTTATAGTCTCAATCTTATTTTGTTGTTAAGTTTAATAAATGTAATTTGGAGATTACTTTGATTTATGTGGGTGATTGTTTAAATGCCTTTTGGCGGTTGTTACATTTTAGTCCTTTAATTGGATCCGGGGTGTAACAAGACTAGTACATATTATTAAAGTTTCAATATATTTTACTATAATAAATTTTCAGAATGTATGTATTCTATCTATTTGATCTCTCAACATTTTTACGAAATCATGTTTAAGATTCGCAGAAAACCACAATAAGAAATGGTGTTTGCAGTATGCATGACTCAGATAACATCAACATGACATATGGCTAGGGGTGACAACGAGCCGAGTTCGAGCCGAGCTGGGACCAGCTCGAGCTCGGCTCGGCACGAATTTTAACAAGATTCGAGCTCAAATGCTGGCTCGAGCTCGGCTCGAAAAAAAACTCGAGCCAGCTCGACTCGGCTCGAAAAAAACTCGAGCCAGCTCGAGTTTAGTACAGTTTTATTTTTTTTTTGTTAGAGATTTTGATGTAAAACTCGAGTCAGCTCGACTTGGCTCGAGTCAGCTCGAGTTTATGATTAAGATTTAAGATATGATATAAATGTATAACGGGTCCAACTCGAGCTCGGCTCGAATTCAGTTCAAGCTGTTTCCGAACGAGCTTTTTCGAGCTTATCTCGAGTCGAATTCGAACGAGTTATCGAGCTACGAGTTTTTTTGCCAACCCTACATATGGGTGATTGATGGCTCATTTTCCTTAAGATCTACTATATGAATGAGTGAGTGTGAGTGTATTATCTATGTTATTTTCTATCATTTTGACGTGTGGCTCGATGTGCTAATGCTAATAGCTAGGTTTCTATGAAAATATATTTGCCAAATAAAATCTCATAATTGAAAACAGTATACTATATTTGCCAAATAAAATCTCATAATTGAAAACGTCAAAATTTTAAGAAGAAAAAGATAATTGAATATATCGGATCTATGGCATGTGGTAAACGAAACATGTATTATATGACACATGTAAAATGAAATATGTATTAAATAAATAAGTGATAAAGACGATTCTCGTACCATATGTCATAAATAAGAGGACAAATGACGGATAATCATGAGTAGGCATTATATATCAAAGCGTTAGTTTTTGTAATATATACTACAGAAGTTTTGTAATCTAAGTATGCATACATTAAGCCGCCCTATGAAATAAAAAAATTAAGACAAAAGAGAACAAAAAATACTGAGATTATTATTGTTTTTAGTCTGATTACTTTGTTCCAAAAGCATCTCCTTCCCAACAAGAAAACATATGCAATTAAAGGCTGAAATATACATTTTAATATATAACTTACAAAACTTCAACACCTTGCATAGCATTCGTTTTTGGCCCATCTGTTTCCAAATAAATGCATATTCTAAAATTCTAAAATCAATCAATTCACTGAAATCTAAATGCCACTCATATAAGAACCCTAGCTAGATCCACAGTTCCAGTTAAACTTGCACCACATCCTCTCACTCTCTCTCACACACATACACACACACACACTCCCTCTCACTCTTTCAAAGACACGCACACGCACATACACACAGAGAGACACACACATGGATCCTAAAAGAGATGATTCTGAAGAGATTGGAGTCTTCGAAGCAGCACGATATTTCTCTGAATCATCAAACATGCGTGGACTTTTTCTTCCTCAAATTTCCAGTCCAAATACTCAACAAACACTCAAACTAAATATTTCCAAGAAAGATTCAACCCTAGATCTTCACAAAACCCCCAAAAAGGGAGCTAAGAAAGAGAAAGAACGCTTAAGGCTAGCCACCCTTTTCAACTCTTTCTTTCATCACTCAACAAGGTCCAAGAAGAAGAGAATAAAATCACTTGAGAGTCCAGTTGAGACCCCTAAATCTTGCCCATTGAGTCCACGGAGAAATAATACATGGAGGCATCAATGTCAAAATCAATTCAGTGATGGTTCTACTGGAGATCTCTGGAGAGATAGAAGACTAGAGGGGATTACGGTCATAGGAAAGAGATGGGTGTTGAACAATTTTGTGGATGATGAAGGGCTTTCTTGTAAAGCTTTTTCTTATGAGAAGGATTTATATGCAAAATATCAGGGGGGAAATGACGGCGAACATCTAAGCGATTCTAGTTCTGATCTGTTTGAGCTTGATAACTGTAATTAGACATCATGAATTTGTTGAGGCTGGATATATTTCATGAATTTTCAAGTTTGTTTATAATTTTTTTTTTGATGAAAAAGTTTGTTTATAATTTGATTCATGCTTATTTAGTTTCGTATGAATTTGTGAATTTGTTAATACATATTTTAGTCACTTTTTAATGCTTTATGACTGAAAAAAAAAACTAATTTTTTTTTTTCCATTATTTGTTGTGAATAATATAATAAAAAACTTCTTTATACTAGATGACGACGATATGGTTCATTGCCTCGTTTGTCGAGTTGATGCATTTAAATCAGAAAATTGTAGGTTCAGATTTTATTGATATTTTTCATACTTGATTGTTGAATTAAGTATGCAGCAAATAATTTATATGTTTCCTTAAAGAGAAAAAAATACTTTTATATCTCGTACATAGAGGAAATTTTGAAGTCTCAATAATTATTACAATTTAAAATTTTGGCATTTATGCTGAACATTCACGAAATTTAATTTATCAAAAAACATTCACGAAATTTAAAAACATCCAAATTATGGATTCATGATTTCACCAAGTTCATATATCCACATAAAATAAACCCATCACAAGTCACTGTGTATATATGAATTCCTTTCAGTTTCTTCTTTCTTTCCTGTTTCTATCTAGGCACTTTCTTTTATCTCTATGCATATATATGTCATATTCTAATGTTTTTATGGTGAATCGTGGTTAAGTTTTGTGTTAGATCCGAAATGAAGAAAATGCGATCCAGCTATTGATAAAGGGACATAATATTCATGATATTTTACATTTAGATCAAGGATATAGGCGGTAAATCACAGCCACTGCTCAAGTGGATATCTTCAAACAATAATGGAATGAAAAGGACAGAATATTGAGAATCACATGTAGAGGAAGTAAGCCTAACAAAATGCAAGTCAAGAAAATGGACCCAACACTTTTGGTATTTAAAGATTGTCTACAAAGAAATTTCTCAAATAAAAAGATTGTCTACAAAGAAGACAAAATCAATGTATGTGAATGAAGCATCAAGTGGCTCTTTGTAAATAACTCTCGTACATAACTTTTTCATTTTTAATATTGAAAGGTAGGACTTTGGGCTTACTCCATTCATCAAAAATGAAAACGAAAAATCAGAATCAAGTGGCTCAGTCACCCCCACTGGCCACTCCTATCCAGCATGCGTTGTTTTGTGGTCCACTTGTTTCATGCTAAATAGTATATTACTACAAAAGATCTTTGATAGTAATTTGATTATAAGTAGATCATGTTTCATTATCACTTGCCACCATATAAAATGTTGGAAGAGAGTAGCATCTGAGTGCAACTTCTCTTCGTATTAAACTTTACAAATAATATGAAACACAATAATAACAAAGTCGTTGTAGTATAGTGGTGAGTATTCCCGCCTGTCACGCGGGTGACCCGGGTTCGATCCCCGGCAACGGCGGAGTTTTTTTTTATTTTTTATTTGCAATTTAATGTTTTCGTTTTCATGAAGGGCTTTGTAATAGGCCCATGGGCTGTAAGAATAAATTGTATTTTTGTAAGATCCACAAGATTTGCTTTTAACTACCTTTTTATTTTGTAATATATATCCACAAGATGTGCTTTTAACTAACTTTTTATTTTGTAATATATATCCACAAGATGTGCTTATAAAGAATTTTTTTTATTGAAAGTGTAGTAAATAAATAATATTTTTATCAAACATTTTGCAAGATCCACAAGATGTGCTTATAAAGAAAAAAGATGTTAATTAAAGAGTACTAAATAAAGAAATAATATTTTACCAAACATTTTGTTCCTATTTTTTGTTTTCCTTTTTGCCAAATGAAATAAACCAATTATGTGATGCTAATTAACACACACTTTGATACTACGTGACATATGTATTTTATGCGTAATCATTTAGGGGCCGTTTGAATGACTGTGTTAGAAATTACTAGAAAATTTGGACTTTTTGCAGCTGAATTTTCTATAGTTGTAACTACAATTATAGTGTTTGAATGGAAGAAGTTGAAATTACCGTAATTATAATTTTCATGTTTGTATTGATATATAAACCTAAAATGTCATATCAAATTAAATATTAACTTAACAACCTTCATTTTTAGTTTTGCATTTTCTCTGTTAGTTGGAAGCTCGTAGTTTTGAGAGAAAGTGGAGTTACCGCATGTGGATGTGTGTGGAAACTCAAACTTCCATAGTTGAAATAAATACCACAATTCAAACACTCAAAAAATCTTAATTACGGTAGGTGTACTTTCCAACTACCGTACTTATCATTAGCCAAACAACCCCTTAATATAGCACTATGCAAAGAATAAGATTAAGGATTCCTAAGTAATGCTGTATCAACATGATCCAATTCATTTTCTTCATTTGATTAAATGTTTTTTTTATTATGCAACGAGATCATTGGTCATGCGATTTTCTTCTGCACATGCTTTCAGTGAAGATTTAGCCTGCAAAAACAACAAAAAGCTTAAAAAAATGTGAAAAAAAAAACTCAATAATAATTAAATTAAGTACATATCAGACCATAGTATTCCTCATAAGAAAATCCAATTAAAGAGTGGTAGTGATGATGACATGGAATATTTTTACTAGTATAGAATAAAAACATTTAAAACTAATATCTACATAATAAGTTTATCATTTTTTTAATTTTAATTTAATATGCAAAATAATTTTTTTTATCAGTATAATTTCCTGAATCTAAAAATATATACACTTATTATTTTGTTCTTCTGCCTTTATTGCCTTTTCTTTCTGCAGTAATGAGCTTACTGTAGTAGGAGATTAATATTGATCTCAAAAATAAATATTGATCTCATATAATATAAAACAAAGATGTTATAGTGCATATCAGGACGAACCTTAATAGAGACTAGGAGGAATTATGATCATTTTAAGATTTTTGAAATTTACTATATAATTATAGATCTTTAGTCATTATATTATCAAGAGGACATAAAACTTAATGTATTGCAACCCCCCCAAAAAAAGAAATATCTTATTTTATTTTTCAATTTTAGAATCTTATAATTTTTTTTTGACAAAAATAGTGAAAATAAAATTAATTATTACCTAAACATATCTCAAACAAAAAAGGTGAGGTCATGAGTGATGTTAGGGTTTTGTCTCAATGTGGACTCCTCACACAATGGACCTCACCCACATTAAGTCGTGCCAAGCCATCAATCCAGCTTGGCACATCCATTCGGCACTCAGGTTCACCGGTCCACCGTCTCGGACAATTCTATTGGGATGAAAACACTATATAAGTACTTTTCTTTGATTGTAATTAGTGAATGTGAGATTAAAATTAGCATTTTTTCCGGAAATATTGTATGACCATTTTGCATTTACTAATTGTAGCCTTTGGAGATGCTAAGATTTGATCATATTTGCTGAAGGATAGGTCAACCCCTCTTGAGCTTGCTGAGTCGCTGACTTTGAGATTTTGTTTGTTGCAAATATTTTCTCTAGTAAATAAGATAAAATATCAAGGAAAATTTTTATTTTTGCCATCGGGCTAATATTTTTATTATTTTTTTGCATTTTTATTCACCCAAATGCTTTCGTTTTCATGAAGGGCCCATGTGTAAGAAAAATTGTATTTTGTAAGATTTACTTTTAAATAAAAAAAATTATTTTGTAAGATCAGATGTGCTTCATAAAAAAAAATGTAATTCAAAGAGTAATAAATAATATTTTTGTCAAACATTTTGTAAGAACCACAGGTCCACAAGATGTGCTTATAAAGAAAACATGATGTTAAATTAAGAGTAATAAATAAACAAATAATATCTTTACCAAACATTTTGTTCCTATTTTTTTTTTCCTTTTTGCGAAATGAAATAAACCAATTTTGCGGTACTAATTAACACGCACTTTGATACTACCACTACTACAAAACTGGGCCCTTAAACCAGATGATTTTAGACCAGCAAGCAAGCTGGTCTAATGTAAGTAAAAAAATGCGCTCCTCAGACCAGATTACAATCTGGTCAAAGATTCAAAGCAAAGTTTGACCAGTTTAACTTATACCCGGTCTAATCAATCAGAAAAATTCACTTCCCCCTTTTTCCTTAGCTATTTTTTTAATCTCCCCCCATTTTCCTTGGCGATTTTTTCATCTCCCCCCAAATTTTCCATCTCCCCCCAAATTTTCGACCTCCACAAAGTTCTGCTCAAAGAATATATCGATTGCTCTCTCTCTCCCCTCTCTCTCTCTCTTCGAGTGATTTGGGAGAAGAGCGACGAGTTCTGTGCAAGTGATTTGGGCGGAGAAGGGCGACGAGTGGTGTTTGGGAGGAGAGCGAGTCGAGCTTCTGTGTGGCGAGTGGTTTTGGCGGAGAACAAGGCGAGTGTGAGAGCTGTGCGAGTGATTTGGGCGACGAGTTCTGTGTGGCGACAAGTGGATTTGAGCGATTTCTCCAGTGCCTACGTTTCTTCGCCCAAATCAGCGAATGTTAATTTTATATCATTTATTTGTTGGTTATGCGGTTTGTTTGGTTTTGTGCTTGAAGCTAGTTTTTTACCTATTTATTGAGAACTTATTTGTATTATTCAATTCACTTATTTTCTCTACTTTACTCCATTTCAGCGAGACATACTGCTAATTAATTCATCATCTTGTTGAAGCAGCTATTCATCCTACAAAATAAGGTAATTAAGTCACTAATTTTATACCAATTTTGATAATTTGGTTCTATTTTATACTGATTTGTTTGGTTTTATTTTTCAACTCAAACATTGTAAGTTGACTATTAGGTTAGATTTATATTTACATGATTTTATATCATTTCTTTATTAGTTCATTTTTTTTTCATGTAATCTTAAGTAGAGTTTAGTGCTTGCTTAATCTTGAACAAGATAAGAGGGTTTACTTAGGATTGAGGTTTTTAGGCTTTCATATTTAGGTTTTTAGGTTTTCAGGGTCTTAGGTTCTGGGGTTTGGAGTATTTATGCTTTTAGAGGATGAGGATTTAGAACAATTAATCTACTTAAAAATTAATTAAATGTTATTATCATCATACTAAGAAAAAATGTAGGAAAAATAAATATAAAAAATATTAGAGTAATTAAGATAAAGTATTAGACAGAGCATACCTAATTGCTTTAGTAATTTAAAAAGTTGATTTTTTTTGAAATATTTCCAATATTAATGGGTTTCCCAATATTAATAAGTTGATTAGATGTGTATATAGCTAAAAATATTTTACTCTCTTGTTAGTTTACAATGGACAAATCTTGGATGACCAAACCCCGCACCCATCCAGAATATAGGAGTTGTGTGGAAAATTTTCTTGAATTTGCATTTCGTAATGCTAACCATGGGGGTAAAATACTATGTCCATGTGTTATTTGTGTTAACCGTTTCCTTCAAACACGTACGGATTGTCGGATACATTTGATTTGTGATGGGTTTATGAGAAGTGGTTATACGGATTGGATTGCACATGGAGAAGTATCAAACACACCTAATGAACCACCAAATAACCCTAATGTCACCATTGAGAGAGAAGTCAGAACTACGGTCAGACCTCTCGTAAATCAATGTAGGCACGACATTAATGGCTTGTTCCACGATTTAGGTCATCTTAGAGAGGAGGGTTTTGGTATAAGCTTGGATGAAGGTTTCAATGATGGTTCAAATTCGCAAGTACCTCCCCAAGTGAATGATAATGACGATGTCATTAGAGAGGGGATTGGTAGCGAAGAGCCAACTGAAATGGACGGCACAACAAGCAAATTTTCCGAGTTGCTTGAAGATGCCAATAAGGAACTATATCCTGGCTGTACAACCTTTTCAAAGTTGTCTTTCCTCTTGCACTTGTTTCACATAAAGTGCATGAATGGAATGACTAAAGAAACATTTGAAATGATTCTTCATCTATTTATTGATGTACACCCTGGAACTTCATTACCAGAATCGTATTATGAAGCAAAGAAGGTCATTACTGCATTGGGTCTTGGATACGTAAAGATTGATGCATGTCCGAATGATTGTGTGTTATTTCGGGGTGAAAGAATAAATGATGAAGTTTGTAACGTGTGTGGTGATTCCCGTTGAAAAATTAGTAAAGATGATGGAGATGTAGAGGAAGCTTCCACTTCTAGAAGAAAGAAACGGACGCCCGCGAAGGTGTTGCGCTATTTTCCTCTAATCCCTCGGCTTCAACGATTGTTCATGTCATCAAAAACCTCAGATGATATGAGGTGGCATGTAGAAGGGCGTAAAAATGATGGATTGCTAAGGCATCCTGCCGACGGGACCGCATGGAAGAGTTTCGATGCACAATATCCGGAATTCTCATTAGATGCTCGTAATGTGAGGCTTGCACTGAGAAAAAGAGAAGTGTATTTTTCAAATTACCTTACTGGGAGCACCATTTATTACGTCATAATCTTGATGTGATGCATATCGAGAAGAATGTGTGCGATAATTTGCTTGGTACTTTATTGAATATAGAACACAAAACGAAAGATAATCTAAAGGCACGCCTTGATTTGGCTGATTGGGGAGTTAGGCACCAGTTACACGCTGTGCCCCTTGAGACTGGGCGAAGCAAACTACCTAAGGCTTACTTTACGATGTCCAAAGACGAAAAAACAAGGTTGTGCAATGTAATTAGTGAAATTAAAACCCCGGATGGATATGCATCCAACTTTTCCAAATGCGTGAAAGATTTGAAAATTAGTGGCCTAAAAATCCATGATTGTCATATTCTAATCGAAGAGATTTTTCCTTTAGCGTTACGTCCTTGTAGTCCATCTAAGCAAGTGTTGTCGATAGTGGTTGAATTGGGTAGTTTTTTTAGATCTCTTTACCTTAAAGTCTTAGATGTCACAGAGCTTGATAAAGTGCAAGAGCGTCTTATTCTAACTCTTTGCAACATGGAGAGATACTTTCTTCCCTCATTTTTCACAGTGATGGTGCATTTAATGGTTCATTTAGTAGAGGAGGCAAAACTTGGTGGACCCGTCCACTACAGGTGGATGTATCCCAAATTCTTATTTTCAAAAAAATCTCCCTCTCTATATTAATGATGCTTGCACAAGTTAATAAGGAAGATATAGTCAATAAATAAAATTATTTTTCTTTATCAAATTTTTATTTCAAAATATTTCCCTCTCTTATTAAATTATTATTCTTCATGGTGGTAAGTAATGTTTTAATTATTTTTCTTCTATAGTGGGAATTTCGGCTTTTCTATTTAATATTCACAATTATAGTGGTAACTTCAGCTTAATAATATTATCTCCCTCTTCATGGTCGATACATACTGGTAAGTAGAAAATATACTCATCAGATTTTTATTACCACATGCTATATGTATTGAAATCATAATGTTTTTATAAATAGAATTACCAGAAAATAACAGAAACAAATTTTTTATACGTTAATAACATCCATATAAATTTGAAAAAAATAAAATACAATATTTTTTAGTTGAGTATTGTAAAGTGATAAGCAATGTTGATGGTAATGGAAATAGAAGCAATTTTTTAGTTGAATGGGTGTGGGTATATATGGGCCTCAATTTCCTTAATTCCCCCCAAAATTTCCCGCCCAAATTTTTTTTTTTCAAAATTTGACAGTTTGAATTACATCCATTTATTGGTAATTAAGTGTGATTAGTCATTTGGAAATGATCTGGTTTGACAGCAGGGTACAATACTTGCAATTTCAACGTATCAAAAAGAAATGATTGCATCCCTGCTCACTTACCAGTATGGTTTGCAGGATTTGACAAAAAAAAATTAAAAAAAAAAAAACTAGAAACCACATTACTGAAAATATTACTAGTATTTGCTGACGTGTCTGTGACAACATCAAGGAGGGATGGGGGCATATTTATGTCTTAGTAGGAAGACTCTTATGTTATAGACTCAATAAAAAAATAGTTTGTACATGCCAGTTAACTTAGCTATATATCTTAATAATCTTATAAAATTATATTTGCAAAAACATCTCTAGCCTCCGATTTATTTTAAATGATATATTTGTCAATTGTATTTTATGTCTGTTTAATTAGTAGTATGATTTATTCTGTTTTTCATAGTTTAACACTAAATATGACGCCACACAAGAAAGGAATGGCAGGTAAATTCAACTAAAGATAATGGAATATAAACATATCATTCATGCATGAATCACTAGCTAAATGACATCTAGAGGCTTAAGAGTACAAGAATGTATGACGGCATTTGCATTTCATGCAACATTATGGCATGGACATTAGTATTATCTTAAATTTTGACTTGTTTTTTAATTCTTGGTTTTAGACTAGAACATCAAAGAATATATATGTATGAGCGCGTCATATTAAATTAATATTTTGTTACTTTTTTTTATGGGTTGAGACACTTTTGATGAATTGAGACACATGTAAATGTTTTAACCAACTAAAATACAAGTCATTTGCTGTTATCTCTTATCTCTTGCCAAATAATATTTTCTTCCAATTTGTTGAAGAGTTTAGGCTCTGCAATTTTGTATTACAAAGTTGTACAAAAGGGGGAGACTTTTCCCTAAACATGCTGTGAAGAATTGCGTGATTTGTTTTGGAGAGGTTAAAATCGGTCGTGGATGTTTATAAGACGCCTTGCGGGCATTTATTTCATGGCGAGTGTATTTTTAATGGTGGAAAGAGAAAAGAACTTGTCTGTTGTGTAGGTTTGAGTTTTAGAGAGGTGAAGATTTTGTGAAATGTGTTTTATTGTAGAGTTAGATTGGTTTTTTTGTGTAGAAACTGATTATTATGTTGTTATAACTGTAAGTAGGGGATTTGTTTGGGGAAGGAATGAAAAGAAATTGTGTATTTGATTCATTTGTATGTTTATAACAGATAATGCAAAGATAGTTTTATTGAATGTCTCAAAGAGCACATTTTATTTTATTTTTATTCAGTTTAAAACAGAGATTCTTTTGGGTACTTTTGTTTTCTGAAAAGGAATTGTAGGATTGGAAATGCACGTTTTATCAAATTATAATACTTACTCAAATAACAAGTATGTTTTAAATAGGAAATTTCTAATGGTATGTCTTTTGGAAATTTCTAACTGCATGTCTTTTACTGGACCATAATTGCCTTAGGTCTGAAAAAATGCATCTCCAAATCCAATTCAGGCATCTGTCCGAGTTTGCAAGCTTCAGTTTTATTTTTTTCAGATCTTAAATTTGATCTATAGGATAATTAAGTACCTATAGGCTATAACTATTAGTTAGTATTAATTAACAAAATAAATTTGTTGTTAAAAAGTTATTTGATATGGAATTTCTTGGATTCTAATTGCTATCGGTTTATTAATAAGATCATGTAGCATGTATATAGAAATTATCATACTAATTAGATGGTGTGCATTTCTTTTGTAGATTAATAATGTTGATTTCAGTACATCATACTTAATTAGGGTCATGACTCGTGGAAAACATACATTTTTGTCATGCAAACAGTAGATCTTATTAACTTTGATCATAGCGTTTTACTATGAATCATTTAGTATTCAACTAATCATTTAGTATTTGGTTACATTAGCTCGGCATGATTGCTCAATATTTTATGGTAGAACTATAACCCCGTAACGGTAATGTATTGCATTATGTACCTTATTTTTTAAGATTGGTAAATTGTGAAATTTATGGGAATTGGACTTATGGATTAGGAGATAAAAGGAACTGAATTACAGGATATGTAAAAATGTTAGAAATGGAATTTCAGTTTCTGAATTTCAGCTGTACAGATTCGGGTTCTAAAAAAACTGTAACTTGATTCATGTCAGCGGTAGATACAGATACTAATCACTAATCAATGATATTCGTTACAAGAGAAATTTGCAGTAAGGCCCCTGGATTATTAAAAATATCAAAAACATACCCGACTGTTATGATTAAAACCGTAATTCCGGAAAGCCGCGTTGATTTGCTTGGCAATAAAAGGAAGAGAAGCCTATGGAAGGCAACCGTCATAATCATTAATCCAAATTCTCTCTCTCTTTAACCAATTCCCAATTTATTCATTCCGCCTCTCTCTCTCTCTCTCTCTCTCTCTCTCTCAAATTTCTGAAACTCCATAAACGTTTAGAAAAAACAGAGAACCATGGATATGGTTTATGAAAACAAAAGCCTGCGACTCCAACTCAAGGTTCAGTATGGTGAGATCCTAGACCCCAAAGGCCAATTTACGGAATTTAACCTTTATACTCATCGAACCATGATTGTCGGCCCGACAAAGCTTCCCAATCCAAAAGACGGCCATTTCACAATCCGAGTCCCACGTTTCAACCTTTCTCAAGAGGAAAGTCAAGTTATTATTTCCGATTTGATCTCACAGGCCGAACCGTTTGACCGCTCTTCTACTGAACTTGTGAAGGAAATCCTTGAAAATTATCATCGAGAAGTTGCGTACCAATCTTTGTATGTTCCGATTGGTACAGTAAGAATAAGTGCAGATTTGAAGATTGATGTGGTGCATCCGTCATTGCACATCACAATGAAAAGGATTCGCTTCAAGACCGAAGATCGTGACAAAAGCTGCTCTGTTTGCTTGGAGAATTTCGAACCAGATTCATTCATTTATAAGATGCCGTGTCAACATGTGTTTCACCCAAAATGTATCTGTGAATGGAGAGATCAAAATAAGACTTGCCCGATTTGCCGTTATGACTTTTGATTTGTTTGTATTTTGTTGTTTAGTAAATAGTTGGTTGGATTGGGTATGGGGTTTCTATTGATTGTGTTGTTTTGATAGAGGATTTGATTTTGTATTGTTGATGGTGTTTGTTATAATGTCTGGATTTGGGTGTTTGGAAGAAACAGAGAAGGAAATGGAGAGAAATGGAGAAGGAAAGTATGGATGTACTGGACAAATAGAGTTTGGAAAATTGAATAATAGAGAAGATTAAGAGGGATCGATTAATGGTGGCTAAGCAGCTTATTTTATTTTGTTTTGGTTTGAAATTCAAGGAGATTTTTATTCAAAAGATCGAGGGGATAATATAGTTTTACTGTAGAAATGCTTTCATTTTTTATTTCTTTGTTCTGAATTTGATACTACCAAATATAATCATTATATTATTTTACATATGAATATATTGTCTTATATTATGACAGAAATATATAATATGTGCAAACAAATATAGCACAATTTATATTCTCTTATATTATAGACAGAAGTATATAATATCAGCGTTTCATCCAGTTTGTGAAGAGAATCATTTGTTCCTTCGTTCGAAAGGCTTCATATTGGTCCGTGACTTTCCGAATGGTAGAGTTATTAAGAATTTTATTATGGTTATGATGGGAAATTTGTAATTGTTGTTGTTATTAGTCAAACTTCTGTTGGAGGGAAATTGAAGAGAATTGTTTAAGTGGCTCGTTAGTCAGTTTACGACAGTGAATATAAGGTTTTTTTTTTATTCTAAAAGTATATAAGGTGTTTGTTAAACTTAAAATGTCTTAAAGAGCCGAAATTATTTATTTAAAAGATTTTTTATTTTGGGAATTTCAAACATAATGGCTTTTCAATTGGGAAATGTAGTGGTTTCTATATATTCAATAAATTTCTCATTATTTAAAATCCAAAATGAAGGAATTAAGATGATTAACACATGAATTTACAACCCGTTTATTATTTAATAAAAAAAAATAACAATTCAACTACATTCACAATAATCGTCTCTATTGGCAACTTGTTGAAATAAATGCTGGTTTTGTGTTTGCGTATCCTCATATATTTGCCCAATTGTCCATATATAATAAAAAGATATTAATAAAATAATACTTTTTGGCCATTTTAAACTTGTTACCAATTTATTTATATTAAATAAGTGATATAATATAAGTATATAACTAACATCAATCTCAGAAATATAAGATTCTTCTTTAGCATCTTTGATTCTTATTGACTCTGATCTCAGCTCCCTTACATCTCCGGTCAGACCAGTGGTCAGAAACGTGAAATTTCACGTAGTGAGATACTTTTCAAAAGCCCAAATAAACATAGTATTTAAGTACAGTGTTTAGATAAATTGAGTTTTTATATTAAGGCCAGATATAATTGATCTAATTTTATCTAGTAAATTGGGTTTTTCCTTCCAAAGACCTGATATATTGGTGTAAAATTTATCTAGTATTCATCACAATTTTGTCTTGATTTCACATGATTATTGTTGTCTTACAAATCATGAAAATAGCACTGAACTTGGATGTTAAATTTTTGTATATATTATAATTATTAAAGTCAGGAGATAGTAGACACATTTCAATGGTTAATTACAAACAAATCCAAATTAATCAAATTTCTAATTTTCACAAGTCATTGGAGGATATCATAAATAATAAAATAAAAGCTGCATATGTTTAAGCAAAAAGTTCATATTTCAAGAGGAAATTTTAAGCCGGGCCGTTCTCGAGTTGATTCGATGGACCGTCGTGCCGCCGATTCGGTGAAAGGACTAATTGGTTCATTTATTCATAAAGTTTCGTACCGGACTCTTGATTTACCGACAGGTACGCTTGTGATTACTGTGCGGATTTTTGTTACTTGGTTCAACGGATTGCCTTGGCAAGAGACGTTTGATGGATCGACTTTGATTCTTAATGAGACGCCAGTTCGATTGTACAAAATGAAGAACAGTGAATAAGATATTTTTACGAACAGAGAAGAAAACAAGCTTTAAAATTGGATTGCGTTGCGTTTGAAAAAAAAAGAATTTAGGGTTGTAATTAGTATTTTATTTTTATTATAGGGGGAAGAGAAGAAAATGAGGAAGAATTGTTTATAAGTTAATTGGACAGTTTAAAATATAAAAGTAATTTGTAGTTTACATGTTTGCTGAAATGCCTCAGAGTAAAATTTATTTGTTTTCTTTTTGTTCGTGTTTTTATTTATTTGTTTGCTTAATGTTTTTGTCCGTCAGAAAATAGAATTTTTTGTTTGTTCGTCTAGACACCAAATTATGTGATGAAGCAAAAATTTTAGAATAGAACTTGTTTAATTTTGATCTAAGCTATGCCATACTTACATGCCAATTAACTTAACTATATATCTTAATAATAAAATTCTAATTGCAAAAACATCTCTAACCTCCGATTTATTTTAAATGATATATGTGTCAATTGTATTTTATTTCTGTTTAATTAGTAGTATGATTTGTTCTGTTTTTCATAGTTTAACACTAAACATGATGCCACACAAGAGAGGAATGCAGGTAAATTCAACTAAAGATAATGGAATATAAACATATCATTCATGCATGAATCACTAGCTAAATGGCATCTAGAGGCTTGAGAGTACAAGAATGTATGACGGCATTTGCATTTCATGCAACATTATGGCATGGACATTAGTATTATCTTAAACTTCTGACTTGTTTTTTAATTCTTGGTTTTAGACTAGAACATCAAAGAATATATATGTATGAGCGAGTCATATTAAATTAATATTTTGATACTTTTTTTATGGGTTGAGACATTTTTGATGGATTGAGACACATGTAAATGTTTTGATGGATTGAGACTAGAACATCAAGTCATTTGCTGTTATCTCTTATCTCTTGTCAAATAATATTTTCTTCTAATTTGTTGAAGAGATTAGGCTCTGCAATTTTTAATATTACAAAGTTGTACAAAAGGGGGAGATTTTTCCCTAAACATGCTGTGAATAAATTGTTTATAGAAAATCAAAATTGCCAGCCTTTAAAAGATTTTTCCAATTTTTATTTTTTCTTGAATTTAGCAATTCCCCAAACTTCATTACATGCATAATTAAGTATTACATTTCCTGCAGTATCTAATTTTATATGAAAAAAGAGTTACTTTTGTTAATATTGTGTATGCATCCACTTTATACGAAAACAAAATAATTATCCATTTTAGAAGAGGAAGGCCTGAGAGACTTATCTTTATTTTTCCCTATTTCTGTTTTGTTGGTCTGTATTAACTATAAACTTTATATTTATTAATATAATATAATTTCCGAGTGGTATGCAATTCATATACCCTCCTTCAAAAAATAATTATCCATTTTATGTGGTAAATACTAAATAGATACTAATAAGAGAAATTACAGGAGAGCCCCTTACTAGAAACCTCAATATAAAATTTGACCTTTTTTTTTTTTTTTTTTTTTGAAGGAAATTAGGCCTTTTTCATTTAAAACTAATAATTATTTTTTCATTTTGATAAATATCCAATTTGACCGTTGTTAATGACTGTGTTTATGGAAAGCTCGCCTTGCTTCTGAGGAAAGAATCACATGATTTTTGGAAAGAATTTTCAGACGACAACGGTCATAAATTCGTAATTATACCTCCAATATATCCCAAATTGATATATGATGAAAAAAGAACTCACGAGGTCGACAGTCTCATTCTTAATGTCGTCCATTGAAATTGCCGCTATGTTTGAATTATTATTTGTGTAATAGGTCTTCACAGCATAGAGCTTTAGTGTTCTATGTAATTGATCGGCTATATCAACTCAAAGTGTACCAGAAGAAGAAGTTGTTGAATCATGATTTGATGAAATGGCTCTCCAAGCTTATAACAAAGAACTTTTACCTGTTATTTGCCAATAATAGGAATAGAATTTCTTCTTCCCGAATTATATATTTTTACAATGATTTCTGAATGCGGTATTCTTTATGTCCATAAACAGAAATTCAACAGTGTACAGTTAAATAACCAGTTTAGGTTATATGATGGCAGTCGCGCGTGCGAATTTTGGGGAATGGTATGGCATAATGACATACTATTTATGGAGTTTGTCAGTTATGCTTAATTTCTAGAGTAACTCATTTTGAGCTGTCATGGCCTAATACATTTAATTATAAGGGACAACCTGTATATGTTCCCTTACAAAATCTTCACATATCGTCCCCCCCCCCCTAAGAACTTGGAAAATGCAGTGAAAATTGAAATTTTCATATTTGATTCATAAGATGTCACGTGCGAGAACTGTAAGATTGACGAAAAGCCAGTACAATTTTAGCTTAAAAAATAAATTTTTATTATTTTTTATATCAGTTTACCTTTGCATATAAATATATCAAAATTATGGTTAATAAATCAATCCCAAATTTTTTTTTTGAGAAAATTAGAGAGGGCTTAAATATTCCACATCTAATTAATATATTTAATTTTGTAAAATTATTACAAAAATCCATAAAAAACTTTTCCTAACCGGAAAAGTAATTAGGTCTATCTATTACAATTTAAAATTCAAAGCCCAACCCTAATCTATTACAAAAACTAAGAAACTATTTCCCGGATTTAGAAACTCTTCATTTGACGGAATAGAAATCCTGGTACTTCAATCCCAAAATTCTTTTCACTTCAAAAGAAATCAGAAAATAAAAAAATGATTTTTATTGCTACTCCTTGAGATGTGCAATGTCCATGCATGACCCAAAAATTATTTTGAGGGTCAACCTCAGGACGGAGCTTAACGGTATTATTTGGGGGGGGGGGTCAAAAAGAATTTTTCTCATTGATTAATATTTAGCAAAAATTTTGGGGGAGTCAAATACATAGAAATACATGTATTTCAAAAATTTATTCAGTAAAACACTACTAATATATACTACGCTTTTAAAATCTTGAGAGGACCATGGCCCCTCACAGTTCCTATTAAGTTCTGTCCCTGATTAACCTGTATATATATTTTTGATATAATCTTTTCAGATCGTGATATTTTACTTTTTGATATGTGATATACTCGTTGTTGCATTATATTTGTCACTAAGATTGAGTTGCTTCTAATGTTGTTGGTTTGACAGAAGCAATATGCAAACTTAAGAATATTTGCCTGACATATGACGGGTACAAATACAATTTTCTGCCAAATATAATTTGGATACCATAACATTATTTAGAATCCATACATATTACTGATATAAATCAGTAATAAAAATAAGTTGGTCATTTTCACATATCATAAGGCTCAAAGAAAAAGCGGCCCTGTTTATTTTTGGATAAAGTGGTTTGACGTGTGGAATTCCATAAATTCATCACACAGTCAAAAGCGTTTACAACTGGAACTACTTTATTTTATTCCCACTGGAACTGTTACTATAAACTTCGTCTTCTATATAGAATTTTCTCTGTTAAAACTGGAACGATGCAGAAAAAATTAGTACCGCAAGGATGACATGCACAAATTGGGAAATGGCTCAAATTTTTTTGCTCTTTTTTCTTAGATTTTTGTGACGATCTTTGCTTCTCTGATCAACACAAACTCCACACCCATTTCCCAAATGTTTCTGGACAGAGATTAGTCTTGATCTAATGTCATTAATTGATGATTTCTATAGGAATAAACTCGACTTATCTAGAATAAACCAAGCTTCTATCACTCTAATTCCAAAAAAGATCGGTGTAATTCTTATGTCAGACTTCAGACTCATTAGTGTCATAAATGGGCCGGTCAAAATCATCTCAAAAATTTTTACAACAAGACTTCAACCATTCCTTGATAAGCTTGTGAATCCGCAACAAACGGCTTTTATTAAAAAAAGACAAATAACGCAAACTTTTGTCAATACACGAGAAGTAACTTGCTATCTCAAAAAAAAAGAAAATCCCGTCGGTACTTTTCAAGATAGATTTTGAAAAAACATTTGATTCGGTTTCTTGGGATTTTCTTAAGACAATTCTTCGAAGTAGAGGGTTCCCTACCATTTGGTCATCTTGGATTGAAAGGTTGCTAACATCCTCTTCTTCTATTCTCAAAATAAATGGACGTGAAAGCACTCCATTTACTCATAAAAAAGGCTTGAGACAAGGTGATCCACTCTCTCCTATGCTCTTTAATCTTGTAGTTGATGTCCTACAAACTTTCTTCCAACAAGCAACTTCTTTATTCAATCCCCATCATTTGGTGTCACCCATGCTTCTACAATTTGCGGATGACACTACTATAGTTGCGGAAGCCGACCCGAGAAATCTTAAACTTATCAAGGAAATACTACATAACTTCTCTAAAATATCGGGATTAGAGGTTAATTGGGAAAAAATCGCGTGCACAACTATCGCTATCCCGGAAAATCTACCCTCTTTAACGGTCAAGAGACCCTCGCGAATTCTTTACTCAAACATCCTCACTAAGGTGCAAACGCGTCTTACGGGATGGAAGAATAAAATACTATCTATTGGAGGAAGAATTACGCTCATTAAATCGGTCCTTCTATCGCTAATTACCTACGAAATGCAAATTCTCGTTTTCCCAATGTGGTTGATTGAAGAGATCAACCGCTTGGCAAGGGCTTTTCTGTGGTGGGGAGATAAAGAATGCTTTTTTTTTGGGGGGGGGGGGGGGGGGGGGGGTCATTGTTCGGTCGCTTGGGACCATCTCTGCTTACCCAAAGAGAATTGGGGGGGGGTGGGGTGGGGGGGGGGGGGGGGGGGGGGGTCGGAATATCATCAATTAGAAAGCAAAACATTGCTTTGCTTCTTAAATGGCTTTGGCTATGGAAAAGTGACCCGTTGGGGGAATGGGCACAAACGCTACGCCTTCTATATGGATTTGAAGATCCAAATGACCTCAAACATAGCAATCCTTCTATCTCTTTCTTTCTGGTTCAATTGGCGAGTTACTACCTATTTTTAGGCCATTTATCTCTTATGAACAAGATGACGGACATACCATTAATTTTTGAAATGATAGATGGGTTTTTGAGGGGACTCGTAAGTCTTTTTTTCCAACAATATATGTGATAGTAAGAAATGACCAATTAACGGTCGCACAATTGTTAGGGGGTTCGATTACATTCCAATATCTCCTTCTTCTAGTGTTGATCGAATTAAATCAGAGGCAGAAGAATTATTTCTCACACTAGCCTTAATAAATCCTAGCACACAAAGAGATAAGCCGAGATGGAGATGGAAGGTGTCGAGTGAATTCACGACACAATCGGCTTATAAAGTGCTGCACCTGATGCACACTTCAAATAAAGATAATCTCACATTATGAAAAATTAAATGTCCAGATAAAGTATGCTTCTTTGGTTGGCGATTGTTACTAGGAAGACTAATGACACAAGATAATCTCATTAAAAGAGGGCGGCCAAATCAAAGTGAATGTGGCATGTGTCGTCAACACACTATAGAAACGGTAAATCCTATGTTACGCGGATACTTAAAAAAATCAGCCGTACGCGTATCGGATACGTATCGGACACGAATACGGCACCGATACGTTTCGGACACGCCACGTGGCGTATCCGAATATTTTAATATATTTTGACTTTCGGACACGGCTCCGATGCGGCACCGATACGGCAGGACACGGCTCCGATACGGCACCGATACGGCAGGACACGGCCCAATGTTTTAAATCCCAATTTAATTTTTATTTTTTTCTATAATTCCATTTTCGCTTATTTATTTATTTATTTTGTTAAAAATGATCTTTTTTAAAGCCTATTTTTTTTAATATTATTTTTTTCTTTTTTTATTAATGAAAATAACTCATGAGAAACATAACTAAAGACGATAATATATCTCTTCTTTATTTAAAAAAATGATTTTTTTCTGATTTCTCACTCTCATTCTTTTTTTGTCGTTTTCTTTATCATATTTAGTTATTTTTTATATTTTTAAAATATTTAGATATATAATTAATAATATAATAATATATATATTAGACGTATCGTGTCCACAAATTTTTTGAAATTGCCGTATCGCCGTGTCCGTATCGTATCGGATACGACGCGCGTATCCGTATCGGTGCAACATAGGGTAAATCACTTGTTCCTACATTGTGACTTCGTAAGACTCATCTGGCTAAAAAAAGGGGATGGACTCTAATGTGTCTCAAGATGTGAAAGAGTTCTAGCTAACGAATAGAATGGCCATGCCAAAAAATAAGCCCATTGAGACACTGATTGGCTCAGTGGATGTTGGTGTATTTGGAAAGTGCCTAATCGTCTCACTTTCCAACAGAAGCCTCCATCACAGGCAGCCATTTCTGATGAGATCAATCGACAGACGAAAAATTGGGGAGCTTACTGTTAGGAGTGAGCGGTCTGTTAGGTTAGATTTGTGGTCTTTACCGTGCAATTGGAACCGGCTCTTTTTCTGTTTTCTGGTTCTCTTTTCTTTTCTTTATAAACTCTCATTTGAGAGATTTGTTCTTTTACTTTGAACTTAGTTTGTAAATAAACTTTAATTAAATTTAATCAATGAAATCTCAAAGAGGCATTTCGCCTCCTGAGCTTCAAAAAAAAAAAAAAAAACTCCGCACCCAACCCACTCAATTATATACAATTAAATGCAACAAAACACAGTTTTCTACTCAAAACTCATACCTACAAATTGGACAACTCTTTTTAAGATTCCTCCATTCGGAGATGCATTTTGGATGAAAAAGATATAAAAATGAAGGACTTCGGCTCGAATTCTCCATACAAATTGGACAGCTCTTATACATCTCATTATTTTCTGTCTTGAAACGAATCCTTTTCATAGTGACGTGCAGTGATGGATGAACCACACCAATCTTTAAATCTGCAGTTATTGTCACTGAACCAATCTGAACATATAACCTTCTTGATGATTATTTTCAAGGATTCCCTTCACGATTTCAGTTGAAGAACGGTCAATGGTTCGGCTTGGGAGAGAACAAATCGGAAATAGCACTTAGACTTTCTCTTGAGAAAGAATGAAATGCGGGATCCCAACTGAGAAATGAACATCTTTTTGCTTAAAACATATGCACCTTTTATATTATTATTTATGATATCCTCCAATGATTTGTGGAAATTAGAAATATGATTAATTTGGATTGGTTTGGAATTCACCATTGAAATGTCCTAGCTATCTCCTGACTATAATAATTATAATATATACAAAAATCTAACATCCCTTTTGAATGAAGTTCAGTGCTATTTTCATGATTTGTTGTAAGACAACAATAATCATGTGAAGTTCTTCTCATCCAGACTCGATTTGTCCAGTTCATCCATACTTTCCTTCTCCAGTTGATCCCCTCCATTTCTCTCCATTTCCTTATCTGTTCTTCCAAATACCTAAATCCATATACGCCATTGTTATTTTCCCTCTCTTCCTTCTTCTACAAACGATCATCCAAAAAATATATATATCCTCTGTTTCTTCCCGAACACTATTTTTTTGGAGAGGTAAGCTTTGTCAGGCCGACAATCATGGTTCGATGAGTACAAAGGTTAAATTCTGTAAATTGATCTTCTGGGTGTGAGATCTCATCATACTTAACCTTGAGTTGGAGTCGCATTTTTTTGTTTTCATAAACCATATCCATGGTTCTCTGTTTTTTTCAAACGTTAATGGAGTTTCAGAAATTTGGGGCGCTGATTGTTGGGAGAAAGAGAAAGAGAGAGAGGCGGAATGAACAAATTGGGAATTGGTGAAGAGAGAAAGAATTTGGATTAATGATTTAATGGGTGTAATTAACGACGGTTGCCTTTCAAAACATGCTTTCCGTAATTACGGTTTTAATCATAACGGTCGGGTATCCTCTTGACATTTTTAATAATCCAGGGGCCTTACTGCAATTCTCCTGTAACAGTAACCATGATTATTGATGTATTTACCGCTGACATGAACCAAGTTCCAGTTTTTTTCAGAACGAGAATCTGTACATCTGAAATTCAGAAACTGAAATTCCATTTCCCACATTTTTGCATATCCTGTAATTGAGTTCCTTTTATCTCCTAATCCATAAGTCCAATTCCCATAAATTTCACAATTTACCAATCTTAAAAAATAAGGTACACGATGTAATACATTACCGTTACGTGTTATAGTTCTACCATAAAATATTGAGCAATCATGCCGAGCTAATGCAACCAAATACTAAATGATTAGTCGAATACTAAATGATTCATAGTAAAACGCTATGATCAAAGTTAATAAGATCCATTGTTTTCATGACAAGAATGTATTTTTTCCATGAGTCATGACCCTAATTGTGTATGATATACTGAAATCAGCATTATTAATCTGCAAAAGAAATGCACACCATCTAATTAGTATGATAATTTCTATATACATGCTACATGATCTTATTAATAAACCAATAGCATTTAGAATCGAAGAAATTCCATATCAAATAACTTTTTAGCAGCAAATTTATTTTGTTAATTATTACTAACTAATAGTTATAGCCTATTGGTACTTAATTATCCTATAGATCAAATTTAAGATCTGAAAAAATAAAACTGAAGCTTGCCTGAATTGGATTTGGAGATGCATTTTTTCAGACCTAAGGCAATTATGGTCCAGTAAAAGACATGCAGTTGATCTTCCTTTTTAACTTTCTTTTTTTAGATCATCGGTAGAAGAATGGAGTGGGAAAGTTTTATCCCATTGGGGAAAAACTAGCGATTCTCCGACCAAGACTCCTGAGCCCTCCGACGGCCTCCACCCTCACTGGAGAACTCCATGTGGCTCCAAATGGTGGCTCAACACGACGGCTGGACACGGATTCAGAGGAAAATTTTCAACCCTCACCCTTTCTCTCCTTACAAACCTCAGAAACCCTTCTTCCCATACAATCATTCAACATCTCTCCATAACCACACAAAACTCACGAGATCTCACTCTTCCAAGATTCCCAACCCCACCACTATTTCCAAGATCAAAAATCCACCACCAGGCAAACCAAAGTCTTCTCCATCATTCAACTTTCACTACGACACTAAAACTAAATCTTACATATTTGACAAACCAAAACACATTCGTCAGGACCTCAAATCGCTCCGATCTCATCCGCCTTTCTCAAAAGCTACCATAGTGCAAGCTCCACCTCACTCTCCACCGGAATCCTCCCACCCACCTACTAAAGAAGCCATATCCAACCCACCTCCCACAGCAGTCACCTCCAACCCACCTCCTAAAGAAGTCGTCTCTCCACCACTTGTTGCTATTACCACTGAGCGCCTATACCCAAAAACTCAATGTCCTTTTTCTCTGCCATTAACCGTTCAAGCTTCCACCAAAAAATGACCTCTCTCCCCACCTTCTTCACTCTTCACCTTTCCCTCACCACCATCTTTCCCGATGCCACGTGATCCCAACCACCCAGCCTGGCACCGTCTTTGCTACAAATGTATCCAACCGGGACACCGAGCCGTATCTTGCACAAACCAAAGAAGATGCTCCACGTGTGGAAAATCAAATCACATTGCCAAACATTGCATCTCACCACAGTCTAAGACTTCCCTGTTGTCAGACCCCCTACAACCCCGTGGCGCCCTTGGAAAATCAGGTCTACCTTCAAATCGACCCTCCATCATTCCGTGCTTCCTACGAGCTTCTCCACAACGCAAGGAGTGCCTCAAAAACCTCAAGCAGGCAGTGGTGATTGATGCTAGACTAGTCTTTCACCATGATCTTAACAAGGTACGTAAAATTCTATATACCATTAAGAAATGGCCGAACTCATTTCAACTAGTATTTTGGGAGATAATCAATATTTACTCACTTTACCTCCATCTACACCAAGAAGTCATTTTCTAGCAAAAGAAACGGCACATTTCATCTTACAAAATTATATCATTTATCCATGGGAACCCGCAGTGGACTCCTCTCTGGTCACTTATCCATACCAAGTTCTCTTTCATCAACTTACACTGAAGAAGACCTAGACTCTCTCACAAGCTCATTTGGGGAAGTTATTACTCATGATCCTCTCGATCAACTCTCTTTCATGGATTCCCTCCGTGTATTGATTGCAACTACCAACCTCTCTTTATGCCATGATCAAATGTCAGTTCTCACCATAGGCAGTGGCTAAAGAGTCACTCTTCAATATCTATCCACCATAGAAGAACCTTACACTTTTCACCACACACCCGATCCATCACCAACACCGGCAGAATGGGACTCTCACCTTCATAAAATTCTAGCTCGCAATATAGTCATAAATGAACCCCTCATCATCCCCCCAATTATCTCTCCCACTGAAAGTCAAACCGCTGAAGATCAAATCATTGAAATCCCTGAAAATTCAGATAACAAAAAACAGAGGACTATTCTTGCTCCTCCATCCATGGCTGAAACCTCCACACCTCCCTTCTCTGTACCCCAAGCGGACCCCACTGCACCAATCTCAGTTTCTACACCTCCAGAAAACTCTATGATTATCGCCACAGAAAATCAAACTCTGCCACCTCAGCTCACCACATTTCAAATTCCTTCACCTCAACACGCCACCACATTGGTTCCTTCACCAGCAGAAGAATCCATAAACAACCAAAAATTAGGGCTTGCCCAAAAATCAGTCATACAAATACCTGCACAATCTGAACCGGTTTCAGACACCCAGATGGAATTTCCCCTTCCAGCTCAAGACAAGGGCCCGGTTCCTCAGATGAGTTCAAAACCCCACCTGGAAGTTTCCACTTTCATGCCATACAGTGGCTCCCCATCCGATGGAAAAGTTTCCTTTTAAATAGAGAGCTCTATGCCAAAAGATACCTCTGAACGAGAGAAGCACGCTGTAGTCAGAACAACACCTTACCCTGACGAGGAAGAAGTAGCAGACGTGATGGAAGAGGCCTTTATTATCCAACGGTCGGATGACGATATAGATGGAATCCCATCCTTTGATTCAACTGGCAAGCCTCTTAGCGACCCGGATGCATCAGTTGACCAGTCAGAAGTAGCGGAGACGTTTGTGCGCAAAAGGCTAGGTAAAAATAGAAATATAAATATTAATTTTAAAGTTAATGCTCATTTACCTCTTACTTTATCTAAAAAGACAAAAAACAAGAAAAATTCAGAATCCAATTGTCTTTTACCCAATCAATTGGGTAAACTAAGTAATTCTAGGCCCATTAGGACTATTAAGCCCAAAGTGATGGCTGATGGAACCATATCCGATCCAATTAAGAAAAAGGCTAAAAATTCATTTCCAATTTCAAAAAAATTAAAGAAGGCACTTAAAGAAGCTGAACTTTCAGAAGCATTAGAATTTGAAAAAAATAACCCACAACCACTCAAGTCAGATATGGCCCAAAGGGTGGACATCTTTTGTGGTGCCGCTAAACCTATTGGTGACGCCACAAACACAAAATTTTCAAATACCAACATTGCATTCTCATTAACATCACAAATAAGCAACACTAATGTCATCATAAATTCCATCTCTAATACATCAGCGGAGTACAAAGAGGATGCAACTGATGCTCCATCCATCTGATCAGAAGAACCCATCAGCCTTAAATCTACCACCTTTTGTTGTAGTGCTGCCTAGGCCTTACCTAGTTTAGCTCATATTTTATTGTTGTTTTTATCTGATTTATGTATCCTAAGAACTTAACTATTTGTAACTGGAATGTACATGGCCTTGGTAACCCCAAAAAATATAAGACGATTAAAGACTCCATTATAAATGCGAATTGTACGGTTGTTTGCTTTCAGGAGACCAAGTGGGATAATCCCAATTTATTTAACATGAAATCTGTTTGCACCCCTCGCTTTAAACATGTTGCCTTTCATCATGCCATCCAAAGTAAGGGGGGTATAATGACAGCATGGAATGACTCATTTACTCTACTCAACCAATTCTCCACCAAACACACTCTCAATATGATTTTCTCATCCTTAGATAATAAAAAATTCCTACTCTCCAATATTTATGGCCCCACTGATGACAACGCTAAACCAGATTTCATAAATGAACTCATCCATATTCATGACAACTTCCCACTACCATGGATATTAGTAGGTGACTTTAACCAAATCCGTAATCCAAATGAATCAACTGGTTCTAATCACACTCTTCCTTCCATCCTTAACTTCAATAATTTCATCAACAATGCTTCACTCTTTGAAATACCCCTACATGGAAGAAAATACACTTGGTCAAGCAAGAGACCAAACCCGACCTTCTCAAAACTAGATAGAGCTCTACTATCATCCCACTTCTATTCCTCTGCCTTCTCACTCGTTTTAACTGATTTACCTACCTTAACCTCCGACCACACCTTGATGAAACTATCCTCCCCTCGCACTCCTTTTCCCCGTCAAAAAAACTTTAGAGTCGAACGTGCATGGTCAAAATACCCAGATTGTGAAAATATCATCAAAAATGCATGGTCATCACACCCACATTCATCGAACCCAGCCATAGCATTCAACAACAAACTAATTAACACATCCAAAAAACTCACAAAATGGGCATCAGAGAAGTTTGATCACTCTAACTCCTATCTTTCAAGATGTACACTCTTCATAAACTTCCTTGATCATTCAGAAGAAATAAGACCACTCAACCAAGGTGAATTATCCCTACGCATTAAACTCAAAGAAAGAGCAAATGCCTTAGCCGATCTTCAAGAGAGCAAGTGGCAACAACGAGCATCATGCACGTGGTTAAAATTGGGCGATCAAAACACATCATATTTTCACGTCTCAACGTAGACAAAGTAACCATATCCCTTCCATTCACTACCTTAACGACATCAATAGCAGATCCAAAAATTATCAACAATATATTCGCCTATTTCTACCAAAACACCATAGGAACATCTCATCCAGCTACTCAACTCTACCATCTTGATCGTCTCTATCCCCTCTCCACCATACCCACTGACTTTTCTTCCCTCATTACAAAAATAGAAGAAAATGAAATTAAATAAGTGGTATTTCATTTAGCCAAAGGAAGGCTTGTGGTCCTGACGGGATCCCAGCTGAATTCATACAACTTTACTGGCCGATTATCAAAAATGATATCATAAACTTAATCAAACACTTCGAAAAAAATACGCTAGACCTTTGGCGTATCAATAAAGACTCTATTACTTTAATCCCAAAAAATGAAGACCCAAAAGAGATCACAGATTATCGTCCAATAAGCGTCATCTCCGCCCCCATTAAAATCATCACCAAAATTCTCGCTAATAAATTTCAACTTCACTTACCATCACTCATACACAAATGTCAGACGGCTTTCCTTAAAGAACGATCGATCACAGAAACCTTTTTAATCACTCGAGAACTTCTATCTCATTTCCACAACAATAAAATCCCCACCGTCATGCTTAAAATCGATTTCGAAAAAGCATTTGACAACATCTCTTGGGAATACCTCATCCAACTACTCAAAACACGAGGATTCCTGGATCTTTGGATCTCATGGATCCAAAATCTCCTCTCCTCATCTAGCTCATCCATCAAATCCAATGGCCTAAATAGTGCATTCTTTACTCACCGAAGAGGAGTTCGTCAAGGCGATCCGCTCTCTCCCCTTCTCTTCAACTTAGCAGTTGACTCACTGCAAGACATGTTAGCAAAAATCACCCCGCTTCTCACTCGTGCAATCACATTTGCTCCTAAAGTTCTTCAATACGCCGATGACACCATAATTTTCGTAGAAGCTCATCCAAAAAACTTGAAAATAATCACACGAGTTCTTAATCACTTTGCTCTCATGACTGGACTCAAGATAAACTGGCATAAAAGTGGTTTTATTCCGATTGCCATCCCGGATGCATACCATGAAATAATAACCAATATCCTTCCTTGCACAAAGCGAGTACTCCCAATTAAATATCTTGGATTACCTCTCTCCATCAAAAAACCCAAACAATTAACCTTCATCCCCCTCCTAAACAAAATTCAAAATAGATTAGCCTCATGGAAGGGACAACTACTCTGCATGGGAGGAAGGTTGACACTCATAAAATCCGTACTATCGGCCATCCCCACTTACATGATGCAAGCCATACTTCTCCCCCAATGGCTAATAGATGAAATAAACAAACTAATCCGATCCTTCTTTTGGAAAGAAAAAGAGAAGTGAACGGGAGGGCATTGTCTTGTCTCATGGCAAAAATGTTTCCTCCCTCAAGCTCAAGGAGGTTTAGGAGTGCAAAACATCAAACTTCAAAACTATGCACTCCTAGCAAAATGGCTTTGGCGTCTTGATTCTCAGCCAAACAACCCATGGACAGAAGCCATCCACCAAATTTATGGTATTAATGTAATTTCTCTTATAGTATCTATTTAGTATTTATCACATAAAATGGATAATGTTTTTTTGAAGGAGGGTATACGAATTGCATACCACTGGGAAATTATATTATATTAATAAATATAAAGTTTAAAGTTCATACAGACCAAGAATACAGAAATAGAGAAAAATAAAGATGAGTCTCCCAGTCCATAGTAGTGCCTTCCTCTTCTAAAATGGATAATTATTTTATTTTCATATAAAATGGATGCATACACAATATAACAAAAGTAACTCTTTTTTCATATAAAATGAGTTAGTGCAGGAAATGTAATACTTAATTATGCATGAGTTTGGGAAATTGCTAAATTCAAGAAAAAATAAAAATTGGAAGAATCTTTTAAAGGCTGGCAATTTTGATTTTCTATAAACAATTTAATTCACAGCATATTTAGGGAAAAATCTCTCCCTTTTGTATAACTTTGTAATATTAAAAATTGCAGACCCTAGTCGTCTTTTGTAAGGTTGGAGTGATGCAGCGGGAGACTTTGGTATGTTACTGGCAGGTCAAAGATTGGATGAGTATGGGGGTTAGGTCAGGGTCTGAGGATACGGTGAAGCAGTACGATTTCTCAAAACTAATGCCGAGACCTGATGCTGTTGAAAGATTTTGGAGGGTCTGTTTGACTATCTCCATTTCTCGTAGGCACGGTTTTAGAAAGAATACTGAGTCATCCGCATAGATCAAGCAAGTTCGAGACCCACAAGCGGTATATTGAGGATGTTTAATTGACACAGTTTAGAGAATACTGCGGCGAATATGTTCATGGTTAGGATAAAGAAGAATGGTGATACTGGGTCGCCTTGTCGCACTCCTCTTTTCAGGTGGATTGTTTTGCCGGGTCCCCCATTTAACAGCACTCTGGATGATCCTGCCAATTCTAATTTGATCAGTAAGGTTACGTCTCTTTGGCTAAACCCTTTTGCAAGTAGCACACGTGCGATGAAGTCCCAACTAATAGTGTCAAAAGCTTTGAATACTGCTAGTGGTATTTTATTTCGGTGGCAGTAGGATAGGGTTTCTGAGGCGCATATATAATTTTTTGAAATTTGTCTTCCTTTGAGGAAGGCTGATTGTGTGTGGTCCACTAATGGCGGTACAATAGGTTGGAGCCTTGATGCCATTATTTTTAAGATAATTCATTGTATGGCGTGTACGGCACTGATCGGTTTGTATTCTGTGGCTACTTGCGGATTTTCAATCTTTGGGATCAGGGTAATAAAAGAGGTAGACAGGGTGCCTAGTTGGTCATATGTTCGAATTAACCAGTTTAATACCTGTACTATCTCTTGTCTGAGTATCAGCCAGAATTTTTTGTAGAACTCGTCCGTGAACCCGTCCGAGCCCAGCGATTTGTTTGTGGGCCAATCTTCTATCGGTCGGTTTGCTTCAGCCATTGTAATAGGTGAGGATATTATTTGTGGTAAGGGGGTTGTTTGAGGAAATAATTCGGCAAAATTGAGAAGATCGGACTGGGGGCAAGGTTTGCCAATGAGATTCACAAAGTGTGAGAAGATTGTGTCCGCTTTCAGTCGGTGCGACCCCCTCCCCCTTCCAGGTAGAAATGATTTAATAGAATCAGATCTTTTTCGCGCCGTCGCAACCGCATGAAAATGATTTAGCTCTCTTGAACCACCATTGTTCCTCCATCTCGCAGATATCCCAAATTTTTTCTTTCGCCGTCACTCGATGACGTTTCTCTGGCCCTGTCAGAATTCGAATTTCTTCGACTTTGTCTAGTCATTCAATCAGAGTCTCACAATTTTCTATTTGTTCCTCTCATAAATGAGAGAGATATCTTTAGGCCTCTTGATGAATTGAACTGAAGAAATGTATGGCCATACTCAAATGAATTAATAAGAGTTATTAATGTCATTTGTTCTTTTTCAGTTTAATTCGGGATCAAGAAATATTAATCGATTTATATAAGGATGGCGTCTTACATGCCTTATGATCGATATAGATATCGCGTGACAAAGGGACTAAATACGTGATTGTTGATTAGGTAAATCAGATCACTGATATTCACTTAAATTGGGTAGTCATGATGGCTTGCTAGAGTCCGCTCATGATTTATAGACGGTCAAGTTTATTGCCAACATTAAGTGAACCTACAGGGTCACACACAAAGAACAAACTGAAACGGGCGCAGAAAATCCTAGCGACTTATATGATGAGTTGCATAGGAATGTCACAAAAGATATTGTCATCTTATGTGATAAGATGTGATATATATGTATATAAAGACTATGAGCACACAAGATCATGTAATCTAGAAGAGTCTAGATGATGATATGTGGATAATGATGAGTGATGTCATACACATCTTTTAGTGTGAATAGACATGACTCTTCACCTCTATATAAGGACATAGAGGGCTCCAAATTCATGGTACCAAATGATTCTCTCTCTCATTATTTCTCATTCTCTTTTGTGAGACAAAAAGAGAGAATATATCCTTTCTCATTTGTGTGACAAAATTACTAAAGGGTGCTTTCCTTTTATATGAAAAAATGAAAGGGTGCAATTATATGAGAGAAATATACATCTTTTGTGAGACAAAATAAGAAGAAGAAAAAGAGTTTTCTTGTGCAAGAGAAGAACAAGCTACTAGCATATATATTGTTCTTCTTCCCGTTTTAAGAATGTTCGTGTGGATACCGGTAGAGGCGTTCGTATTTTCGGCGCTTGTGATCTATTCGGCCTAAGAAGATGAGAACGGTTTGTTGAGAGTTTTGGTGGAGACCGATTGTGTGTGCGGTAGATGACTTCCGCACGATCCGACCTAGACGGCCTAGACGGACGTAAAATCGGTTAGGACGGTAACCGGTTTAGAGACGCATGGACAACACGCATGGTTTGAGCGTCACGGATTAAGCGTAATCCGAAAGGTATCTTTAAGATTTATTTCTTTGATTTAACCGATACGCACGGATCGTCGGATTGGTTTTGGACGAAATTTTTTTTGTTTTTCCGCTGCGTTATGCACGTCCGAAACCCAATATTTTTTTCATTTCTTGAAGAGCAAAAATGCAAGGCTTTTCTTTAAGAATTGTTTCTTTAACGACCAGCCATTTATTCCGCATGTTCAACCCTCTTACATTCCATGAAAGGAAATTAAATTTTTTATTCTTATTCATAGAAAATAGATGGGCAACAGTATTATACAGATAGCTCCGGTCGTCGTACCGATTTTATTCTATTTACATAAGAGAGACTGCCAATAAGAAAACAGAAAACGGTACTAGATATATGGTGATTTATATTCATTAATATAATAAGGGGCTGCAAGCTATGTCTGGTTTTTTGATTTGTCATCCAGACTGCTCGACCACGTTCAATTGAGAGGACGTGAACGCTTCCGAAGTAATGCCAATGCACGAGAGTCCCACTGCGATTTGATCGTCAGTCATTTCTTGAGCCGGGTCCGTCGGGAGAAGTGGAGTCGGGAGTGGGGTTGACTGTTGGCGGCTTGTATTGAGGCGTGTCCTCCTACCCTGTTTTGGTAGAGCAAAATCATCTCTGAATTGGACTTGGTGTGCCCGCTCAGCCACTGATTTGTACGCTCCATCTTGCATTTTCCTTATATGAGTGCTTCTGCGTAATGAGTCTCTGGCAGGCGAGGGTCGAGAGGCGGTTTTTATGGAGTTGAGAGATGTGACAGTGTAGTTGCAATGGCCGGGAGGGTAAGTGAGAAACTCTATGTCGTATTTTGGGTGTTCTGACTTCCATTAGAGAGATGAGAAATGGGGGAGAAAGTGATGCGGCGTGGTATCCTGGTGAGGATTGTAATTGGGGTTGTTGGGTTAAATGTAGGCCTTTTCGGTTTGACTATAGGATTTGAATCTTGGCCTTTTGAATTGTTTTCTATGGGGCTTTGAATTGATTCTTGCATTAGGTATTTATTGAGGACTTTTTTTTTTGATACCATTATTTCCCAAAATAAATCAATACTTGCCACTGTTTTGAAAATAATGTGGTAACTACCATTTCCGCCACTATTAGTGGCGGAACAACCTCTGTTCCGCCACTAGTAGTGGCGGAACAGATAGATTTTCAGTTCTGCCAAAAACAGTCCATTGGACGCACTAAACATAGTTAATTAGTATTAAAAACCTTGTTCCGCCACTAGTAGTGGCGGAACATGTTAAAATATTTCTTTACCCCCACTTAAAGATTAACATGGCTCATGAATGGGCAATTAGCCTAAAATTGAAGAATTACTATGTTCCGCCACTACTAGTGGCGGAACAGAGGGTATTTTCACCTGTTCCGCCACTTATAGTGACGGAACAGGTGGTTTTTTCTGCGTTTTTTAAGTCAGATTTAAAAAGTTCATTTGGCCTGTTCCGCCACTAGTAGGTGAAATATGCACATGTTTCTCCACTAATAGTGGCGGAACATAGTAATTCTTCAATTTTTAGGCTAATTGCCCATTCATGAGCCATGTTAATCTTTAAGTGGGGGTAAAGAAATATTTTAACATGTTCCGCCACTACTAGTGGCGGAACAAGGTTTTTAATACTAATTAACCACGTTTAGTGCGTCAAATGGACCGTTGTTGGCAGAACTGAAAATCTATCTGTTCCGCCACTACTAGTGGCGGAACAAAAGTTGTTCCGCCACTAATAGTGGCGGAAATGGTAGTTACCACATTATTTTCAAAACAGTGGCAAGTATTGATTTATTTTGGGAAATAATGGTATAAAAAAAGTCTTTATTGAGTTCTTTTGTTTGGGTTGTCTTATTATTTATTTTTTTCGGCCCATTTTTGTTAAGTCCTCTAGCTCGATTTGGATCGTTCGTAAGAGTCCTTCTTCCCCTTCCTTCCATATCGCTGTTAGCGGTATTTCAAGCGGGTTGTCAACGTCTATTATCGCTGAGATTCCTCCTAGGTCTCCGAGTGGAGGCAGCATTGGTCTCGTGGTTCTCAAACGGCCAAAACCGGAGGTCATTGTCTCTATGTCGGTGAAGTTTCGATTGTGAATGGTGACGTTGTAGAGGTTGATGTGGCATCGGTGCCTCGTGGGGGAGATTTCGGAATCTCGGCTTCTCGTCCATTCGACAATGTTAATTAAAAAAAAAACCCCTTATGACATGCGGACTGTCCGATATTAGTCTGTTACAGATATTCTGGTTCATTGCAGTAATGAGATAGTCGGTCGTACCTTCGCAATCAGAGACTTGAAAAGTATCCAGAGTCAAGTTGTATGTTTCATAAAGGTATGAGTGGACTGTTGAGGCCAAACTTCGTGTCGTCGGGCCGGCGCTTGTTATGACGTATGCACTTCGGTGCAAGAACAGGAGTTCTGGCGGAAGGCACTGTTGTCCCGGCGAGAATACGTTGACTGAGGTCGGCCTCAAGTCGGCGAGGAGGTTTGGCATCCTTGGTGTGTGAGTTGGTCTACCGGATTTTTATTGTGGTGGTGCGACGTTCGTCGATCTCGTCTTTTGTTAGTAGGCTTTTTGATGTCCAATTTTGAAGCAGAGCACACAACGAACCGGGTCTCTACAAGCTGCTTGGAGATGTGTTGAAAAAAGGCATCTAAGACATCTGCCTTTAAATGGGACGAGAGTTTTCGGAAGTGTCTTCTTGCATGGCCGACGCGTGGGTTTGTTGGAGATAATTGAGCTTCTTGGATGGATGTGAGTCCATCCTGTGTTGTCTGATGAGAGGATTTGGTCATTCTTCGTAAAATAATCTTTCTTTTTGTCATGGAGCTCATTAATGGTGGGGTGGTTTGGATAAGTTTTGTTTTGGTATTGGGGAAACTCGGGTGGGGTTCTGGTTGTTTGGTGGGGTTTGGTTTAGAGAAGAATCTTGGGTTGAGGCTCTGTTTGTGGTGTGGGATCCAGTGTTGGCTATGCTCCAGTGTGAAGAGGGAGAAATTTCGTCCTGTCGCCATTGAAGTCGCCAGTGGAGGGAGACATCTCAACTTGGATTTTAAAATATTTTTATGTAATATCAAGTATTGCAATATACCTCATGTCGGCCATCAAACTACCGGCCTGGTTCATCGAAGAAGTGACCAAACTACAGAGAAACTTCTTTTGGAGGGGGGGAGATGGACACCAAGGCGGATTAAACTTAGTAAGGTGGAAAACTATGTCGCTTAAAAAAGAAGACGGAGGACTAGGATTTCTAGATATCCAAGCACTAAACGACTCCCTACTATGCAAATGGATTTGGAAAGCTTATTAAAATGAACCCGGATTTCGGAAAGAAGCGGTAAATTTGTTCCATGGCGGCAACAACGACATGCTCATTTGCTCTCAAAACAGAAACCAACCCTTCGCTTTAGTACGCCACCTTAAATTTCTAGCACCATTCTTCCTCTCATCGACAAAGGTCACAATCGAAAATGGGGCCCAAACCCTAATTTGGGAACAAAATTGGGCAGAACAAATTTTAAAATATAGATTTCCCGAACTCTACTCCTTCGTGCAAAACAACGAAATGACGGTAGCGGATACTGTAGAAAATTAGGGGGAATCTCTGTTCCACCCGACACTCTCAGCCATCGCCGAAGCGCAAATGGAAGAAATGAGCGCTATCATACAAGATGTGAAAAATTTGGGAACAAACGATGAGCTAAGTTGGAGGTGGAAAACGGATGGCAAGTTTACAACGAAATCAGCATACGCCATTCTAACGTACGATGGGAAACTTGACAAAAATATTAAAAAAATATGGCGCCTCAAAATACCACCCAAACTTCAAATTTTTCTATGGAAAAGCTTCCGACGTATCTTACCCACTATAGACATTCTCCAAAAAAGAGGAGTCACAACGGTAAAGCCTCATATGCAAACGAGACTGAGAGAGTGCGGAACACATTTTCGGTTCTTGCACTTTCTCAACACAACTATGGCAAGCAAACATCATGAGAGGGGGGAGTCAAAAAAATGGACGAGCACACGTCTTGTGTCGACATCCCAAAAAACAAACTCGACTACAACAAATTCAAGCTTATTTTTGTAACTGGGTTGTAATAATCCTCTCGTTGGTGTATATTTTGTTTGTCCATGTTGGGCTGCTTTTTATTTCTTTCTTTTCTTTTTTTCTTTATTTTTAACTACTTGAACTATTGGCAATGATGGTTTGTAACTGGATGTTGATCAATAGATTTACGCGAGAGACATTCAATCTCTTCGTAATTTTTCAAAAAAAAAAATTTGCAGACTCTAAACTCTTCAACATATTTGAAGAAAATATTATTTGGCAAGAGATAAGAGGTAACGGCAAATGACTTATAGCTTAGTTGGTTAAAGCATTTACAAGTGTCTCAACCCATCAAAAGTCTCTCTGCCCATAAAAAAAAGGTAACAAATGTTATGAATATAATTAATGTGGATGTCCATTACTTGGCCCCTAAGCAAAGATAAATTAGGAAATGCTTATAAGATGGAAGGAGTCATGGCAGGATATTTATTACTGTATATTCTATTGTATTTAGGTTAGATTATTTCCTTTATTGTAATTCTAAATCAGGCAAGAGATTTCTTGGCCAGCACTCACCCTCTACTATATAAAGAGGGCAGTGGCTATTGTATTCTCAATCCACAATTCAATACATAATTCTCTCCTTCCAATTCTCTCTTTTATTATTCTTTTGTTCTTTATTTTATAACACGTTATCAGCACGACTCTGACCCAAAATAAGCGAGGTAGGAACCATAATTATTTTTTATATTCCAATAATTTTATTCGGATTCTTTTTCTTCCTTTATTCGAATTTTCTTTTATTTATTTATTTGAACATTAGATAACATGTTATTATTAATACATGTTTATTTTTAAGCACAAGAAGTTGCTTATCATTTCTTTTTATGCACCAGAAGTTGCTTGTTTAGTTTTTATTTATACAACCAGAAGTTGCAGATTCTCTTTATAGATCAATGCACCAGAAGTTGCTTGTTTAATTATTTTTATTTTGCAACCAGAAGTTGCGTGTTTATTTTTATTTACGCACCAGAAGTTGCTTGTTTAATTTTATTTACGCAACCAGAAGTTGCATGTTTATTTTTATTTATGCACCAGAAGTTGTAAGTATATTTATACACCAGAAGTTGTAAGTATATTTATACACCAGAAGTTGTAAGTATATTTATGCACCAGAAGTTGCAAGTATATTTATCTTTATTCTATGTACATTTATTTTATGCACATTTACTTTTATGCACATTTACTTTTATGTACATTTATTTTACGCACATTTATTTTTATGGAAATTTATTTTTATTTATGCACCTGTAGTTGCAATAATTTTTTTCCTTTGCACACAAGCTGCAAATTTTATTTTATGCACCATAAGTTGCAAAATATAGCACCAGTAGTTGCAAGAATATAAATCAGAAATATTGTCTAAATCTCGAAGATCAACTCTCAAATAATAATTTGAAAAAAAAAAATGAAGAACATATATTAAATAATGATACTCCTTACCTTTTATCTTGCTCTTGAAGCAGCAACAAGATGAAGAGAGTTGTAAGATATATTGAAAACCAATATCATATCTTATTGTGAATAAGCAAACTAATGAGTTGTAAAAGAAGAAATTATGAAACTTGATTAAAAATTGCATTCAATTCCCAGAAGTGAATGTTGCAAAATAATGACATAAATGAGACCAATGCCAGAAGTCATTACAAGAAAATCACATAAGACAATGAGAAGATACAACAAGATATCATTTGTAACTGATTCCAAAATATGTATTTTTGATGTTGTATAAAAGAGCATTGGTTAAGTACCTGTTGTACACCAAAACAAAAATTTTTTGTCAATTCTATAAAGATATGTCCAGTAGACATTGAACAACTAAAATAATACTTAGAAATTGAAAGTCAAGTGTTAATACAATATCACGTATTATAAATATAATTCAAGACTCCAGAAGAGTTATTATTTTGTTCCCTGAATAAACAAAATATATAACAGAAAATACTTTAAAATTGTGAATTACTATCATTGTTCCTTGTATATAAGCAAAATAATTAATTTTCATTAAAATGAAAAATTATGAATTTCGTACAATTGATTCCGCATCATTCCCAGAAGTGAATACTACATATACAAGTCATGATTATGAATGTGGATGCTAATGTGAAAGAGATCAAGGTCGAAACTATACTTGTGACTGTGATGATAATATTAAGAAGAACGTAGTAATAAAGGACATTTGATATGTCTCTATGTATGTCCTAGAATCTTGTGAAACTTTATTAAGCCGTCTTAAAGACAAAGAGAAAATAATAATGTCAATTTGTTTATGACGATAATGAAAATGTTGATAACCGATAATGATATCATCCGCTGGATCTAAAGCACATTAACAACAACGAGGTAGAAAAAGAACTGAGTAAGAAAATTTTCTTTTATTCTATTTTTATATTCTTATTATTATTGTTATTATCATTATCATTATTTTTCTTTCTTTTGATACTACTAATATGAATCAAAGTATGTATTGGCACAATAAAAATTATAAATATGTGTGCCTCATTGTAGTGGACAATATTTCTGTATTTTGAGAAATATTCATTAGAACAACATGCAGCTTTTCTATTGATTTGTATTATGAAGGACTAATACAATTAAGTCAGATTTATTAGTAACCAGAAGTTTATTGACTTAAAACTTATTTATGCTTCTGCATAGATTTCGTTCAGTCGAAAAGTAATTTAATAATTTGACAAGAACTTGAAGTTCACTAATTAGAAAAGTAATTTTATCATTAAACATGAACCAGAAGTTCAATAATTTGAAAAGTAATTTTATGATTTGACATGAACCAGAAGTTCACTAGTTCGAAGAGAAATTTCATGATTTGGCATGAAACAAAAGTTAACTAATCTCGGAGCAATGATGATGCAAATAATCACAGAGAATTCAAATATGCATCAATTAAAGAACCAGAAGATTCTTTTATCAAATAAATTTTCATGTGATGTATGTTATCAAAGGAGAATTAATTGTTAGACATCACAAATCAGGGTTGGGAATAAATCACCCAATTTTCTTGAGCGTATTAATCGAAATATATGTGGCCCTATTACTCTTTCATGTGGACCATCTAGATATTTTATGGTATTAATAGATGCATCTATTAGATGGTCACATGTATATTTATTTAATCTCGAAATATTGTATTTGCGAGATTCCTTGCTCGAATATTCTAATTAAGATAATAATTTCTGGATCGTACAACTAAGAAAAATCGTCTTGATGATGATCAGTTGGCTACATCCCAAGTAATAATTGACTATTGTATGTTGATCTAGATTATAGTTGAGCATTGGCCCACAAACGCACTTAGAATGATCTAACATCATATCTTGTTAAGCGATTATAATTAATCGTTGGCCCCTAATAATGAAATGAAAGCTCGTCTTTTGATTGAGGCCATGAAATGATATATGCTACAGCACTAATTAGAGTAAAGCCAACATTTTATAATAAGTACTCCCCATTATAATTTGTGACCGGCCTGCAGCCGAGTAAATACTATTTAAAATCTTTTGGATGTGTAATATTTGTTCCGGTAGTTCCACCGCAACGCACAAAAATGGGTCACAAATAAAAGTCAGGCATATATGTTAAGTTAAATTGCCCTGCATAATTTGATATCTTGAACTTCATTACACAAAATTATTCACTACATCTTAATTCGGATGGATATCCCTGGAGGATCATTTAAAAACACACCTGAAATGTGTTAGATGTTTGTAGACAAAATTCCAGAAGAAAGAATTAAATGAATACCAAAGTGATTGTTATGAAACAAATCAAATATTAATGAATATGTTCAAGATACAATAGACAATGAAAGTCCTGGAGAACTTGATTAATAATTAATGATAACATTACGGGAAGAGAAACAAGAGCTGGAAAACATAAGTTATAACTTATATGGAATGCATCATTAATATCTTTCACTTAGATCCTCTAACAAGTTAATATGAACTAGAAGTTCATAAATTTATTAATGTGAAACAACATGCAATTATATTATTTATATTGATGCAAAAATGATTATCATATCATACATTCCAGCATTATGTACTCATAATTATATTGAAGTACCCTTGGATAATTCTATGTTTGATATATGCCAGGAGCATGGTCGACCAATCGGTTCCAATGATAAAGATCCAAGGAAGAAAAATGAGCATAATAAAAAAGTTGGCATAATTGAAGTTAACGATACTTCTAAAGAAATAAATTCTTCTGAAAAGAATATTAACGATAAAAGAGTAGAAGACATAGACGAGCAAATAACCCCAGAAGAGGTTCAGGTACCTAATAATATTGAAAATATTGAAAATGATGAGATCTCAATAAATTATGTCTCTACTAGAATAAATATGGAACCGTAATAAAAATTAAGATTAATCAAAATTTATTTATGCAATTGCAATTGATATAATAAATAAAAATGAGGATCTAGAATTAAAATTATTTGTATAATGTCGATTGATAAAGTATTGGCCAAATCGAAAGATGTGATTAAAGCATCATTATTTTCACTAGTGAAATATAAAATTGTGGATATGTACTCCAAACACCTGGCGTTGTATAACGGTAACTTATAAGCGAGTATAACTTATAAGAGGGTGTTTTAAGAATATGTAATAAGAAAATTAAATTGTGATGTGCAATTATATTTCTAATTTTGTCGTCCCAGATGGACTTATTAATGTAGTAGCAAATTATTCATATCTCATTTGATTATAATATATTAATGAAAATCCCTGAAGGATTTAGAATGCCTGAAGCATTTCAAACTCTCGAGAGATTTAATCTATTAAATTACAAAGATCTTTGTACTAATTAATGCAATATTGAGATATGTGATAAAATTGCTATAACAAATGTTTGTTGAATGAATGTTATGTAATTGATCAAAATTACGTTTAGAAAACTATATGTTTACCTTTTGAATGTTGATATATATATTGATGATTTAAAATCATATGGTACTCTCGAAGAGCTCCAAAAGCTATCACATTATTCAAAAGAATATAAGATTAAATTCTTTAAAGCATAAAATATTATTTTGAATTATAAATTGAATATTTCCCTGAAGGAGTCATTATTTCATAATCCATCTATTATAATGATATAATGTGGAGAAATCGCATCCATTAAGATCATCAAGATAACTTGTTTGATGTATTAACAATTAAAATAAATGATGGTGAGTTATTTTCATGCATGCATGAGCATGATGATTGTGAAATGAATATCTAACGAAACTCCTCAAATAATGATCCAGCAGATCTCTTCTTAAGCATATATTACAGAGATTGAACTTTGTCATCTCACATATAGTTGCATATATGAGGGGGAGAAATAATACGCACTGCACTCTTTTTCCCTTGTCCATGGTTTTTGTCCCAATGGGTTTTCCTAGCAAGGTTTTTAACGAGGCAGCTTTTGTGCGTAATATATAGAATGATGATGCACTCTTTTTCCTTCACTAGGATTTTTGCCCATAGGGTTTTATCTAGTAAGGTTTTAACGAGGCATATTTAATATATGAAATAATGAGAAATAATGATAATACGCGATGCACTCTTTTTTCCTTAACCAAGGTTTTGTCCTACTAGGTTTTCCTTATAAGGTTTTTAATGAGGCAACTTCTAATGCGTATGAAAGATAAAATATGGACATCCAAGGGGGAGTGTTATGAATATAATTAATGTGGATGTCCATTACTTGGCCCCTAAGCAAAGATAAATTAGGAAATGCTTATAAGATGGAAGGAGTCATGGCAGGATATTTATTACTGTATATTCTATTGTATTTAGGTTAGATTATTTCCTTTATTGTAATTCTAAATCAAGCAAGAGATTTCTTGGCCAGCACTCACCCTCTACTATATAAAGAGGGCAGTGGCTATTGTATTCTCAATCCACAATTCAATACATAATTCTCTCCTTCCAATTCTCTCTTTTATTATTCTTTTGTTCTTTATTTTATAACACGTTATCAGCACGACTCTGACCCAAAGTAAGCGAGGTAGGAACCATAATTATTTTTTATATTCCAATAATTTTATTCGGATTCTTTTTCTTCCTTTATTCGAATTTTCTTTTATTTATTTATTTGAACATTAGATAACATGTTATTATTAATACATGTTTATTTTTAAGCACAAGAAGTTGCTTATCATTTCTTTTTATGCACCAGAAGTTGCTTGTTTAGTTTTTATTTATACAACCAGAAGTTGCAGATTCTCTTTATAGATCAATGCACCAGAAGTTGCTTGTTTAATTATTTTTATTTTGCAACCAGAAGTTGCGTGTTTATTTTTATTTACGCACCAGAAGTTGCTTGTTTAATTTTATTTACGCAACCAGAAGTTGCATGTTTATTTTTATTTATGCACCAGAAGTTGTAAGTATATTTATACACCAGAAGTTGTAAGTATATTTATGCACCAGAAGTTGCAAGTATATTTATCTTTATTCTATGTACATTTATTTTATGCACATTTACTTTTATGCACATTTACTTTTATGTACATTTATTTTACGCACATTTATTTTTATGGAAATTTATTTTTATTTATGCACCTGTAGTTGCAATAATTTTTTTTCCTTTGCACACAAGCTGCAAATTTTATTTTATGCACCATAAGTTGCAAAATATAGCACCAGTAGTTGCAAGAATATAAATCAGAAATATTGTCTAAATCTCGAAGATCAACTCTCAAATAATAATTTGAAAAAAAAAATGAAGAACATATATTAAATAATGATACGTTGGTGTAAAAAAAATGGACGAGCACACGTCTTGTGTCGACATCCCAAAAAACAAACTCGACTACAACAAATTCAAGCTTATTTTTGTAACTGTGTTGTAATAATCCTCTCGTTGGTGTATATTTTGTTTGTCCATGTTGGGCTGCTTTTTATTTCTTTCTTTTCTTTTTTTCTTTATTTTTAACTACTTGAACTATTGGCAATGATGGTTTGTAACTGGATGTTGATCAATAGATTTACGCGAGAGACATTCAATCTCTTCGTAATTTTTCAAAAAAAAAAATTTGCAGACTCTAAACTCTTCAACAAATTGGAAGAAAATATTATTTGGCAAGAGATAAGAGGTAACGGCAAATGACTTATAGCTTAGTTGGTTAAAGCATTTACAAGTGTCTCAACCCATCAAAAGTCTCTCTGCCCATAAAAAAAAGGTAACAAAATATTAATTTAATTTGACTCGCTCATAAATATATATTCTTTGATGTTCTAGTCTAAAACCAAGAATTAAAAAAAAAAAGTCATGTTTAAGATAATACTAATGTCCATGCCATAATGTTGCATGAAATGCAAATGCCGTCATACATTCTTGTACTTTTAAGCCTCTAGGTGTCATTTAGCTAGTGATTCATGCATGAATGATATGTTTATATTCCATTATCTTTAGTTGAATTTACCTGTCATTTCTCTCTTGTTTGGCGTCATGTTTAGTGTTAAACTATGAAAAACAGAACAAATCATACTACTAATTAAACAGACATAAAATACAATTGGCACATATATCATTTAAAATAATTAAATCGGAGGTTAGAGATGTTTTTGCAAATATAATTTTATAAGATTATTAAGATATATAATAATCAATTCCTACACAAAAAAACCAATATAATAATCAATACCGTACTAATCTAATCTACAGTAAAACACATTTCTCAAAATCTTCACCTCTCTAAAACTCAAACCTACACAACGGACAAGTTCTTTTCTCTTTCCACCATTCCCAAATACACTCGCCATGAAATAAATGCCCACAAGGTGTCTTATAAACATCCACGACCGATTTTAACCTCTCCAAAACAAATCGCACAATTCTTCACATTCTCACGATCTTCAGCACGGCTTCTAATTCTGGTTCATTGATATTCAAAACAGCGGTTATGACCATCGTACCGGTCGGAACACATTTAGATCGGTACAAGACCTTCCGATGGAACAAGAAAATGGTTTTCATTGCGGGTTGACTCGAGAGATCAATTCTATTTATAGTGATAGTCATACCCAATACAAGAAAATAAATCAAAGAATTATTGCCCCTTCTAACGCCTAATTCATGAAAACAAATATAAGGAAAATAAACATATTGCCAATTCTAATTATCAATTAGGGAATTAAATCATGACAATCAAATATGGAGAAACTTCATATCTCCTGCAGTGCTTCCTTTTATACGGTATCTAGAGTTTTCTAGAAGTCTCAACAAATTTCGTCCAAAACAATCCGAGAATCCGTGCGAATCGGTTAAATCAAAAAAATAATACTTAAAAGTACCTTTCGAATTACGCTTAATCTGTGACGCTTAAATCATGCGTGCCACCAAGCGTCTTTCAATCGGTTATTGTGGAGGCGAAATGGAGGGAATTGAGAATTGGCGTGAAAGTGAGATATATCCACTTCCTACCATTCAATCCAGTTGATAAACGCACTGCAATAACCTACATCGACTCTAACGGAGACTGGCACAGAGCTGGCAAGGGTGCACCCGAACAAATAATCGATCTTTGCAACCTTAGGGAAGAGGCAAAAAAGAGAGTCCATGCCATAATTGGAAGCTATGCTGAACGTGGCCTTCGTTCATTGGCTGTGGCAAGGCAACAAGTGCCAGAGGCCACCAAAGAAAGTGTCGGCGGGCCATGGGAATTCTTGGGCTTACTATCTTTATTCGACCCTCCAAGACACGATAGTGCAGAGACTATCCGTAGGGCACTCAATCTTGGTGTAAATGTTAAGATGATAACCGGAGATCAACTAGCCATCGGTAAAGAAACTGGTCGTCGCCTAGGCATGGGATCCAATATGTACCCTTCGTCTGCTCTTTTGGGCGAGAAAGGCGCTCATGGTACTGCTGAGGATGTTGCTGGAATGCCAGTTGATGAGCTAATTGAAAAAGCTGATGGTTTTGCCGGAGTCTTCCCAGGTAAATGAGAATTTCATTGCAATATGATAAAATCCATCACTTTTGTTTGAATATCATCTGAATTGACAATTTTCTTATTAATTTGAAGAGCACAAGTATGATTGTAAAACGACTTCAAGATAGGAAGCATATCTGTGGTATGACTGGTGATGGTGTAAATGATGCACCGGCACTAAAGAAGGCTGACATCGGTATTGCAGTTGCTGACGCAACTGATGCGGCCCGAAGCGCCTCTGACATTGTGTTGACAGAGCCGGGTCTTAGTGTCATTATTAGTGCCGTGTTGACTAGCCGTGCAATCTTCCAACGCATGAAGAACTACACCATCTATGCTGTTTCGATCACCATCCGTATCGTGCTTGGATTTCTCCTTGTTGCTTTGATCTGGAAATTCGACTTCTCCCCCTTCATGGTACTCATCATTGCCATCTTGAATGATGGTACCATAATGACCATCTCCAAGGACCGTGTGAAACCCTCTCCCATGCCCGACTCATGGAAGCTACAAGAAATCTTTGCAACTGGCATTGTGCTTGGCACCTACATGGCTATCATGACAGTCGTGTTCTTTTTCCTCGTCCGTGAAACTGACGCATTCCCGGTATATATAATATTCACAATCGTTTTGTCTCTCTTATACTTTTTTTCTAAATGTGTTTTACTTATGTTTTACTAATTCTAAATGTGTTTTTCTTGTGGAATACAGAACTTGTTTGGTATAAGGTCAATCAGGCATAACGATGAGGAAATCATGGCTGCACTATACCTCCAAGAGTATTATCAGCCAGGCCCTCATCTTCGTCACTCGTTCCAGGAGCTGGTCATGGATTGAACGTCCCGGCTTTTTGCTTTGTATTGCCTTCCTCATTGCACAATTGGTGATTAATCTACTCAAGTCTAATTAACAATATCAAATTATATATTCTTTTTGTGTTTTGCATCTTGCTTAATCTAGATGTGAATATTGTTTAGGTGGCCACTCTTATCGCGGTATATGCATCTTGGTCCTTCGCCCGGATCAATGGATGCGGATGGGGATGGGCTGGAGTCATCTGGTTGTACAGTATCATCACTTATCTTCCTTTGGACATCCTTAAATTTATCATCCGTTACGCCTTGAGCGGCAAGGCATGGGGGTAACCTCCTCAATAACAAGGTAATCTTCATTTTTTCATATATATATTCAGTACAATCTTACATAAGTATTATATTTTAACATGTTTTGGCTTTGTGTAATTGAAATTATAGACGGCTTTCACAACAAAGAAAGATTTTGGAAAGGGTGAGCGCGAGGCTGAATGGGCCCATAATCAGAGAACCTTGCACGGACTTAAGATGCCTGAAGCCTCAGGCATCAACCAACATAGTACCTATGAAGAGCTCTCCGAGATAGCAGAACAGGCAAAGAGACGTGCTGAGATTGCTAGGTGTACATCGTATTGCATTATATCATAGTCCTTTTAGTTTATTTTTACTAATGTGATATAAAACAATATAATTTGTCTATTGTAGGTTGAGGGAGCTTAACACACTCAAGGGACATGTTGAGTCAGTGGCGAAACTCAAGGGGCTGGACCTTGATAATGTTCCAGCACACTACACTGTCTAAGAAAGAAGAAAGAATATCAGTTGGGTGAAGAATAAATGCATTGAGATTTGGAGTTCCCCTGATATTCTATTTTTTTTTTTCCTTCTCTTTCTCTTCTTTGGGCGAGAAACTCCAAGTCATTTGAAACCTGAGGTTCAATAATTAATCGCTGCCTTCTTTTTCTCTGAATTGTATATAATTTTTCCCACCACATCAAACATATATGCAATTCAATATGAACTGTTCTTTTGTGTCGAACTAATATTGAAGAGAAGACCAATTACCTTCCACACATGAAGCTTCAAGAAATAGGAAAGGAAATTAGTCGACCAGTATATCACTAATCATATGTAATGTATATACTTCTTTGATAGAAGCTTCATAAATCAGAAACGAAATCATGTACTTAATGATCATTTTTGTGGATTAGTATCAATTTTTTCCATTTGTGGAATATTTTCTTTTATAATTGCACTTCTCAGACTTCTCACTCTTCTGGCTCTCTTCAAAGAACTTCATAGTAGTCTACTACTCTGAACCAAGTTCAGTTAAGTAAGAAACCAACTCATAAAATGAAAGAAACCAACTCATAAACTAAATAAAATCCAACATTCCCAATTCAAATTCATATTTCTTGCTCTCTGAAGCTAGGGAAATATACAATCCTGGGTTTCATCTTTTTTTCATCTTTAATTGTATTTCTCTAGTTTTATCTCTAGCTATGATCATGTAGTTCATTCATATTAGAGGACCTACAAAACTGATAAAGGGTTTTGATTGTCTAAGTTGCCCTCCCTTATTGTAATGGTCAAACTCAATTTTAATTGTTGAATGAGAAAGCCTACGGACAAGTTGGAAGGCAAAAAAAAATATATATATTTCTTGCTCTCTTCAAAGATCTTGGTGTGAAGTTATTGTATATCATAAACTAAAATTGAGCCCTTCATTACTATTCAACAAAAACAAGATACCATAAACAATTACATTTCCAATAGATAAAAAGTCCTTAAGAATTCCATTTGTTAGGTCATGCTTTGTTAGGATTTTCACTTAATCTCATGTAAAGAAAATTGGTTTATTAAAAATTGTGCATTTCGATTGAAGAATTCAACAATTAGAATTGTTCAGATTTGAGTTCTAACTACAAAGTTGCAATTAGTTCAGATTGGAGGGACTAAAGTGCAAATTTGCAAAATCAGTAATTCTCCAATTTAGGTATTGACAGCTTGTGTCCTTTACTAGACCTTAATACTGGCCTGAGAAAAGGTTTCTTTGTGTTAGAAATCAATAGTTTTATCAAATATGTACTAATAAAATGTATTAAAATAAACTCATATCATAAAGAAGTTTACTCTTGCAGGGATGGATTTGAGGGCACATCGCAAGGGGCTTTTTATTTCAAATTAGGCATAATGCATGGGCTTTTTTGCAAATTTCACATGGATAAATGAGGTGCGAGGTTTTTTTTTTTATAAAAGGCCTTAGTACAATTTATTTATTTATTTAATCTATTCTTTTCCTACTAAGATTGAAAGTGGTACGAATACAAAGTAATTAGAGCGTAATAAACCTAAGCTAATATAGACAACAAATTTTCTAGAGTATGAAAAATAAAACAATACAAAAGGTCAAAAGAGATTTTAGTGAAAAAAATTCGAGAAGAGAGTAAAACTGTAAAAATATTTCCAATTTACCACATTATCACCGACTATAAGTTTAAATACTATAAAATCGACATATTATTTTAATTTATAAACACAATACATTATATGTGCATCGAAATTGCAAAACAAAATAATAATTTCAGGAGTAAAGGGACTCATTTGTGCCTTCGTTTGAAAAGCTTTGTACTCCCGCAACTTCCCGAACGGATGGTTATGATTACAACTTATTTGTGGGTTTCTTTGTATAATGGGTTGTCTTTGCAAGAGGTTGAGGAGGGAAATTAGAGTGAGATAAGAGAAAGATGAGAAAGATCAACAGAGGGAAATTAGAGTGAGAGGGAAAAAGAGGAAGGGAATCAGAAGAGGAACGAGAGAGGCCGCAAGATAGAGTGGAGAGGAGGAAACGGAGGAGCAGAGAGCAAAAGTCACTGGATCGAAGAGCAAAATGAAGGAATTAAAATGAGTAATGCATGAATTTACAACACCTATAATAAAAAATAAGAAACTAAACAAGACAACAGTTCATTAAACCGGTTTTCTCTCCGTTCAGATACACAAATTTTCAGGTATTGAGATCCTTTTCAAAAGCCCAAATAAATATAGTATTCAAGTATAGTGTTTAGATGAATTATTTTTTTTTGCAAAGGGCCTGATATAATTGTAAATCATCAGAATTGTGTTGAGTTCACATTATTATTGTCTTCAAATCATGAAGATTGCACTGAACTTCATTCATAAGTGATGTTAAGTTTGTATATATATTATAATTTATGAAATCAGGAATTAGGAGATATACATTTCAATTGTGAATGCCAAACCAATCCAAGTTAATCATATTTCTTATTTCCACAAGTCATTGGAGGAGATCATAAATAATAAAATAAAAGGTACATACATTTCAATAGTGATCGGCATGTGTAAAAATGCATATCCGAATGAAGGAATTGCAACAAGACATGCCCCATTTGTTTAATGCGGTATAGATTAATAGAGTTGTGTTTTATTGTAGATTAGGTATAGAAATTGGAATTGGAATTGGTAGTTGTGATGTTTTTTGTGTAGGGATTGCTAGATCGTATTGCATTATATCATATTGCTTTTTGTTTAATTTTACTAATTGTGATATAAAACAATGTAATGTGTCTATTGTAGGTTGAGGGAGCTTAACACACTCAAGGGACATATCGAGTCACTGGCAAAACTCAAGGGGCTGGACCTTGATAATGTTACAGCACACTACACTGTCTAAGAAAGAAGAAAGAATATAAGTTAGGTGAAAAATAAATGTTGAATGAATAAAATGTTTCTTGTGCTTCCAAATATGTATTGTGAGTAGTTTTTCTTAGTAGGAAAAGACTTTTTTGTATAACATTTGTGATGAAATCTTAAATGAAATTTTGTACTTTATTATGGTAATAAAAGATTAATTTTTGGCACTTTCAAATGAGATTTAAGTAGAGTTATTTGGAAGGATGACTTGATTTAAAATTTATGTGTTTTTGTGTTAAAGATTGTTTGAATATTAAGATCTTGGAAGAGTTTTTGTTATATTCAAATAAGGTTTTATATCAAGTATATGAAAAACTTGGAAGTGAAAGTTTTTGAGTAGATCTAATATTTGATTTATTTGTTGATTATTTTTTGGAAATAATTTGGTCAAGCCTTGTTTTTAAAGTCCATTTAGATAAATTGTTACTAATTGTGATTAATGACTCACATATTACACGAATCATCATCATTTCCTTAATTTTTTTTTTTGAACTTTTAAAAACAAAATTTTATTTCTTATTTTTTCTTACATCTTTTCTTATTAAAACAACAACAACAACATCTTGAACTACAACTTGCACTAAATGAAAAGTGAGATTAAAAAGTTAATTATATAAGGTCTTTTCTCCTTGTGGATCGACACCCTAAACTCATTCTACATATACGTTTGTGTGGTTAATTAGGGAACGTATAAATATCTTAGGAGTTCTCGTGATATTCTATTCTTCCCTTCTCTTTCTCTTCTTCGGGTGAGAACCTCTTGTCATTTGAAAGCTGAGATTCAATAATTAATCATTGCCTTCTTTTTCCCTGAATTGTAAATTAATTTTTCCCACCACATTAAATATATATGCAATTCAAGAAAAGAAACAGTGCAACCAATTATTATGAACTGTACTTTTGTATCAATTTAATATTGAAAAGAAGATCAAGTACTTCCACACAAGAAGCTTCAAGAAAAAGGAAAGGAAATAAGTCGAACCAGTACAGTATAGCCTAATAATATGTAATGTATATACTTTTTTGATAGAAGCTTCATAAATCATAAAAGAAATCGTGTACCTTTTTTTGTATCAAAGATGCTTATGTAATGATTATTTTTGTGGATTAGTATCAATTTTCTCCATTTGTGAAATATTTCCTTTTATACTTGCACTTCACAGACTTCTCACTCTTCTCGCTCTCTTCAAAGAACTTGGTAGTAGTCTACTATTCTGAACCAATACAAGTCAAATAAGAAACCAACTCATAAAAAAAAGAAACCTACTCATAAACTAAATAAAATCCAACATTAGCGATTCAAATTCATTGTTCTTTCTCTCTTCAAAGATCTTGGTGTGAATATATGTTAGTTATTATTCATCAAAATATCAAAAAAAGGAAAATAAATGCAATGGGAAGTAGTGTTTGCTACCTGATAGATTCCGAAGGTTAATAATAGGTTGCTTGCACAAATTAATATATATTTTTTTTTTGAGGTAGCACAAATTAATATATTTCTCTACCCTACTTGATGAAGATACTTTACATACTGGTTAAGCACACACTAGTCACACTGCACGTGCATAAATAAGAGTAAGACAATCTATCACCAAGACCATTAGAAATATATATTCCAAAACTATTTGCCGATATGAGTTTTAATGCAGTGCAGATTTTTTATAGAGTTGTGTTTATTGTAGACTAGGTATAGAAATTGGCATTGGTAGTTGTGGTTCTTTTTTCTATAGGACTGATGATCATCTTATTGTATTGAAAGTAAAGGATATTGGGGGGGGAATTATGAAAAGAAATCATGTACTTGTCATTTATAAGTTCAAAAAGAGAGGATACTGAAGTGTTTGGGTTATATGTGGAATTATTAGTTATTATTGTCGTCAGTATAGTCTTCTTAAGGAAAACAAAAAGAACAGAAACTGTTTGTCTGTTAGTCAGTTTAAACTTTAAAGCAGTGAATGTAAAGTCTCTGTTGAAATGTCTCAGAAAGCAGAAATTATCTCAGTATAATACAATACAAAAGGATGAAGGACATTTTTACATTTTACCCAAGAAATGGAGAAAAGGGTAAATTTGATAAATAAAAAAGTAAAAAGCCGCAGGGGAAGCTTGAATTGGTCAGTAATTGATTTTTAGGGAAAATTTTCAGTTTTCTGAAGGAAATAATACAGATCTTTTGGGTGCTTCTGTTTTAAGAAATGGATTTATAAATTAGAAATGCAAAAGTTTTAACTTTTTATCAAATACTTTACTACATGCAGAGATCATAAGAAAAGTTGTCCAATCTATCGGTATGATTTTTTAATAGAAATATGTGTTTTATTTCATTTTATTGCATGGTTCGTTGGGTTGGATATAGAATTGGTGATTGATTATGATTTTTTATATAGAAATTGATTTGTGTTGTTGATATAGGAATTATTATGTTGTAATGTATTGCCTTGTAAAGGATTTGGGAGGATAGTATGAAAAGATGTTTCTGTTGATTTGTAAGTTTAAAACATTAATGCAAGGAGTGTGTTTGTTAATATGACTCAATTTATTTATTTATTTATTTCGTATTTGTTAATTATTCATTTTAAAACAAATAGTGATAAAAGGATTAGTGTCAGGCAAAAAACAGAGGAAATAAAGGATATGGGCGAAGAAGAATTTGTTTTTAGAGAAGTACATTTTTTTGGTTTAAATTAGTCTATAATAGATTTGCAAAGATTGTTAGCATCCCATTTATCTTGGTGATGCAATTACTTTAGCCTGTTTGAGATGACTTTCTTTCAGGTTAAGTTTTTCGTAAACTTCCCAACATTTTTAAATATTTACAAAATCACCACATACTGTAGTATTCACGTTAGTCCCTCTAAAATAAAACAAATTTCTTTATACAGGCATCCATGTCGAAAGTCCGGTCGTGAAACCGAATGAAATTAGCAACATCATAGTAGTATACAAAAGTAATAATAATAACAATAATACAGATATTATACATTATAACTAGGAGAAAAAAAAACGAAAAAAATTATCAAATTTTGACTTCTCTTACGTCATTTTGACCAAAGGGGGTCCCACAACCAGGGCATTTTCTGTGTCGGATCTCCAGATTTCTTTGTATACACGCAGAGCAAAATAAATGAAAACATTTCGTTATCACCACCTTCACAAAATAAAAAATAAAAATTAATTAAACAAATAAAGACATGTTAATTAATCTTTAATGAACGTTTTTTTTTCAAATAATTAGAGTGTAAAAAGCAACAGTGGTAGCTTCTAATTAATGGTGTAATGAAGTTTTTCTTTAAGTAGGGCAATAATGCAGGGGCTTTCTTGCAAATTTCCCAATTAATAAATCAACAGAAATGAGATATTTTGAACAAAATAAATAAACATAGAAAATAATTAATTAAGGTGATTTATAATTAATTACCTCTTTGGGGCGATCAAAACAAACACCGCATTTAAGAATCGCTTTACATTCTTTAATTTCATCGTCTAATTTTTTAATCGTACTTTCTTCGGTCTCTGAACTTAATTCTTTCAATTCGTCTTTTACTTCCGCCAGCTCATCCTCCAACTTTTTCCTATCATTTCTAATCCAAAAAAAATAAAAAATAAATTCAAACTAACTCACATATAATGCCTTCATATTTAAAAATGAGAGGGTAATTAATTTATTGTTCCTAAATAATAAAAAATAAGTTCAGACTCGCTTATAATATCTTGATATTTAAAAATGAGAGAGCAATTAAGTAATTGTTACTATCATTTCTAATCCAAAAAAATGAACAAAAAAATTCAAATTACTCTATCGTAATATATAAAAATGAGAGGGTAATTAAGTAATAGTTCCTATCATCTCTAATCCAAAAAAACAAAAAATTCAAATTACTCAGATATAAATATCCTAATAATAATCAAAAATGAAGGGGTAATTACGTAATTTAACTACCTTTCTTGTTCCAGTTCTAATTTTAGCCCTTTGATTTTTTTATTATTTTCGTCAAATTCTTTGTGAGTGGACCCCACAAAGGATCTCAGCCATTTCGTTTCTCTCTCTGCATCTGATAATTCTGACAAACTTCTCTCTAAATTAATCGCCAAATGTTTATTTTCTGACGAATTTTTAATCGCTTGAATCATGTACGATTTGATCTGCCAAACAAAAAAGAATTTTTTATTATTTCACTTAATGGTTAAAATAAAAGGAAAATTAGCCAAAAAGTCACTCTCTTATGTCTAAATTGCAATGAAGCCCCCCACCTTGTTGAAAATTGAAAAAAAAAACATATTGAAAATTGCAAAAAAAAAAAACCTACATTAATGAAATTTACAAAAAAATAATAATTAATATATGTCAACTAATGGTGTTAGTTTTTTACGGACTATTTTGTTATTTTTCTAAGAATAGTGGGGATTTTTGCAATTTCAATAATTGCAGGGGGTTTTTTTGCAAATTTCCCAAGAAAGAAATATGAGGGGTGAGAATGTAAAATCACCTGGTCTTCGCCGCGCGATAATTTGGATTTGAATGGATCAACCAAAGAATTAACTTGTTGGAATTGTTTGATTAATAATTGCTTTTCTGAAAGAAGAGAGCTTTGAGTCTGCTTCATTTTCACACTTTCTGATACTAACTGTATTTAAACAAAATAATAAATATCAATTTTTAATTTTAATTGGGATTAAATTGGATATGAAATTATTATGTAAAGTACCTTGATATTATAGTCATCTCTATCGGCAACTTGTTGAATTAAATGCTGGTTTTGTGTTTGCATGTCTTCATATGCTTGCCCAATTGTCTATACATGAAAAAAAAGATATATTAATAAAATAAAATAAAATAATACATTTTTTTTTGACAATTTTACATGTATTTGCAATTTATTCAAATTAAATAACCTCAATTTCAGAAATATAAGATTCTCCTTCAGCATCTTTGATTCTTATCGCCTCTCTCAATTCCATCACATCTCTACCAAACAAACAAACAAACAAATAAACAAATAATGATAAATAAATCTAAACAATAAAATAAAATAAAATAAATACCTATCAGAAGAATCTAACAGAGTCCTCAAATCATGAATTTCAGACTCAGCAATGGAAAGTCGTAATTTGCACGCTGACTCAGCTTCATTTGCGGCTTTTACGCGCAATTCAAGATTATGTTCTTCCAAATCCTGTTTTAATATTTCCGCCTGTTTATTTCCTCTCTCTTCTGATTCTCTCATCTCCTCTATTTTCCTAAAATTAAAATAAATAAGAAATAATAAAAATATTCAGGCCCAAAATGTGCACAATGTAATTTATTTTTTAATTTTTATTAACTATGAAATAATAAATAAAATAATAATAAAAATATTCAGGCCCAAAATGTGGACAGTATAATTTATTTTTTAATTTTTATTAATTATGAAATAATAAATGAAATAATAACAATAATAATATTCAGGCCCAAAATGTGGACAGTATAATTTATTTTTTAATTTTTATTAATTATGAAATAATGATAATAATAATATTAATAATAATAATAATAATAATAATAATAATAATAATAATAATAATAATATTCAGGCCCAAAATGTGGACAGTATAATATATTTTTTAATTTTTATTAATTATAAATATACCTAGTTTCAGAAGAGGATGATTCGTTGTTGTACATGTCTAGAATTGTTTGTAACTCCAGCTTTTGCTTCTCCAAATTCTCTACCTAAAAATTAAATAAAAAATAATATATCACATAAATCCTTTAAAAAAAAAGAATATTATTTATATAACATACCATTATTCTGAGTGACTTGAGCTCAATTTCCTTCTCATTGCACAAATCAGACAGATTCTTATGCTCGTCAACCTAAATCCAAAACAAACCAAACATATCAGTTACTTAAATACTTTCAAAATAAAAGATAAACATTACAGAAATATTGAAACAAAGTATACTTTTTGAGACAATAAATTTCTCAAATAATCCGATTTTTCCCTCAAAAACTGAGTCTCAGAAGCGGCGGATTTATATCTATTCAATTGATTTTCCATCATTTCCATTTCTTTCGTCAAAGCCATTGCCATCACATTTATCTCCTCCTTAAAATCCTTTTTCCCTTCAAAAAAACAAAAAATAAATAAATAACAATTATAAAAATAATAATATAATAAGGAAAAGAAGGGAAAATAATAATATAATAAGGAAAATAATAATAGTATTATCTACCTGAGTCCTGTAAGGTTTCCTCCAGTTTCATCTCCAGTTCGTTTTTTTCTGAAATGAATTTCTTAATCTGATGCTCTGAATCCTCGATTTTTGACTCGTAATTAGTAATCGATGCTTTGAGATTGTCGTAAAATTCTGATTTTGCATTCAGTTCTCTCTCTATTTGCACTAGTTGGATTCTCTCTGTCTAAAATATTCCGTAAAATGCTCATAGTTATAAAGTAAATAAAAGATAAGAAGGAATTTTTGCATATATGCCCCTGAGAAAACAGGATACCCATGAAAATATACTTTTCACTTTGATGAGAATATGAACCAAGGGTAATTTTATAAAATAAAACTTATCAGGGGTAAATATGCAAAAGTGCTGGATTATATTCTAATTTTAATAAATTACCTGCATAGAGTTGAATAATCCCTTGTATTTTTCCAGCTCCACATTAATATGCCTCAAGCGATCTTCTAGAAGAATATACAGTTTTGATGATGTCACGTATTTGTCATCCTTCAATTGCTCCTAAAAAATAAAAATAAAAATTATACAATAATTCAGGTTGAAAATTGATAGAAAAAAAGAGGTAATCTTGTAATTTAATTGTACTAACTTGAAAATCTTCTAATTTCTTAGATAGGATTAAATTATCTTCTTGGGCCTCGTGCAGCTCAAAAAGACGGTTTGTTGCCAAATTCTGAAAAAAATAATTTGAAATATTAGAGATATAATAAAAGTTAAAATAAATGCATAAAAAAGAAGGGGAAATTTAATATTTACCCTTCCAAGACTTCAAAATGTAATATTTACCCCTCTAAATATACAAATATCAAATTTACTGTTTTAAAATGTAATATCTATCCTATTTAGTTTTTTACCCCTCTAAAAATGCAAATATCAAATTTACCATTTCAAAATGCAATATATATCCTTTTTACCCCTATAAAAATACCCAATATGATATATTTTGGAATTTGGAAGGATAAATTTTTACATATTTGAGTTTTAGAAGGGTAACTTTGATATTTTCATTTTCAGAGGGTGAAATATGATATTTTGAAGTTCTGGAAGCGTAAACATCAAAATTCTCCCAAAAAAAACAAATTTAAAAATTTGAATTTCAAAGATTACCTTAGCTTCCTCGACAGCTTCTTTGAGCTCTTGCCAATTCATCGATGTATTATTATTATTACTATGATTATTACCAATATTATTATCTAAACACATTTCTCTCTCTCCCAAATTGTTTCCATTTACCAAATTTGGAAACTGAGAATTTAAATTATTATTATTTAATAAAGATGAACCGTTTCTTTGCATTTGTAAAATTGCTAATTTTCTCCTGCTCTCTTCTAGCTCAGCCATACTCTCCTCCAAATCTCCTGTTTTAATTTAATTTCAAAAATTAAAAATTTAACCCTCTAAAAAATTCAAATTTGAAAAATAAATCTCAATCTTTTTACCTCTAAGCTGCTTAATTTCAGATTTTTCTCTTAAATTAATTTCAGAAGTAGCTCCCAATTCATCTGTATAATTTCTGTGCTTTTCATGAAGAGTTTCTATCGCCTTGTTCATATTTTTAACCACTTGTTGAATATAGTCATTATGATTTTCCAGCTGTACAACAGCATCTAAAAATAAATAAATAAAATTAAAACAATAAACAGAATAAATAAATAAAACAAATAAATAAATAAATGTGGATAATAAATAATAATTAATTGGTTACCTTCTTGTGCTAGTTTAGAGTCTAAAGCGGATTTTAAGCAATCATTTCTGGACCAAAGCGCACTTATATTCTCTTGCAAATTTCTCATCATGTCCATAATAATCGAATAATGCAAATTCAGGGACTCTTTTGCAAATTTTCCAGGTTCGCTCAATAGATTTTTATCAACTGGCCCTGATTTCAAAAGCCTCAAGAGAAATATTTCTTCAGAAGGACATGCCTCAAATTCATCTACAACAAAATAAATGGAAAACACTATGAACAGAAATTTATAAAAATACATAAATAAATATTCAAATAAATAAAATAAAAAAATAGTACGTGTGGATAATTCTTCATGGTCTAGGTTTGGCAAGAAATTCAATCCCTGGCCGGTACGGATTCCAAGAAGCACCAAATCATCAACCAACTAAACATTAAAAATATAAAAAATGAGAAACATAATGCACCAAAATCGCAAATATTACACAGACAGTAACACAAATTCAATTGAAGTGCGGGATTTGAAACTACGGGAAAACGAAATACCTGATTCCAGATTCTGTTGACTGAAATGAGGGCAGAGTCATAAGAAATCTGCATGTTTCTAAGCTCTTTGAACTTCTCCTCCAACGCGTGAGTCTCGGCCTTTTGGGCTTCCAGTTGTTGCACCAATCTTTGGTTTTGGTACTGGAGAGCCGCTGTATTAACCTTCAAAATTGAAGAAAATGATGAATGTTAATTGGATGTTAATATTGGGTATGGAAGCATTTAGGAGGAAAATTAGGGTTCTAGACTTCTAGTGATGGTATTGAACTAGATTATCAATTGAATTGAATTTAGAAGATCTATTTTTGAGGATTTTCTTCCTTTGATTTGATTAATCTGGTGCCTAATTTGAGCTGATTGAAAGTTCGTTTATTATTTATTACAGAGGCAGAAACAACATGAAAACAAAAATCAGTCTTTAATCAGCTGTTAAATGATCTTAATCATAAAAATATTGCGAGCCAATTGCCAAAAAAATGAGAATCAGAAACCTGTTCTTTCTGATCAGGCAGGCCATTAGCAGCCGCCTCGTTTTCCCTCTTTCCAGACGCCATTAACGCCGAGCGAAAACCAGAGAGTGGAAGGAAGTTCGAACAGAAGCTGGAGCTTTCAGGGTTTACGTAATTAGTGGCTGTTGGGAAGGAGAAAGAAAGGGAGAGAAGGAGAAGCTCTGAGCTTCTTTTCCAGTGGTAATAACAGAGCTGAGGGGAAAGAAAGAAAGAGAAGGTGTTAACTTGTTTTACGAGCTGTGTTGTATTGATTATTTTGGTTTCTAAAAACCGGGAATTGAGTTCTTTCATTTTATTGTAACCTGGAATTAAATTCTCGGTTTTTGGCAGATGAGAAATGGGCCGGATGTATACAGGCCATGTTGGGCCCAAAGCTTATAGTCGGAAAAGGAGATCTTTACGGCAAACAAAATCAGGACAGATTTGGCAGCTCAATATTTGGCAATTCCTGTGAAATTTGAAAAAGCAAAATTGAAGGCAAAAATTCAGATCTCTCCCTCTCTGATATTTAAGAAGATTTACTCAATATTCTTTAGTGAGATTAGAGAGAAATTAGAGAGCGAGTGTTGTTTGTGTTGTATGTTGTGAGATTGAAAGAAATCAAATTGTAATTTATGTTTCATCGATTCATTACGGTTGTTGTAAGACGAGTGGTGGATTGAGGTCGTGTAACGAAACACTATTTGGATTAGTGAATATTGGAGCCGGAAGGTAAGTTCCAGAGAGTAGGCAACTCGTGAATGCGGTAAGAACCGCTAGCGGTAAACAGGTGGTTAAGGCTAACGCAACCACATAGCCGAACTTCGCCAACAGATTTGGTGTTCGTCAAATCCACACTTCCGCACGAAATTAGACTAGTTTAACCCCCACCCCACTTCCTTTAGGCCGTAATCAATCAATAATTGGCATCAGAGGGGGAATACAGACTGTTTCAAATTCAATTTTGAAACAAACTTGTATTTACGACCATGACGGGGATCTTGCCTTCCGTGAATGAAGTATGTGAGCGAGCCTTTCAAGAAATATTTCGAAAACAGGGACGCGTTGCTCCTCCGACACCGACCACAAAATTTTCTTCCGACGCATTGCCTTCCGTAGATGAGGTGTGTGAACGGGCAATACAAGAAATGATTCGACTAGAACAACTTCCAACTCCACCCCCATCCTCCACCTGCGACATCCTCCATCGACACTTCATCTTCAGGTTCATTCCGTGACATGAGTCACGAGATATTTCTAGACCCTACTCTTGATTTAAATTTTGATCTGGCACATGTTCTAAGTTCAAACAATTTAAATAATAATGTAGAACTTGGACCAAGTAATGAACTAGTACAAGAAGTTGATAGGCTTTGGGAATGTCTTGTTAGTACTCAACAAATGTTAATCGATTCCGAGGTCTCGGTAAAGTCGTACAAGACACAATTAAAAGAATTTGTAAAATTAATGAAATTAAATAATATTAATTGTGAATGTGAAAAATTAAAAATTGAAATAAATCATTTAAAAGTCGAACTTGTAAGTTTAAAATATAAAAATAAATCTCTCAAGTCTGCTTATGCCAGAAATATCACAAATAGATTTGATTTAGATAACATATTAATAGAGCAAAACCCAAATGATAAAGCTGGTCTTGGGTTCAAGAAAGAAATCAGTACTAAACCTGCTCCTTCAAGACCTAAAGACCAAACAATAAAAGGGAGCTCAATCAACCGAAGAATAGAGGAAGTGCATTTATGTACCAAGACTATTCCAAGGGTTAAAAGTCTGAAAAGTCGAACTTTCAAAAGTTTTAGTAATAAAAATAATAAGTTTAACTATTTTCATGATTCGCGGCAAAGTCATGAAAATAACCTTGATGTTTCAACCGAACGACTTTATAAAAGAAGTACAAATGATTATTTTTATGAAATAGTCAACACACATGTCCCGAGAAAGATTCAATATAATAAATTACAAAATCGAGCTCCCAAATATTACACCAAAGAACATCCAAAACAATATTTTTCAAATTCAAACAATTTTGCAAAATCAAATAATTTTTCAAAATCAAATAATTTTGCGAAGTCAAACAATTTTTCAAAATCAAATATTTTTAGTGCCAAGTCGACCGAACCGAGTCTAAGGAAAGCCGAGTTTTCTTTCCACTATAAAAATCATATCGTCAAGAGTACTGATAATACCTTGAGCACCACTTGTACGTTTTGTAACTATTATTGCAAAATAGGTCATATATCCTTGGAGTGTCATTTGCGCAAAACAAGTACTTCACCGAAGTACTTGTGATTTCGGAAAGATAGGAATGTTGATAGCAACTCCTCATTAAATAAGAAGAAATCGAAATCCATCTAGACGCTTCGATTTTCCCCCAATTTAAATTAACCATATTTTAAGGGGGAGTTATGGTCAAGTTTTGCTTTGATAGATCTAACTTGTGGGTCAAGAACATTTTTATTTTAGATACATGAAATTTGGCAACTTGACGGGAACAAATCGAGAAATATGGACAATCGACGCGACTTTTATCATGTTGCAAATAAAGTCAAATGGAGAATTGGTCGAGTCGGCTCATTGGATTGAAGTCAACGATAGTTTCGCCAAGTCACGAGCATCTTCTCATTTTTTTCGACACTTGGTCGAGGTTATGTAATTTTTGTCAAAACTTAATTCTCATTTTTATCTCATTATAAATTATATTTCGATGCTTTATGTCTTCTCCTCGATTTTCTTTTAGAAACCATTGTTTTTGAACTTAATTTAAAATATTATATGTATGTTTCAAAAATATAAAAGAGATCTTTTTTTTTTCAAATGTAAAACTTTGTCTTTATGAAAATTTGTTGTAATTTTTTTTTAACGAGTATTTGGACTCAAGGGAGCATCTATTTAGGAGGGGGTTTTGTTCTCTCTCGTTTGATGATACCTTTTGACTGCTTTTCAAAAAGGGGGAGAAGATATAAAATGATGTATTTTGCGGAATAGTTTTGAAAATCATCAAAAGGGGAGATTGTTATTCTCGGTTTGATGATGTTTAAAACTATTCTGTAATTACTAATCTTGTTTGGAGCTTTTTGTATTATTGTTTGGATTTTTGGAGCAAAACATAAAAAAATGAAGCGAAGAGACAAAGATGGGCCGAATCAGCCCGGAATTTGCTGATACGTATTCAGTATTTGGACCATAACTATCGCACCATAGATCTTATGAAGGCGTATGATATGGCATTAGAAATATAACAGAGTAAGATACAACTTTCCTTCTTTAAGAAATTTTAAATTCAGCTTCTAAGTCAGTCAAAAATGGAGATCTTTACAACAGACAAAATCTGAACAGATTTGACAGCTCAATATTTGGCAATTATTGTGAAATTTGAAAAAGCAAAATTGAAGGTAGAAATTCAGATCTCTCCCTCTCTGGTGTTTAAGAAATTTTACTCAATATTCTTTAGTGATATTAGAGAGAAATTAGTGAGCAAGTGTTGCTTGTGTTGTATGTTGTGAGATTGAAAGAAATCAATTTGTAAGTTATGTTTCATCGATTCGTTACGGTTGTTGTAAGATGAGAGGTGGATCGAGGTCGTGTAAGGAAATACTATTTGGATTAGTGAATAACGGAGCCAAAAGGCAAGTCCCAGATAGTAGGCAACTCGTGAATGCGGTAAGGGCCGCTAGCGAGTAAACGGATGGTTAAGGTTAACGCAACCACCTCGCCGAACTTTGTTAATAGATTTGGTGTTCGTCAAATCCACACTTCCGCACGAAATTAGGCCAGTTTAACCCCCCCCCCCCCCCCCTCTTTAGGCTGTAATCAATCAACACGTTCGAGGAAACTAAATTCTCCCCCTCGTAGACGGGTCGAAGGTAATTCCTCCTTTTTATGGTGTTCACCAGTATCTATGCACCCGAGTGGGTAAATTTGTTTAAAATTCCCCCATTGTTTAATTCCAATGATGACCTCGTCCGTAGCGAAATCACCCCTAACACTACTGCTCTCCACTCTCCTGACAATAACCCTCTTAGCGATGATGATCTTGTTAATTATACCATGATTCGTCATAGTTTTCAAGTCACGTGATGAAGCGTACGCGTTATGGAGGTTCTATTCATATCTCATAGGGTTTGGTACACATAAGTGAACCATTCATAAGATTGGTACCCGCCAGGCGGTGCTTACGTGAAGTAGGGGTCGTACACCGAGAGTTGTTGTTACGCATAGGAAGACGGCGGACCCCGAGCCGCTCATTCCCGATGGTTTTCGCAAACGCCTGACCTGCGAGCATTAAAATAAATAGATTAATGATCTTGTTCATAATATGGTGGGTTAAAGTAATATGTAACAAAATGTTCATAACATGTCCTCCTCAAAACATAATTTTATTATATTATAATTAAAAAAATTTATTATAATTTTTAAATTAATATATGAAAAAAAGTATAATAGAATAAATTTCTTCTTATAAATTTTGATAAAAATGTTTAACCAAATATAACATCAAGTTATTTAATGTTTATCTATTATAAATATGTTTCTAATGAAGTTGACAAACATAAGATAATAATTAATATCATAATTGATGTAAATAAAAATAAATAATTGCGTATTTTATGGTATGCTTCTTTTTAATTAATGTAATAAATATGTGAGTAAATCCAATTTGCTCACTCTACTTAAATAATAGTAAACACGAAACTTTATATGATAAATCATAAATTTTATTAGGTCCAATATATTGATGCATTTATTTAGTCACAATTCTCACTTAATTTAAGAAAAAAAAATAGATTGACTTATTTATTGTGATTTGTGTCTTTATTTATATCTATTTTTTGTTCATCAAATATACCATCACTTTAATCCAACAATGATAATAAGATAAATTTTGAAATTTATCTACGATTTTGTTTGTCTTTGTTTATATCCAGACTGTATTTTTTTGTTCAGTCAAATATACCATCAGTTTAAGCGAACAATACTAATAAGTGAGTGTTTGAAATTTATGTACGATTTTATCTACGAACATCGTCTGATATTTGCAACAACAAAAAAAGTTGAAATTATTTTATCTATGTGAATTCCGAATCTCAAAATAAGTATCACACTATTATCATTAGAATTAACCAATACAAAATAGAGGAAAAAAAGTTTCAAAAATAGTTTACGCTAATATTATTTTGATATTGTTAACTTTTAAGCACATAAATAACAACGATAAATCTATTAAAATTAAATTATTACTGAAATATAAGTACGATATAATTTTATTTATCATATTTAAAAAAATATATATATAAGTTATTAAATGTATAAGATTATAAATCCGAAGCGGAGCGAGCTCCCACTCGTTTCCCCTAATTACCATCCGTAATTTTCTTACCACAAAATTTAAAAAAAGGAAAGAATTCATTAATATGTAATAAATGAAGATTAACGTTCAAATCAGACAGATTCAAGGAATGTCAGCATCTGAAGGTGGGTCCGACATATTATCCATAGGTATTAATCTTGGATATTTTTCTGCTCAAAGAAGCAGACACAGTGTACATTTAATCAGCACCGTTGGATCAAAAAACATAGCTGAATCACAGCCCTTGATAATTTTCGAATTTGTGATTTCTGTGACAATTATTGTATGCTTGCTTACGTGGTGAGATGTTATTGGTTGGTTTGGTGTTTTTTTGTTCTATCAAGGATATGGTGTGAATCCCTCTCATGTTCCGTGTCTCTCTTCTCTCTCTCCAGACCCTTCTCCCCTCTCCCTCTCTCACTCGCTCTCCCACTCTCTCACCCATCGCTCTCTCTCCCCGTCTCCTCCCTTCTCAGATTTCCCCTCTTCCTCTCATCTTCTCTCTATCGTAAGAGGATCCGGCTATGACCCCGTCCGCCAACTTCCGCACGAGATGTTAACCACAAATCTCATCCCATTGAGGCATTGTTGGCCATCTTCAGTATCCGAGAAGAAGAAGTTGATCCCTGCGAAGGATTCCATTTTGGCGGCGGAGGAGTTGGATCCGTCAACCTCTTCACTCCGCCTCCGACGAAGCCCGCGGCCGCACACCAACACCATCACCAGCAGCAAAAGCCGTCGGCTTCTCTTCTCCAAACCCCATCTGATCGTTCATTCATTCCTGTACATTTTACCTTGATCTGTTCTTCGCTTGGTTGTTATTTGCGGTTGCTACTGATAGGGTTGTTTTTAAGCTTAATTTTCTTGATTGATCAATCAGGCCAAATGTCAATAATGGGGCTTAATTCGGATAAAAAATGAAAAAGAAAAAAAAAATCCTTATTCTTGAGTTTATTAGTGTTATGCTGAGGTTTATTTATTTAAATTAGACTTACTTGAGCTTAAGTTCATTGTTTCATTCATTCTTTCCTTCTTATCATGCTTTACAACTAAATCAAAACCCTTATTCAATTGTTATTTTTCTAAATCCCACTCTATTTAATTAATACATCTCAAAGGTACATTCCAACTAGACATGAACACATCTTTTCTAAAAACTAAACAAAATTTCTAACATTAAAACCAAAAATATATTCCTCAATTCACACTAAAAGACAAAAAACATATCCTCTTTAATCTAATTATATCTTTTCTATTCCAATCATAATTTCGAACAAAATAATCAATCAACAGGAACCAGTTGTTAATGGAGCTGGTTACGGCACGACAATTGAAATCGAATTCTGCGCCTCTTGCTCTTACAGGTCGGATCCTCTTTAGTCTTTACATTTTTACATTTTTTATTTTCTTATACATTTTTTTTTAACCTTTCACCAGGGGAACCGCGGTAACAATGAAGAAAATGCTCGAAACATCCTTCCCAGGGATCCACGTGATTTTACAAAACTACCCTCCAGCCCTGCCAAAACGACTATTAAGCAAACTGGTCCCTGTTGTCCAGTTCGGCACGATTATAATGATCTCAGCTGGCGACCAGATCTTTCCGAGACTCGGCATGGCTCAGCTGGCCTGGTTCCTGAAATTGCGCGCGAATAAATTCGGCGCAATTGCGTCCACTTGGCTCTTCGGGAATTTCGCACAATCCATCCTGCAGAGTTCTGGCGCCTTTGAGGTCTATTCTAATGGAGAGTTGGTATGATTTTTTTGTTTTTCTTTTAATTTAATAATGGGAAAGCAAAAAAACCCCTGCAGTGTTGGAAATTGCAAAAAAAAAAAACTGCATTATTGCAAAAAAGCCCCTATCGTTAAATTGAAGTTAACATTGTTAGTTGAAATTTTAGCAATAATGCATGTTTTTATTTTGCAATTTCCTATAATGCAGTTTTTTTTTTTTTGCAATTTAGGCATAATATATAGGGGATTTTTTGCAAATTTCCCATTATTAAATCAATCAAAACCCAAAACCTTAAACAAAAAAAAAATAATAATACCAATTCACCGTCAGAATAAACTTCAAAAGCTCCAGAACCCTGCCGAAAGGATTGCACAAAATTCCCCAAAAGCCGAGTGGAGGCAATTGCGCCGAATTTATTCACGCGCAATTTCAGGAGCCAAGCCGGCTGGGCCATTCTGATTCGGAAAAAGATCTGGTCGCCAGCTGTGATCATGACAATCATGCCGAACTGGATTACGGGGACCAGTTTGCTTAATAGCTGTTTGGGGAGGGCTCGAGGGTAGTTTTGTAAGGCAAAAAATAAAATCATATTTGCTTTGCTATTAAATTCATTCAAAACAACTGACCATCTCCAACAGCTTAATATTCATACACACTATTACAAATTGCAAAATTAACTTGCCACCTCCCATTCAAAATTGTTATATATCAAACCAAAATATTCTAACTTATTCACTTTTCTTTTACATGAACAGGTTATACGAAGAGAAATAGTGAAGATTACAAGTCTTTTAAGAGTATTATTAGCAAGTTACCTTAGTTAAATCTTTTGTTGGTTTATTGATGTAGACAGTTGTTGTAAATAGAATGTCTCAAACCATGTATTTTGTGCAGTTGGCAAATGAACTGCAAGAACTGGGTAAGTTTAGCACAAGTTTTTTGTGTCTTAACTCATGTAGTAAGTCCTTTTATGCAAGTGTTAAAAACTATGTATTTTGTATGGCTAAGATATGGACTATAATGATCACATGCCTGTAGTTTATACCAAACATGATGGGTTAAATAGATGTTTTCTTACTTTGATATTTGCACAACAATTCAACTTAGAGTATATTTTCGTTATGCTCTCCATAGCAATTCACAAAATCATTTTATGCAATGAAAAATCAAACTCAGCAGCAAATATTTCAAACTGTAATAAGACCCATTCTACTGTTATCATAGAAAATATTCAATACATCTCGTGCGTAGCGCGTGGGTATCGCTTGTTGAATTAAATGAAGATTAACGTTGGAGAGAGCCACGTGGCAGTAGGTCCCACCAGTGAGTGAATATGACCGTTGGACACGTGTCCTTATAAGTACCAGGCAAAACCGGCCTCCGCTCTGCACAACACACAACACAAATCTCCTGACATATTCTTCCTTCTTCCTTCTTCTCTCCTCTGAGCGGCCATGGCGATTTTAGAGAGATAGAAAGGCGCGCAAGAGGTGTTCGACGAAATGCGTTGGTAATTACATAGTAGTCAGTAGGATGAGTAGAAGTAATAACGGAGATTTCTTCTTCTCCTCTCCTTGGATGAGCGGCCTGATCAATTATAGGGTTTGTATACTTTTTCAACCTTCTCGTTCTTCATTCCATTAATTAAAACAGTTTCGTTCGTCTCTCTTTCTCAATGACAAGCTTAATTTTCTCTTTGTAGGATTTCTGGCTGAAATGGATGGCAGAGTAGTAGAGGAGCACGCACGCCTCTGTTACGCTGCGCTTTTACAAGGCGTAAGGTGTATATGATTCAGGAGCACGCCTCTTTCTTTCCGCCCATGTATTTCTGCCTCTTAAGGTCTATTTTCCTGAATCTTTGATCTATTTTCTGTTGTTTCTTACGTTCATCCTTTGATTTCTTCTCTGTATTTCTCTCTAATCTGTACTATCTGATCTGATCTACGTCCAGATCTGTTTCTTACGATTTGATATGTTATTTGTTTCATCCTTTGCATTCTATCAACAGATTTCTGATATTATGTCTTTTACTTGATAATTTTCCAGGTAATTTCTCACAAGAAGGAGGCTGCTGGTGCCCTGTTTCCATCTCAAATTGTTCGATTTTAGCATGATGAGATTCGTATAAGAAGGCGACTGGCCCGCTCGAGCGATTCCTTTCATAGTACTGCCCTTTTTGACCTTTCTGTCTTGATCGAAAGTTGCCTTGGAGATTTACAAGATCATAAACCCTAGAGGACGAAAGAGATCAGGTACCTTTTTCCTTCTTTCTTAGATTAATTTGTAGTTAATTCTTCAATCTTGAGTGCTTTTTATTGGTTTTTTTTACTAATTCAAGCTACGTCTTATATGATCCCCTGACTTCTTTCTTTTTCCTTTTCCTCTTCTCTGAGCGGCCTTGGCGATGGAGGTTTCTATGTCAGATCTGCTAAATCGTCTTGGGTTGAGCGACGCCACCTGAGCGAGCCTTGGGTTGGCACCGACTAGGGCAGAAATGAGAGGGATAAAAAGACGCCCAAGCGGTGTTCCATGAAATGCGTTGGTAATTGCAGAGTAGTAAGTAGGAAGAGTAGAAGTAATAACAGAGCAAGAGAGATGACACTGTGCTAAGGTGGATCTGATTGAAGAGCGCCTCTAGTTTCTTTTCTGTGCCTGCCTTAGCGTAAGGTCTGTTTTGTCTGAATCTTTGATTTTTTTTTTCTTTTGTTTCTTAAGTTCTTCCTTTGGTTCTCTCTAGTATGTACTTTATGTTCTTACGTTCTGATCTGTTTCTTACGCTCGTATTTTGCATTCTATAAACATACTTCTGATATAATTTATTTCACTTTGATTTTTGAGATCTTAAACCCTATAAGAAAAAGGCGATCAGGTTTTTGTCGGTTTTTCCTTCCTGTTTTGATTAATTCGTAGTCAGTTCTTCAATTTGGAGTGCTTGTTGTTGTTTTCTGTCTACTAGTTCAATTCTCACACGATCCTTCTTTTGTCAGAATGTTTTTATGATATTGATCTGTTTGCGTCCCTTATTGTGGTTTGTTTCATGACTGTATTGTCAAATTTTCATGATGGTTGAGTGATTTCATTTTCATCAAAACCACTGAATGATAATTGTGATAGCACCTATTTTAAATATTCAGTCAACAATAAATTCAAAACCAATTCCAAATTCAAAACAATTCGGATCTATCTCTTCCTAATAAAGAAAATTAATTAATTAATGATATAATTGTGATTTTATTAATGTACTACAGGCTGAACCGAGGAAGAAATTGGCAAAAGTTTGAGCAAGTGTTTGTCGGATTATTTATACAGAATTGAAGGTTGTGCAAATGATGTGCTGGCGCTGAAGAAAGGTGTGTCCCACCAGCTTATCCATTGAAGCGCAAATCCGCAAATATTTAATTTGAATTTTGGTTGGTTTTATTTGAATTTTGGATTTTAAATAGTATAGTTTTTTAAGTAAAATTGTTATTTTTATCTAATATAATTTATATGCTAATATTCTATTTTTAATTCCTTGCAAAGAATTATGAAGCAATTCTTAAGCATATACCATGTAGGTAATAGGTAAATAATTTTTTTTTCATGGATTAATTTGTATATATTGTTATCATTATAATTATTTATATTTTTACACAGGGAGAATAGAAATCTAACATTGCTGCACGGTATGGCAGTGTAAACACTCATCTTGTAGTTGGTAAGTTTATGATATATTATATTTAAATATAATTTTTAATTATTTTAAAACATGATTATTATTTATTTAATTTGAATTTTGGATTTTAAATAGTATAGTTTTTTAAGTAAAATTGTTATTTTTATCTAATATAATTTATATGCTAATATTCTATTTTTAATTCATTGCAAAGAATTATGAAGCAATTCTTAAGCATATACCATGTAGGTAATAGGTAAATAATTTTTTTTTCATGGATTAATTTGTATATATTGTTATCATTATAATTATTTATATTTTTACACAGGGAGAATAGAAATCTAACATTGCTGCACGGTATGGCAGTGTAAACACTCATCTTGGAGTTGGTAAGTTTATAATATATTATATTTAAATATAATTTTTAATTATTTTAAAACATGATTATTATTTATTTAATTTGAATTTTGGATTTTAAATAGTATAGTTTTTTAAGTAAAATTGTTATTTTTATCTAATATAATTTATATGCTAATATTCTATTTTTAATTCATTGCAAAGAATTATGAAGCAATTCTTAAGCATATACCATGTAGGTAATAGGTAAATAATTTTTTTTTCATGGATTAATTTGTATATATTGTTATCATTATAATTATTTATATTTTTACACAGGGAGAATAGAAATCTAACATTGCTGCACGGTATGGCAGTGTAAACACTCATCTTGTAGTTGGTAAGTTTATGATATATTATATTTAAATATAATTTTTAATTATTTTAAAACATGATTATTATTTATTTAATTTGAATTTTGGATTTTAAATAGTATAGTTTTTTAAGTAAAATTGTTATTTTTATCTAATATAATTTATATGCTAATATTCTATTTTTAATTCATTGCAAAGAATTATGAAGCAATTCTTAAGCATATACCATGTAGGTAATAGGTAAATAATTTTTTTTTCATGGATTAATTTGTATATATTGTTATCATTATAATTATTTATATTTTTACACAGGGAGAATAGAAATCTAACATTGCTGCACGGTATGGCAGTGTAAACACTCATCTTGGAGTTGGTAAGTTTATAATATATTATATTTAAATATAATTTTTAATTATTTTAAAACATGATTATTATTTATTTAATTTGAATTTTGGATTTTAAATAGTATAGTTTTTTAAGTAAAATTGTTATTTTTATCTAATATAATTTATATGCTAATATTCTATTTTTAATTCATTGCAAAGAATTATGAAGCAATTCTTAAGCATATACCATGTAGGTAATAGGTAAATAATTTTTTTTTCATGGATTAATTTGTATATATTGTTATCATTATAATTATTTATATTTTTACACAGGGAGAATAGAAATCTAACATTGCTGCACGGTATGGCAGTGTAAACACTCATCTTGGAGTTGGTAAGTTTATAATATATTATATTTAAATATAATTTTTAATTATTTTAAAATATGATTATTATTTATTTAATTTGAATTGCCCGTCAGTAAACTGGGCCCACATGTCAGTGACAGATGGCGAGCTGAGCAGCATGGTTGGTGGCGTCATGGGAGGATCCGCCTCTTTTCTTGAGGAAGATGGTGTGGTTATATTCATCACCATCATAATGCACTTGCCTTTCGTATTTCTTTTATTTTTTTTAATGATTCTTTTAATTTGTATTTTGGGCTTAAAATGTCATGTTTAAACCTAGACACCCTGTGTATACCCTCTGTTTCCCCTTTTTTGCATTATTGTACTGATTTTTTTTATATTGGGGGTTTATTGATGTAACTCAACTGAGAAAAAGAATCCCAAAAAGGAGCACTATCTCTCATTATATAAATTATTTTTCATTTTCCATCTTTGTGAATGGGTCTATGGACCGATGTGTGGGAATTGCCATGCTGACGAGGTGCCACGTGTCAGGATGGGATACACCATGCAATATCGCAATATCCAATATAAATAAATTATTCAAACTCTTATACTCAGAGTAAATTCCTTGTAGTTTTTTTTAATAAGAAAAGTATCTTATTATATATTTCTACTTTTGCAGGCCATCATCACATCATAATTTAGGTGTAGGGTCATCACATTTAATGTTTTAGGTCGTTTAGGGTACACATTTAGGATTTTAGGTCATCATCATCATTTATATATTTATCTATTTAATTATATTTCCAATTAAAAAAACCTCTAATTTTTCTTTATTGTATTTTCAGGGGAATACTCTCTCTCTCTCTGATTACTGGATTGAGGCGGCAACTAAAAAAAAAAAAAATCTCAAAAAGGTACGTCTTGACTTTAGAAAAAAGATTTTTTTAAAAAAAATATATTTAGCGAAATTCGCAAAAAGACAACTCTTATACTGTAATTTTGTAATTTTTCATATTATGTGAGGACGTGTGTGAAGAAGCCAAATACGGAACTCAAGCTGAATTTATGATTAAGTATCTTCTTCTTGAATTCAAGGAATTGGTGGTGCGAGATAAATCTGAATTTTAGATTTTTTTTTTCCCTCTATTTTTAGCAACTTATTTGAAGTCTTGTGCTTACTATTTTATGTTTTTGTTTTGTAGCTAGAGGTAATTCGCGACATCTTGTCAAGGTGTGAAGAAGGGAATCGCGTGGATACCAACTCGGACCTGATGTCATTATCATCATCATTTAGGTTTAGGATCTTATACGGTTTTAGGTCAATTATGGTCATGCTCATCATTTAGGGTTTTAGGGTCATTTAGTGTCCGTCCAATTCAGGTTCATCATCATCATCATCATCATTCATGGTTCCTTAAATTTAAAGATTCGTCCAAAAGATGTGTTGAGAGTGTGTGGGCTTCTGAAGGCGGATTTATCGAGTTTTCAGAAGTTGGTTTGCTTCATTCACTATGAAGCCGAGGCCACATACAGGTCAAAAGTAAAAGAATACAAAATTAAAAATATGAAATACATATTATAAATAATTATTATCAAAAACTTAATTTGATTTTGAATATTTGGATACGATTTATTAATTTATTTGGTTTTTAATGTAGCTGAAATGGAAGAGCATTTAAACTGGAGGAAATGGTTCCTGCTTGGATTTGTGAGTAGTCTTTAGATGGTGGTGTAATTCTATCGAGCAATTCAGAATTAATGGGATTGGTAAGTCTCTTTAATTTTGTATAATTGATTAAATTAGTTACATTTTTGGTTAATAATAATAAGTTGTTGTTTGTAATGTAATTGGTATTATTTCAGATCCAAACGCTATTCGTGCGAGACTTTTTGAAGTTATTTGAGTGCAAAATGGGCCTTAGAGTATGCTGGTTCAGTTTTTTTTTATATGTATAGTTTTGATTTTTTTGTAAGGATAATAGTTTTACTTTTTTCTAATTTTTGTACAGAAATTCAACGGTGGTATCTATTGATGGAACAAAGACGTGCCAGCAGTTGATGTTCTGGCACTGAAGGAAGCCGTAAGTCTTTATCGAAGCTAGCATCCGCAAATTCCAGCTCTACAAATCCGCAAGTCTTCTAATTAATTAAATAAGTTATTTATTTATTTATCTATTTATTTATCTATTTATTTATTTATTTTTATTTCCATTTTAAAAACCTCTAAACTTTTTTCGGGGGGTATTTACGGAACGGTACAGGATGGACCTGGACTATGGAGTGGCGTTGGTGTGTATACTCCTTCTGATGAACCCGCTCAATGCAGCAGGTAATTTGGAAATTTGCGAAAAAAACCCTCTATTTTTTTTAATTTGAAAAACGAATGCTTTGCAAACTTTCTCAACAAGTTAATTATAAGTCATCTTTTTTTTCTTTTATTGCTTAGATTGATTTGTTAAGCATTTCTATATTTTATTTTTTTGGAAAGAATTCACTCCTAAGAGGGTCTGGACAACTGATGGCTTGAATTGATGGCACAAGATATATACGGATTTTAGATTAAGTTTTTTTTATTATATTTTTATTATGATTGATGGCGATAAAAGTCCCTAAAAACATTTTTTTTGTTGTTGTGTAGCTAGAGGTAGTGTTTGACAACAAGTGGTGTGAAGAAGGCAATCGCATGGAAGCCGACTTGGATATGATGTCATCATCGTCATCATCATCGTCATCGTCATCCTCATCATTTAGGGCTTTAGGTCATTTAGGATCATGCTCATCATTTAGGGTTTTAGGGCTGTTTAGTTTCCTTCCCATTTAGGGTCATCATAATCATCATCATCTTTCATGGTCAAAGGTAATTAATTCCTCATTTTATACCATTAAAAAATAAGAACAATCATACATTTATTTTTATTTCATTTGATTAATTGAATATTAATATTTCTTTTTGTAGGATGTAGTAACATGAATTTGAGAAGAAACTAGTAAATCCGTGGAGTGAAATAGGCGTGGATTTCGCACTTCCGGCAGCTCACTGGATCCCACAACAGAAGATCTCCAGAGAGTGTGCGAGAGCTTCTGAAGGCGAAAATGTACGAGTTTTAGAAGTTGTGTGAGGCCACATACATGTCAGAAGTATAAGAATACAAAATTAAAAATAATAAATACACATATAAATAAAAAACATAACAAGTAAAAGAACCCCTGAATGCTTTAAATTCCCCCTTTGAATTATATATTGCTGTTTGATTTATTTTTTGTATTTTTCGAGGGTTGGGTGGGTATATATGCATTCAAGAGGATTTCCGCATTATAAAGCCTGCAGTAATAATCAGGTTTTGGATTTTAAATAGTTTACTTTTTTTTAAGTAAAATTATTATGTAATAATATGCTATTATTTTTAATTCATGCTTTAAATTCCCCTTTAAATTAGGTGGATAGATGGGAGAGGCAGTATATTACATCTACAGGGAATGGAAAGCCGAGCCGGTATGGAAAGATGCTTGAGTTGGCTACATGGCTCAAACAGAACGTACCAATAAATAAATGATTATGTGGCTGATCTGGTACCTGTCTTGTTCATGGCGATTATCGCGTCAATAATCTCGTTTTTCGTCCCACTCAAGTATGCTTTTATTTATTTATTTATTTATTTATTCTTTTGTTTATTTGTTTTAATATTTAATGTAAATATTTTTAATTTTTGGGGTTTTTAATTTTATTTATCAGGAAAGGGTGATTGGAGTGCTGGATTGTGAAATTTCCACTTTGGGAAACCAGAAGGTTCTAGAACTCTCGGTTACGTGCTCATGTATTTCTTAAGAGGAAGGTTAGAATATAGTAAAATGTTAAATTATTTGTTTTTTTATTATTATTGTTTTGTATTTAATTAATTATGATGCTCTTTTTATGGTGTTAAATGCAGGAATTGATATTTCGGATAGAATGCCCCAGCATCATCATCATTTAGGTCATTCTCATCATCATTTGGGGTTAGGGTCTTTCAGGGACGTTACATTTAGTGTTCTTTAGGGTTTTAGGTCATTTAGTGACGTCTCACAGGTCATCATCATCATCATTTATGGTCCCTTAGGCTTAAATTGAATGATACGGCCAAAACGTAATTAATTCTTCATCTTATACCATTAAAAAGAAAAAATATACATTTATTTTATTTCATTTGATTAATTAAACTATTAATATTTCTTTTTGTAGGATGTAGTAACAGATAATACAACGATGAATTTGAGAAGAAACTCTATGGAGAAGTAATTCCGTTGAGTGAAATAGCGCTGAAGAAAGCCGTAAGTTTTTTAATTAATTTATTGATCTATTTAATTATATTTCCAATTAAATAACTTCTAATTTTTTATATATTTATATATTTACTGGATTGTACGCAATTCGTGGGACCCAACTAGGGGGAAATAGGATGCATCTGATTGCAGTACAATGTGACCAGTGCGTGCAAGTGTGAGTGAGATTGTTTCAGCAGTTGAGGAAACTTCTCGAAAAAGGAAATTTTTTTTCCAAATATTTTTAAGGAAATTTGCAAAAAAAAAAAACTTAATACTCTAATTTTGTAATTTTTCATGTTATGGAAGGATGAAAACGGATCGTATTACGTGAGGGTGTGTGCAGCCAAATACGAAACTCAAGCCTTCCATTCTTTTTTGAAAATGAAATCTCATGAAAGCCAACTTGCACATGCTGTCATCATCACATCATCATATAGGACTAGGGTCATTTAGGTCATCATCACCATCATCTAGGTTTAGGGTCATTTAGGGTTCTAGATCATTTTAGGTCATGGTCATCATTTAAGTCCCTTAATTTATGGTCCCTTAATTTGACGGATACGCCCAAAAGGTAATTAATTTCTCATCTTTGTACCATTAAAAAGTAGGAACAATTATAATATTTTATGTTTATTTCATGCAAAACTAATTCTGTGCTTTCTACATGATACTCCTCCATCAAAAGGTGAATCCAAGAATTCAGTCTCTCTTACAATGAAGCAGTCTGGACGAAGGGAATGAGGATGAGAATGGTGAGGTAATATTTTTTTTAATTTATTATTATTATTGGTTTTGCGAGAATTATTAAGTGTGATTTGGTTTTTTAGGATTTGAGAGCTGATTTTTACTTTTTGTTATGAATTGCAGTTTGATTTTGGACTTTGATTGCATTTGTTACCGCGTGTTGTTTGTTCTGTAATGGCGTTTTTGTGGTCCCTACGTCCTGAAGATATGGCCATGACAGCTAAGGTTCACAAGGTGCTTTTTCACAATATCCTGTTTTTTATTTTATTTTTATTTTGTTAATTAGGCAAACCATCTTTTGATAATTTTGGGTGTTTGTTTTTATAGATGGAGAGATTCAAGATGCAGACAGAAGATATTGGCTTCTAAGAGTATCTGATGTGTTGCTCTTGCGTAGAGGCCCCTTGATTTGGATAAAATTGCGAGCAAGGACCAAAGAGTAAATTGGCCTCTGCATGATGATGATTTTATTCTTCTTTTTGTTGTCGGCATGAAGGTATTATACTATATTATAAGACCAACATTCTATTTTACTTTACTTTATTTTTGCCCTAGTTATATATCTACTATATTTTGTTAACTAATTTATATATATGTTTAATTAATTTATTTTATTAATTAATTTATATGATTGTTTATTTATTATGTTTACTTAGTTAATTAATTATTATCTATTTATATATGTTTGTTCAATTGATTATTTAGTTCATTAATTGTAATTTATTTATTTATTTCATTTTACTTAGGATCCATGCCGGCCTGGTGTGCAAGATGTTGTTGGTTTGTGCATTCAAGCAGGAGTTAAGGTATGTAACTTTTCCATTCACGTCCTTCAACTTTCTCAATTATTTTCCACCTTTTTCTCAAAATTACCAAACTACCCTCTTAACTTTTTAGGTGAGAACGGTGACAGGAGATAACCTCCAAACGTCCAGTAGTTGGAAAGCGGAATATTGACAGAAAGGGGCAAACATTACGATTGCCGTAACTCGAGCCGGTACAAGTGACGCTCCTAGCTTGTCACATAACAAAGTAATTCACAAAATTATTTCTCAAAAAGATTTAATTGAAACAATTATTCAACAACTACTATAAATCTAATTATATATTTTTATTTTGCATGCAAATCTAATTATCATCCAGTTTGATCTTCAAACCGGTTTGATGTTGATGCTAAACCGAAAGATTCGGTCAGAAAGCCAACTTAGACATGCTGTCATCATCACATCATCATATAACTAGGGTCATTTAGGTTATCATCATCATTTAGATTTAGAGTCATCACATTTAGGATTTTAGGTTATTTAGGGGTCAACATTTAGGGTTTTAGGTCATTTAGGGAAATCACATTTAGGGTTTTAGATAATTTAGGGTCATGATCATCATTTAAGGTCCCTTAAATTCAAAGATACGTCCAAAAGGTAATTATCTCATCTTATACCATTAAAAAAATAAGAACAATTATAGGACACAAAAGGGTTCCAGGCGGTCAGCCTCATCCGTGTTAGCATGACAATGTGTGACATCACTCAGAAGCAATACAGGTGGCAGCATCAGACTGGCTCGCTACATATGATCTTGTATCTAGATTCAGCCTAATGGCTTATGCCTTCTGTCACTTTAATGCCGGGCATGATAGGCTGGAGTAAACAAGATTTTTAACTGTTACACGTTTAAGTGTTAATTGATTGATTTTGAGATGGTAAATGCAACCGCACCTAGAGGCTAGACCAGATGGAACGAAGCCTTGGAAGGGTTTAAGACGAGGGGGTAATTAAGGGATTGTTTCTTCTATCAAAGCTCTAGTTATCATCTCGAACAACTTGGATCTTCTGTGGCTGAGGTTTGTGTAGCCTTCTGTGTTACTTTGTTTTGAAATTTTGATGTTGTATTTTTATTTTTATTTTTTTTTGGTTTTGATTTAAGGTATCATTGCTTTCTTGGGATCTTGGGTTGCCAGATCAACACATTATATATTAGCTTCATCAGAAGCTTCTTCAAATCTATCTCGCTCTCATGGTGTGAGTTGATTTTTGCATTTTCATATTATAGCTTAATTCTTAAGAGGAATAATGCAAATTTAATGATATTTGAAATTATTTTATTATTTATTAATATCAGATGCGGTCAACAGGATGCAGCAGATTATTTGAGCTTACTGTTTGGAGATTCACGCTTTAAGGGTCTAGGCTATAAGGTAGAAAATTATTTTTGTATTATATTATATATAACAATTATTATTATGACACATACTATAACATACTCTTGCTTGATCTGCTGGATATTATGACACATACTATAAGAGATCACAACAATCTGTCTTCTATGAGATCAATCGCATCAATGGTTGATCCTTTCAAATCTTCATCAGTAGACTTTGGCCTAAGTAACAATATACTGCTTTTGCAGCCTAATGGCTCAAGAGTGTGTGTGTATACGTTCATTTGAGTAAGTTTACAATAAAAATTTTATAATTACTGAGCTACACATGATCATAAATAAGTTTACAATAAAAATTTTATAATTACTGAGCTACACATGATCATAAATAAGTTTACAATAAAAATTTTATAATTACTGAGCTACACATGATCATAGATAAGTTTACAATAAAAATTTTATAATTACTGAGCTAACATGATCATAAATGGACCAAGACGAGATTTTGGAATGACAGATTAAGTAATCAGCCAAGTTGGAATGACAGATTAAGTAATTCACGCTATTATTGTTAACTGGACATCAATTATTGCAAGTTATTGCTTGATTTTGCAATTAGGTTTTGCACTAATGTCCTTTTTTGGTTTGCAAATAAAGCCTCTAGGTATGAAAATGGAAAAAGAGAGGCTCCAAAGACCATGATGAATTAGATGCTCGATGAAATGCCTATCTCATTATAACATGCAGTTTTTCCATGGGAGTAACATTTATTAGATTATTGTATAATTTTTCTCTACTATTTCATCTTGAAAAGATAATTGTATATTTTTTCTGTGTTCACACATTCTTATGTTATTATTATCTCAATTTCAAGTTCAATTTTGTTTTGTTCCTTAAAATCTCGAAAGGAAAGGTTTACTGGATTGTTTGTTTGTGCAGTACCAGCCTTCTGAGATGTAATTGATGTGCCATCGGAAGTAAGTTCATTTTATTTTAGTTTAATTCCTTCTTTTACTTATCTTTATTTCTAAAACTGATTAATTAAAGATGTCAAACTCGTCACCTTTAATGCTCCATTTGATTTGAAAATTAAGTAATTTATCTTTTAAATTGCTTTTATTGAATATTTTCTTCTTTTTGTTTGACAGCCAGCAGGATGGAATCTAAAGCAAGAGTGGGGCAAGCCTGGTACATTACTCATCCTAACTTCAAAATTCCTTTTTAGTTTCTACATGTAAATTATAATCATTAAATTAATACATCTAACTATATATTGTGTCTTTTTTTGTCTCAAAATAAAGGTGTGTATGGGGGCAAGCCTCAGAAAAGCAAAAACTCCCTCCAAAATTGTTTGGGGGTAATATCATGTATGCCCTTCCAAAATCCCAAAATATCAAATTTACCCCTCTAAAACTCAAAATATCAAATTTATCCTCTCAAAGTTCTTTTTCTATCAAATTTACCCATTCTTAAGTTAACCGTTCATAACTAACATAAAAAATATATGAAATTACGTTTCTACACTCTGTTCATTTTCTTTCAACAACTCATCCTTAAGTGTTGCTCCACCATTTAAATGAGTTGTTGTTGGAGGAAGGGGTAAAAATGTAATTTCATATTTTGTTAATATTAGTTTGAACAGTCAACTTAAGGATGGATAAATTTAATAGAAAAAGAACTTTGAGAGGGTAAATTTGATATTTTGATATTTTGGGTTTTTGGAAGGGTATACATGATATTACCCCAAATTGTTTGTGTTTAATTGATGGTACAAATATGGCTTGACGGTACAAGTATGAACAGAGTGTACTTTTGATGTGCTTAATAAAATGAAAGAAACAACAATTGCAAAATGCTTTAGTTAGACACCATCAAACAGGGATTTATTTGACCTTTTGTGAAACATTGACAAAAAAGTGGTCGTTAGACGTTTCTTTTGGTTAGGAGATGGCAAATCGTAAAAGATATTTTGAACTTGAGATCCATGATCTACCTCAAAAAAAATATATATATATATATCCATGGTGGACACGATGCTTTCCTGAGGAGTAATAAACTCAAGTGATAAAAAATTCTAAATAAAATGCAATTTGTTTCTTTTTTTTTTATTGGAATTTACTCTAAAAATAAATAAAATGAAATAGTTTAAATTTTAAAGATGGTATTGTAGGTCATAAAATACAGAAAAAAATGTCATGCATCTTGTATTGTGAGGTTTGCATCATTCCATGAGAAGAAGCAGGGTCGGTGTGTCAACATGAGTCCATGGAATTTTTTTCGAACAACGAGTCCTTGATAAAAACAAGTTTTGGAAAATATGAAACTTGATTTTTATCAAATTATTTACTAATCGTTTATCAATAGGTGAAAAACAAGGGGGTCTAATTAAGATACATATGTATAGGTTCAATAAAATAAAAATGACTTGATTAAGGAATAGTAATAAAACCTAACAAAAGTCTTTACTAATTTATCATAATAAAAAAGATACAACACTAGACATGAGTTAATTTTGTTAATTTACCATAATACAAATTGAACATGTTATATAATAATTATCCAAAAATAGCTAGATTTAATAAATTTCCTAGTGCATTTATTTTTTTTTGTTTCTAAGATCAAACTCACAATTTGTGTTGATAGATTTTAAATATGTGCTACACTTAATTGTGTTTGACGAGACTCGAACTTGAGACTTTTCTCAAAGTTCTAATATGCCACTTGAACTAGTAAGTTTTGGCTCCTAATGCATTTCTAATCGTCTTGAATTATTTTCTTTTTAACATGCCATCAGTTACAGGGAAAAACAATTTTCGATGATATTTTTAAGGTGTAAATACAATAATACATGCTAAACTGCACAAATTATTCCTTTTACATCTCAAGGTAAATTATTTAGTTTACATCAAAATTTTATTTGAAATGTTTTCCCTGGTGAACATGCGTTTAATTTCCCTGAAAAGATATATTTAAGGTGTTAATACAATAATACATGCCAAACTGCACAAATTATTTATTTTACATCATTTTTAAGTTAAATTATTTATCTTACATCAATAAAAAAAAACATAAACAACAAATTACTTCATTCATTTATTCGACATACAAAAAGAGATCAAACAAACAATCTCAACCAGCCACTCATTACTCTTTCTTCACATCTTCTTTCTTGCTAGTAATGCTTGCAATTTTCTCAGCTTCAAGATCCACAGCCTTCTGAAGCAAGCTCTCTTCATCTTCTTCAACCACCATCTGAACCGGAGATGATCCCAGCCCTTCAGCAATGGCCAGCATTATCTTCTTCATTTCCTCCTTAAATTCATTCCTGTTGTAACAAAGAAAATTTGCTCACAATCGCTTTCAATTGAGCTCAAATTTCAACATTACCACATATGCAAAATTCATTGTTCATCACCTATTCTCTAATAATCACAAAAAAATGAAGAACCAACATCACAAAACAACAATCAAAATATCAATTCAAGGATTTCAAACCTGTCGATGAAGCCGCTGTGGTCAGTATCAAACTGCTCGAAAATCGAATCGTACAGATCAGAGACCTGCGCAGGCGGGGAGACGACCTCGGCGCCGAAGTGGGACTCGAGGAGGCGGAAGGTCTCCATCGCCTTGCGGAGCTCGGCGCGCGAGAGCACCCCGTCGCCGTTCAGGTCCAGCGCCGCGAACCGCGCGTCGACGCCGCGCGCGAAGGCCTCCTCGTCGGCGACGAAGCTCTTCACCGTCGATCCGTCGAGGATTACCACTCCCATGCTCGATTGATTCGGTGAGATTTTGCTCAGTGTGAGGAAGAGGAAGGAAGGATGGATTCAGTCTGTTTCTATTTTGTGCGAGTGAATATATAACAAGGGAAGTGATATTTTGAGAGCATATTTTTTATTTGGAGAGCGCGAATGCATTTTCAGAGCACTTTTATTATATACTCTCAGCTCTCAAAATAAGAAATACGCTCTCAAAATATCATCTCCCAATATATAATGGTTGGTGAGGTATTCTTTTCGTGTTTATCTCGTTGGATTTTTTTTTTTTTTTTTTTTTTAGGGAATAGTTGCAAGTTGCAACTATTCAAAATTTATATTACAATAAAGATCGAATTACAAGTATGTTGTTATAAAAATCTTATTGGATTCTTGTTGTAAGAAATATCTTTGTGAGTTTTTATTTGTCTATTTGAGCATCAGTACTTTTAATTGACCTGATGGAGCAGGATGGAATAATAAATAGTATATAACAAAAATGGAAATAAAAAATCGTATATATATGTAAAATAATAAAAATAGTATATAAAAAAATATATTAAAAAGCAGAAAAATTAGTATATCGTTATGTTTTGAAATTGGTTAATCCCGTCACGTTTTCAGATTTGATTTAATTTAGCTGTTTTTTAGAAAAGAGAAATTATATTTTTGGTAGAGATATTAAGCCGAATTAATGCACGTGATTTGATTTTGAGGACTCAGACTTGTGAGCTCGTGTATTGTGTGGAGAAATATTGAATTGACTGTTCTGTTCAACTTCAGTCATCATTTTTTGAACATTTTTTAGGCCAATTTCAAATTCAACAAAAGATAGGCCCAGCATAACATAGTCCCAGTCCAGCCCACTCAAGGTTCAGACACCTCAGTTTTTCTTTTTTTTAAGATCAACACCTCAGTTTGTCTTACAAAATATATATTGATATTTAAATATATTCTTGTAATATATTTAGATATCTATAAATATTTTGTAATCTATCTAATATATTTTTCTGCATGCGTAATATATCTTTTTCTGCATAGTGTATTTTAAATATCTGCATTTGTTTTAACATGCTGTAATAATATAAACATACCTAAAATAATTTAATAAATCAAAATTGATGGTGAAATTGAATCTGAAACTAAACTACAAAGTACAAATCATCATCAATTCATGCATAATTAGTCTATATTAAAGGCATCCAAATATTGCATCTTAATAGTAAAAAACAAGATAAGCTATCTATTTCTTAGATAGCATTGTTCAAATTTCTTTTTCTTTTCTTTTTGCTTGTAGCATTTGTTCACTTCAATTCAATCCTTGTAGTGGTACTAAACCTTGCATTTCCTTCCACAACAGGGAAATAACGGTCTTCTCCAACCAAGGCTTGTCCTCTCCATTCTCAGACACTAGAGATTTCCATTTCTTCTCATAAACACTTCTTTTATTTCAAATAAACACCTCCAGTATTACAAAACTAAGGAGTCCAAGAGAACAAAGAAAGCGCAAGAATCAGTTAGAACTAAGAAGCCACGAACTCAAACATTACAAGAACTCAAACTCGCCATTCCATTACCTTCAAATAACCAACTCACTCACCTTCGTTCCCTCCTCTCCCTCCTCTCTTACACCAACAATGGCGACGGATCAAGACCAGACTTTAACTCTCCTCTCCCTATCCTTCCCCTGTCAGAGATCCTCTCCTTCACCTCCTCCCCAAACCGCACACACCTCCTCCCCTTCCTCCTCCTCCTTCCTCCACCTCACTCCGCCCCTCTCTCACCCGCCTGAATCCTCCTTTTCCTCCAATCAAGAATCCATCTCTCTCCATCCAAGAAACAGCCCGCTCTCTCCTCAGCTCTTCAACCAATCAGAATCGCCCATCACACCACCTGTGTTCAACCAAGAATCATCTGTACCAATCCACACTGGTACGGCATCTCGTGCAAGGAAGATTCCGTACCAGGGACCGAGACCGGGAAAGAAGCTGACGATACAGCCGCCGTACCGCTGGGCGACTGACAAGCGGGCCATGGTTCACAGTCTTGAGCATCTTCTTGCTGACGGGATTCGTACCGTGAGTGGAGAAGTCAAATGCCAGAAGTGCGAGGATCGACTGGTATGTATAAGATTATTCTTCGTACTAAATGATTTTTTTCCTTTTCTACTTTTTCTTTTAGAAAGTGTTGGTGTTAAAATGTTGATCTTTCAAGAAATGGATAAAGAAATGTTCAAGATTAGTACGTAGATTCAAGAAATGTCACCTAATAGACTCTCTTTATAGTAGTAATACACCAGTATATATAAACAAACTAATAAATGAACATTGTCAGCACAGAACTATAAATAATGTAAGAAGTTAAAGGTCATCAACAACATTTTGTATCAGAAGAAAAACATTCAAATCATGCACAGACTAAAAGTCAACATCATCACAACAACATCTACATTTTATAATGAACAATTAAACCACAAACAAACTACTAAATTAAGATCATCAACATCTACATCATGTAATTTATATCATAAACTCAAATCTAGATTATGCATATCATAAACTAATTACCTTCACATTTACATTAGGTAATATCATACGACATAAAGGAGAAATTCGAGGAAATAAAATCCTTCCTCACAACAAACCACGTGAAAATGTACTCGCGAGCCCCAGACGCCTGGCTTCACCCTCGCATGTCGGCCTGCTCAGCCTGCAGCCAGACAGGCTGTCTCAGGCCGGTAATGGCCGACAAGAAGCGGGACGTCAACTGGCTGTTCCTCTTCCTCGGCCAGATGCTAGGGTTTTGCAACTTGAAGCAGCTCAAGTACTTTTGCAAGCACAATGGGAACCATCGCACTGGAGGCAAGCCTTGGGTGCTTTACAAGGCCTACGTGATCATGTCCACGCAACTCGACCCATCCGTTTCCTTGCTGTGAACTGGAGACCTCCACTTTTATTTTTCTTTGGGTGTTTTGTTCTTGCTTTGAGGGTTTTTGATAAAGTTGTTGTTTGTGGAATTAATAAGAGTTGATTTGAGTCTAGAAGTGAATATACAAGTGTTATTTGTCATATTTGTTTTTGTGTCTAGAATTAATGATAGACTTGTTGTTTGTTAAGTGAAAAAATGTTTCTTGTGCTTGCAAAAAAGAACCTTACAAATATTATTTGTCATATCATTAGATTTCTTTTGAGGACTGAACTGTTATTACTGTTCCCCTTTTGTTTGTAAACAAGGCCCGCATAGTTTAGTATGATGTTATATATATCTAAGCCCAATTAGGACCTCCTTCGTCAACTACGCCCAATTAAGGCTCTATAAAACTAAGCCCAGAAAAGAACTCTCCCAGTCCAGTCCATCATAAAAGTATGTAACTCGCTACACGTTTAGCAACACATTAGGGGACAGAGGGTCCAACGCGAGACGATCTGATGCACGGCGTGACGCAGCAGACAGCGAATAAAGCCAATGAAAGCGAACCTTATTGTTGTCATTCATTATTCATTTATGGGTAAAATTCATCATAAGTCTCTCAACTTTCAAAAATAACCAAATTAGTCACTCAACTTTCAATTGTCCCATATAAGTCACTCAACTTTCAAAAATTATCAAATAAGTCACTGAACTTTCAATTGTCCCCTATAGGTCACTCAAATTTCAATTAACCGGGTGTTCTATTTGGTCATTTTTTAAAAATTGAGTGACCTATTGGGGACAATTGAAAGTTGGGTGACCTATTTGATAATTTTTGAAAGTTGAGTGAACTATAGGGGATAATTGAAAGTTGAGTGACTTATTTGATAATTTTTTAAAACTGAGGAATCTGAGATTACCCTTCCTTTATTTAGAAAGTGTTTTACACAACGCGCGATCTGTCCCCACTTATATCTCCTCACTCACTGACACGGTTTCATCGAATGTTAAGAAACATATAAGGGGAATTGAAATATGTACGCAAAAAAATAAATAGGTCATGAAAATAGTAGGTGAACGCACCTATTGAATAGCCAATAATGGCATGACACGTGGTTTTAAGAGGTGTGTGTGGTAAGTTCACCGGAAGGTGGGTGTACCCATTTTTTTTATTTGCCAATTTAATTATTGAGAAAACAAAAATACGGGGCATACGTGGCTGTGAATTATTGGTTGGTAATAATACACTTAAAAAGTATACACATTAAGAACGAAAGTTTATCAATATCACAGATTAATATATTAGGGGAACTAAATATTTCATTTCTTATAGTAAGTACTTAAAAGCGCAGTGAGAGAGAAATATGCTATGTGCACCTACAAATTGTACCCCCCACCAAATCTCACACCAATACAACTCTCCAAAGAAACAAGCATATTATTGCTCTATCTCACGAGTCTCAAACTCTAAAGTTCAACAAACCTCAAGGCATCTTTTTTTCACTGGAAAAACATTTTAATAGCACGGATAATTTTTTAAAAATTCAAAATTTCAAAAAGAACCGGGATGGCACTTGAGTTTACTCAAGTCCAACGGCTAGTTGCCCCTTTGAATCTTCTTCATTTCCCTCCTCTTTACATATGGAGGGAAATCTCACTCAAAAATCACTCAAAAACTAACTTCTATTCATTCCATACTTCCAAGAAACATAACTGAAATTCAAAATTTTGAAAATTCTGAAAGGCCTAATAACTACCATTTAAAAAAGAGAGGGAACATGTTTAACAAACTAGTGTTCATACTTCCCTCCAAACCCTTAAACCTCCATGCTTGTTCTCATTCAAGAAACTTAAACAAAGAAAAAAGGGAGGGAAAAAAAAGGAGAAAATAAAAAAACCCACCATTTTTCCACCATCTCTCTAGAAGATTTCATAAATACTAACGTCTAGATCTAACGGCCCTCAAATCATCCACATCATCATCGTCATCTCCATCATCATCATCACTACCATCAGACTGATTATTATCGTTGCGTTTTCTTTTGGATGAGGGTTCAGGCTGATCATTATCATCAGCCTGATCGATTTCATCGGCTTCTTCATCTTCATCATCGATTTCGTTCGGATCGAAATCGCTCTCAACCGTCTCGTCTGGTTGCTGAGAGATTTGCACGTGGTAGTCCGTTCCTGTATCCTCGTCCTGAGAATTATGTAAAAATGGATAGGAAAATTAGTATATTAATATGGTAGGAAAATAATATAAAATATTGAAATAAATTTGGTGATAAAACTATTAAGTATAATGCAAAAAATATATAATATAAATGTATAAAGTACTAGTTTATAAAATAATTAAAAATATATATAGAAAAGTCAATGCAAAAATCAAATAAATTAGTATACATAATATTTGCAATACCAAGAGAAATTGAACCTAATGATGATCATAAGCTACAAAAAACAAACAATATAGCATGCTCCTAAAGAATCCAACTGGAACAAGAGGCAGAAACTACTAAAGAAATTTAAACTTGAACTAGAACAAAAGTGTGTACTAAAAGAAACCTACACATCAACTAGAAGAAAACATGACATAAACCCTGAGATATTTTTGTATTTTCATTTGTACTCAAAAAAGTCAATTCTTTTGTAGATGGCCTTGGTAAACAATTTTTTTAGGTTACCTACCAAAATTATCAGGGGTAAATAGGTAAATACGACCGTAAATTTTTTTTTACCTACCAAAAAACATAAGTCACTCAAAATCATCCTTTTTACTAGGTCACCTAAATTATACCCTAACAAAAAGCTACCAACACTAATTACCACTTCAAACATAAAAAATACACTAACCCAAAAAATAAAAGATAATAAAAAAGATTATACCTCATCATCTTCATCGTCTTCTTCACCATCGCCCTCCTCCTCAAACCCGCCCCGATCATCAAGCTCCTCATACCCATTTCCATTCCTCACCAACCCTTCCGCCATTTCCTCCTCTCCAATCTCTCCGTTCTCATCTTCATCTTCCTCCTCGCCTCTCTCATGTCCGTCGATCTCCCCTCCATCTCCGTCGTCCATCTCCTCCCCCTCATCCCCTTCCTCCTCCTCCACCTCCTCCTCATCGTCGGAGACGTCAAGAACCTCCACCACATCCTCCTCTTCTTCTTCCTCCTCTTCTTCGTCTATCTCCTCACCTAGATCCACTTCTTCTTCTGAGTCATCTTCATCTAGTTCTTCGTCGGCTCGAACGGGAACGACTCGGAACCCGTTAGCCATCCCGGGCTCTGATCCGTTCACCATCTCCACCCCTTCTTCTTCGTCCTCGCTCTCATCCTCGCCTCCGTCGAGAATCACTCCGAGACCGTTTCCGTTAGCCATGGAGGGTACGGATCCGTTGGCTGGCTCCTCCCCGTCGACTTCACCGCTGCCCGGGTCCTCTTCGTCGTCTTCCTCCTCCTCCTCTGCTTCCTCTTCGTCGTCCTCTTCTTCCTCATCGGATTCGGGTCTTTCGTTCTCATCGGCATCCATTTTATCCAGATATTTCAAGCTCCGAATCAGCCCGAAAACCCGCGATCTGTAATCCTTCAGTCTGGTCACCGGACACTCGTACAGATCTAGAGAAACAAGTCTTAATCGGGCCAACGGAGCGAGATCTTCAACCGTGCCGATCCGATTATTGGACAAATCGAGATCTCGCAGCGAATCCAGACCCGCTTGCACCAGATGCTCAAGGCCCGTCGAGATCCGGTTATCCGACAAGATCAAGCGGGTCAAGTTCCGCAATTTAGGAAACCCTTCGAGGGAAGACACGCCTATATTAGCAACAGACAGGTGCTCAATGGTTTGGTACCGCTCTAAGATTTCTGGAGAAGGAAGGCGGCCGTGAAGGCATTTGATGACTCCGTCGAGTGTGAGGCTTCTCGGCGGAGAGGAGGAAGATGAAGAAGCTGCATCAGCCGAGGATCCCTCTGGCGGCGCCGGCGCCGGCGGTCCTCCGCCGCCGCGTACTGCCGCCTCCACTGCCCTCTCCCATGCTTCGTCCATTGATTGTACCGTATTATACTCCGAAGTACGAATACGTATGATTCTCTCTACTGATTAGTTTAGTTTTACCGATTGGAGAGTAAATCAAATTCGATTCTTCGTGTGAGATTCAATCTCGCTGTTTGAATTCCGAGTGATTTTTCTCGATTTTTTGGGGGGTCTTTTCTCTTGATTTTGTTGCTGGGTTTTTTCTGTTCTTCTTCTCTCTGTTTGTGTTCTGTGTTTGCTTTGTTTCTCTGTTTTTCGCTATTAAGCCTCCTTTTATTTTCGTTCTTCTAATTGGGAGGAGTTTATTTTCATTATTTAATGAAAATTTAATAAAAACCTGGATATTCTACCGGTTTTCTTTGGTCCGGTTCAGCTCCATCCTCGAACCGGTCATCAGACCGGATCTTGCCTACCGAGGTAGTACATCAATTTACTGAATAGACTCAGTTCACAACATTTCTCTCTTAAAATATAATCTTTTATCCTTTCTAAATATTCAATATTCATGCAGTTCACTATAGTCTATTATATACCAAACAACACCAAATCCATACAAGTTTCTATAGAACGCGACAATATTGACTTTTCAACGCACTGTTCCTCGGTGTTTATAAATACGGTATGGACCGAGTTCAGGGAGATTTATACAGAATAGGTGCGGGGGTTGTTTTTTCTAGAATGCTTAGGAGAGCGACGGCCGTTGGATTGGGAACTGCGGATCGATGACGTGGGGGGAATGGACGGCGGATGGGATTTGTGTTTGTTGTGAGAGAGGAAATGGTGGAGAGGCGTGTTTTGGTGGGACACGTCGACAAGATAGACGATTTCATTTTATACCTCTTTTGTTATATTTTGCCTCCATTTTTATAATAACTGGAAATATCCCGTTCAATGATTTTTTTTAGGGGTAAAATCAGGTATACCCTTCCAAAAAAAAATCAAAATATCAAATTTACTCCTCTAAAGTTCATAATATCAAATTTGCCCTTCTAAATTTAAGTATTATCAAATTTACCCATATCAAACTTCTAAAATATCAAATTTACCCACTTCAAACTTCTAAAATATCAAAATTACCCAAATTACCAAATTAACTATATTTTAATCTTCTAAAATCTATTTACTTTAATAAATAATGTATTTAGTTAACTGGAAATATCCCGGTCAATGATTTTTTTTTAGGCCAAATTTCAGGTGTACCCCTACAAAATATCATAATTTCATGTGTAGCCCTACAAAAGGTGAAATATCATCAATACCCCTGCAAAATCACTTACATATCATGTATACTCCTATGATATATTTAGTGTTAAGAATAATGTTATTTTTTTATTTTTCCGTTTTTTTTCTCTGTGTAAATGTGATAATGATTTATATTGAGCTATATTTATATAAGCTAGGTTCATGATGAATATGTTTGAGATTACAATTCTCTAAAAAAATTAATAAAAAATCAAAAAATAGTATATAATAATCATTTTATATTTTTAATAAAGTAATTAATAATAATGCAATTATTATAGATGTCATTTGACTGATAGATTTTGACGAAAAATTAACGATAAGAATATTCATGATATTTTAATAATTTTGTAGGGATATTCATGATATATCTGTGGGTTTGTAGGGGTATCTATGATAATTTGAGTGATTTTGTAGGATTATTGATGATATTTCATCTTTTATAGGGGTATTCACGAAATTATGAGATTTTGCAGGGATACATATGAAATTTGACCTTTTTTTTAAGTTCCACATACTTAACTGTTGGGAAATAAAATTCAAAATAATAACAAATTACAACTTGTGGTAGTAACATTATTAATATAATAATAATGAGCTAAAATCAAGTACATGAACTACGAAAGAAATACAAAATCTAAATACAAAAAATTGAACTCGAGTAACTAAAAGAAAGAAATGAAGATATTTTAGCAAAGAAAAATCCAATAACTAAATAATATAAAAAATGGTACACATTAACCGTTAGAGTTTATCCATTAGCATGTCAGATTATTACAACTCCCTGAGAATACAAAATTTTATTATATGATTAGTTTAGAACGTTATATTTTTATATTAATTTTTACAAAATATAAATGATTTTAAATAATTATTTTTAGAAATATATTAATTTATTCTAATTTATTTAGTAAATTAGATTTGATGGGCTAGTAGTATTTTGAACTTTAAAATTTAATCAAAGTATAATAGAAATCAAGAAATATAGATGTAAGAAGATTCAAAAGAGATAAATTCGGAGGAACCCAGATCCTAGCGTGGCCACCTTAAGAGAGGTGGCCGCTCTGGCGTCTCTCTCGAGGTCCTCTATCCCTGCTCTCTCCCCCCTTACATCTCCCGCCCCACCTCCCTATTCCCCGGCCGCCAACTCTCCACCTCCTCCTCTCTCCTTTCCGTCTCTCCCTTCTAAACGACCATATTTCCTCTCTCCCTTCCCATTCCCGACGGTCTCCTTCCCCAAAACTCAAGTTTCAACTTCTATGAGAAAAACCCTAAACGCTGCTTTTCAATGAAAAAGCAAGGCTATTCAGATCTGAGTGGGCCCTAGCGGCCTTACCCGCACCCTCGCGTCGCAGTTCTCTCTTGACGGCACGAGCTATGCAACAATTTTTGTTAGGAGCAACCTCTAACGGAGACTCTCTAGGGTTTTATTCTGACAGCCTCTGGAGGCTCGACTACCTCTGTCTAGGGTTTCAATCCGATGATGAGCGGTAGAGAGCGCCATAAAGCAAGCAGCAGTGGCGGTGCTAAACGGGTCCAGCGACGGTGCTGCACGGGTCAGGCGAGAGTTCGCAAAATTGAGAGTGTGCAAAGAAGCGCACACCATGCGTACTGAACTTCATCGGCTCAAGTAGACGAATCCAGCCGACGGCGTCTACGCCTATTCTTGTGAGCCGACTAATCTTATTTATTCGGCGGCAAGTCTACGTAACTCTAGTTCTTCGAGTTTTAACTATTTTTGCGACTACATTTTAGTTTTCGAGGCCCAATTGCCTGGGATTTCGGGCATTGAAGAGAGGTCTTTTAGCAAGAATTTTGATCAGATTCAGAAAGGATTTTGAACCGGCCAGGAGAGGTCGAGGCATAATTGCTTGTAGTTTCGGGTGGCGTGAAGGTATTTTAGTACTGATTTCGATCATATTCGGGAAGCATTTTGAAGAGTAGTTAGTCGAAAAAGTCGATGGTTCTTAAAAAAATCTAGCATCGATCTATTGTGGTGGTTATTTCTGAAGCGATACGAGTTTTGTGTAGGTCGGCAACAACCATCACGGCAAGAAGTCGACCATCACGTCAAGAGCTCAACCGTCAATGACAATCCTTTGAACGGTTTGAGCTGCATTGCGAAAATGAAGATAGATATTTAAGACACGAGTCTTTTCTTTTTATTTTTTTATTTTCAAATGTAGGTTTTGAATTGCATAAAATATAATTTGGCAAGAATCATGTAACTATTTTTATTATTATTAATGAAAGTTTTTAGCAGGATCTCGTTTATCATTTCAAAAAAAAAAAATCAACAGATATTGAATGTCTAATTATTTATATCACATTATTTTAATCAAATGAAAACATATATTATGCCAACTCCATTGATTTTTTTTTCAATATCACCCTATATTTTCGGAATATTTTGTAGGACTAACTATTTTTTATTTATTTTAAGTATTAACCCAATTGGTTTTTTACCGTTATGTTCATTTTTTAAAGATATGCTGAATAAACTTTTATTTAAACAAAAAAGTCCGATTTATTATTATTCTGACAATTTATTATTGTTTATAAAATTATACAAGTTAATATAGCTAATTTCAATGATCTGCATCACAATAAAAATATTATTTTTGTTGTAGATAAATAAATAAATATTGCTGAGTTGAAAATATACGTAAAAAACAGTACATATCTATAAAATAAAGATACATTACTAGCGAATTCTATAATTCTTAAATTTATAACTTTGCAACAATGTTTATATATTATAATTTTTTTCTTATAATACAACTCATGAGTAAATCTTTCATTTATTTTAGATGTTCCTTTGATCATGGGAAACAGGAATATCTGGAAACCGGACACTCCAGTTTTTTTAAGAATTGAGACAAATGCACCAGCTTTTCCTTCTTTTTTCTAGAGAGCAGGAGAGTAGAGATATGAGACTTGTCTTCTTCCTCCTCCCAGAAATAAATGTTTGTTCCAAGGAACGTGAAATTTCCATTGTGGTGATGATATATATGTTGGTGGTTCATGAAAACTGAGAAAATAGTCTTATTGCCTAACAGTTTTGTATTTGATCAAAGGAATGTGGAAGAATAAAATGGTGATAATTCAACTGAAAAATTTAAACTGATTTTTGAAAACATAACAATTAAAATATGAAACTGATGGTGATAAACTGACAAGTGATAATACATAATGTTAGTGATATAAATTATTTAAAAACCCATCTAATAACTAGAATGGAAGAATAAAAATTACTTCTGAAGTAACAATCCCGGCCCAAATACAATAATTCAACCATATTAAACTTCACCAATCATCAATTAGTAGTTTCATTTTCATTTGGGCCCAAATCAAACAAATTTGAGCCCAACTGAAATATAATCCAAAACCCCTTCTCTACCATTTCCTTTCCGCCTTGTTACTTCACTGAGCTTCTTCTCCAGCCATCAGCAGCAGCCTCTAAGCTCTCCAATGGCGTCGATTGCCACGCCAGCATCCCTCACCACTTTCCGCGCCTCAGTATCTCTCTCCTCTCCCAGGTCAGTCTGCGTGTATGTGCAAACAATGATTTTGTGTGTTATTGCGGGGTTTCAGAGCTAATTTAGCACTCGTATTAGTTGTTGTTTTTTGCTTAAATCGCTGGAAAAGATGAATTACGATTATTCAATTCTTTTATTTTCAGATACAATGTCAAGCTTGGAAATTCCAGGTTACTCCAATTCAATGGTACACTCTCCACTCTAAACCCAATATTTAAATTATTATTTCGTAGATATCGGATACTTGAAAGATTTTGATTTCTCACGCTACTTTTCACATTTTTCTTATTTTCCAAACCAAATTTTTGTGACATTTCATTACATATTCAATACAATTTTCTAACTCAAATTCACTTCTACCGCTCAGGATTGAAGATCAACAAAACCTCACGCCGCCACAACTCTTCAATGTACTCAACCCTTAATAAATTTCCTTCCATTTCCCCATCTTTTCCCCTCAAATTAAACAAACAAAACGATTCCTACCAACAGGCACAACAGAGTAAAGGTAAAACGCACAACAGTGACAGCAGCCAAGGGAGACAACCCGCCGATAATGCCAAGTGTCGCGACGCCATTGGGCCAGGTGCATCTCCCCACAATCTTGCTTCAGAACCGCACGATCTTCATCGGCGAATTTATCAGTCCGCAAGTCGCGCAGCGCGCCATATCTCAACTCCTCACTCTCGCCTCCATTGATGAGGATTCCGACATTCTGGTTTGAAAAATGGAGATCTCTGTTTGTGTTGATGTGTTTTTTTTTGTTTTTTTGATAAAATTGTTTGTTGATTTGAGTGTTATGGTTTGGTTTGTAGATTTATTTGAATTGTAATGGAGGCAGCATTTATTCGACTCTCGCCATTTACGACTGTATGACATGGGTAAGTAATAAGTATGCCTTCAATAATCAATGTTGAAATATTTAAAGAAAATTTGCGAAACAATCCCATTCATTAAGCAAATTACAAAAAAGCCCCTACATTCTGTAGAAACTCAAAATAGACTGCCTATTAGTTAACATTGAACACCGTTGATTAGTGTCTTCACTTTAATTAACTTTTCCTAAACCAAATAAATCTAATCAATCCCGTTAGTCCATGCAGGCACTTTTGTCCAAATTTCCCATTATTTTATATATTATTTTTATATATTCTTATTATTTTATATATTAATAGTATTATTGTTATTATATATTATTATTCTTATTTATTATTATTTCTGTTTAATTGATTAATTTATTTTTTTAATATATTTTTTTTGAAAAAAGATGAAGCCAATAGTGGGTACGATAGCATTTGCAGGCACTCTTGTCCAAATTTCATATTATTTTATATATAAGTATTATATCTTATTAATTTATATATTATTATTATTATTATTATTATTATTATTATTATTATTATATTTTTATTTTATATATTATTATCATCTTATACATTTCTAGCATTATTATTGTACATAATTATTTTATATTTTTATTATTATTATTATTATTATTATTATTATTATTATTATTTATTTTTTAATTAATTAATTAAATTAATTTTTTGAACAGATAAAGCCGAAAGTGGGCACGATAGCTTTCGGAGCCGTGGCGAGTCAAGGAGCGATCCTATTGGCCGGAGGAGAGAAAGGAATGCGGTACGCCATGCCCAATTCGCGCGTCATGATCCACCAAGCCTCAACCGGATTCGGCGTACCTTTTCTCCCTCCCAATATTCTGTTTTTACATAAGAATATTATGTTTTAATCAGGGAATGTTGTAGAAAAGAAATATGCGTTGTGGGAAAAGGATGCTGTGTTGTTGGATGGAAAAAAGCCTATGTGTTGTTGGAAATTGGGAAGAAGCCTGTGTATTGGCGAAATTGCAAAAAAGACCCTACGGCTGGTTAGAATATAAAATTAATAGATATTTACAAAAAGAGTTTAACAAATTGCATACTATTTCAATAACAAATAATTACAACTTGAATATCATTCTTTTTTGCATATTTAAGGACAGATAAATTAGCACAAAAATGTGTCAGCTTTAATTTATTTTTTTATTTTTTGAGGAGTTAATGCAGCTTCCTTTAATTAATATGCATTTGTATAACAAAATATAGAATATAATTAATATGTACATTTTTTTTGTTAAAACCTATTTAGAGTGTTAATTAGTTTGCATATGTGCACGATTTGCATTATGTACAAATTCCATGATTTGAACAAAGAGAAGCTAACTAGTCTTTAAGAGTGATAGAGAGGCTGAGAGAGAGGTACTAATTAATTTTACTAGAGAGAGACTTACTAAACTTCAAGAATAAGAAATTTTTTTAAACAATTAGAGTAGAAACAAATGGCGTTAGTTCGTAACAAACGGTAGGGACTTTTTGAAAATTTGGTAAAAATGCAGGGTCTTTTTTGCAATTCCCAATAAAACAGGGACTTGGACTTTGTTGCAATTCCGGGATACGAGGGCTCTTTTGCAAATTTCCCTATATATTATATGTTAATCTTACTGTGGTTTTGTAACTTTTTTTTTGTCAGGGTGGTACCGACACGGTACATCACCAAATGAATATCGGCATGCAAAACCGCCACGTAAGCACATGAAAAAGCTATAAATATTTTAAAAATATTTCATTTATACAAGAAATAACTTGAATTTGAAATTTTTTGAATTGTAGAGAATTGACATGATGTATTCTGCATTTACGGGACGGAGTTTGGAGGAGGTGCAGAAATACACCGAAAGAGATCAGTTTTTCACTGCTGGCGAAGTAATTATTTAATTAATTTTACTTCTCTTTTAAATTTATTTTAAGAGAAATCTTGAAATTTGTTCTTTTAAATTATTTTGTAGGCGTTGAATTTCGGGCTTGTTGATGCGTTGTTGGATACGACATATTAGATTTACCACTCGTGATGATGTGGAGCTTTCCTATTGGTTGAGAGAGAGAGAGAGAGAGGAGAGGGAATAGTTGGTATTTTAGCAAAGGAATTGAGTAGTCTCATGTATTACTTGCATATTTGTGCAACAAGTTGTGTTCTATTTTATGATCCTTCCTTTTTGTTTGAGATGGGTACAACTAGAAATGTAATGGAAATGTCATTTTGTTGTAGTTTTATTTGTTTATTTTTAGCTCTTTTCAGAAAATGAAGATTTTTTTTCATGGATTACTTACCTTTAAATGGATCTAAATGAATGAAATGTGAAAAATTCAATGACTCAATAATGCCAACCATCAGATGCACAATAAACATATCAATAAGCAGATTCAATACATGCAATGGAGCCAATTATTTTGACTAATCTTATCTTGGCTTTAAAATATATCATTTAAACTTCCAGTAATGTATCATTTTAGCTTTATATAAAATAATCTTTGTTTTTTAAAATATACATATTATACATATCGTGTATCATTTTAGCTTTAGAATGTAACCTTTGCTTTTTAATATTTACATATTTATCTATATCGTGTATTAAAACATCTGAAGACTGAACAGAAAAGATTATTGATGAGAAAAATGATATTCTTTTGGCACATGCATACATATTGAATCTAAAAAAATAGTCATACTAAATCTGATTCATATTAACTCTCCAAACACATTCACAAACTAATTCTCCAGCCAATTCTCAAAAGCCTGTTCACAAACAAAAGGGAAATCTCAAACAAGTACATTTATTCATACTTTGAAACCTAAAAAAAGAGAAATTGAAAACATTTATTCATACTCTAAAACTTAAAAATTGGAAATTGAAGACATTTATTCATACTCTGAAACTTAAAAAGAGGAAACTGAAAACATTTATTCATACTCTAAAAATAAAAAAGGAAAAACTAAAGACATTTATTCATACTCCAAAACTTAAAAAAGGGGAAATTGAAAACATTTATTCACTCTCAAACTTAAAAAAGAAAATTATCCTCCTCGGATTTGAGCAAGCGTAGAACTGGTAGAAGAAGACGCTGTTCCTCGAGTCGGTACTATTGCTCTGGTGCAGCTGTTACATTCTGTACTGCTACTGATGGTGCTGGTACAGTTGTCGGTGCACTGGTACATTCGGTACCGCTACTGATGTGGCTCCTACTGTTGCCGGTGCAGCTGGTACATTTGGTACCGCTAATGATGTCGCCGGTACTGTTGGTGGTGCAGCTGGTACATTCGGTACCGCTAATGATGTTACAGGAACTGTTGTTGGTGCAGCTGGTACATTCGGCACTTCTACTGGTGTTGCAGGAACGGCTGGTACCGTTGGTACTGCTAAAGATGTTGTTGGTATTGTTGCGTGAACTCCTGACATCATTGGTACAATTCCTCGAACAAAAGTGGTAGAAGAACGGGGCAGGACCATTTGGCGAAGCTGTTGAATCTGTTGCATTATCTGGTGTTGCTGGTGCGTCATGTGCTGTTGGTATTGCTGGTACGGCTGGTACGGCTGCTGGATCTGTTGGAGTTGCTGGTGCGGCTGATGTTGGAGTTGCTGGTACGGCTGCTGGATTTGTTGGAGTTTCTGGTACGGCTGCAGATCTGGTTGGTGTTGCTTATTCTTTTCCGTAAGTAGACCTTAAATTAAAAAGCATATACATTGTTATAGTACGACATGATATCAGCTAGTAGATAACAAAAAAGGATATAATTTGGGTACGAGATTAACCCGTCGCACTTAAAACTCAAAAAAAAGAGAGGATATAATACAAAAAATAGATGACTAAAAAGATGGATGAACCTTTGGTTTTCATATAATCTATGATGTTGACTCCTAACTTGAGGAAGTTTTGCCTTAAATCAATGTTGGACTTGGCTATAGAGATGAAATATTTTCGCAAGCGCTCATTCTCAAAAATCTCCACAATTTGCTTAAAATAAAAAATCTTCCTCATTTCTACTGGCAGTTCATAATATTCTGCTATGCATCTTTCGATTGAGAAATCTTCCTCATTTTTGCCATCTTGAGTAGCAGTTGGTTCAGATTGTCTATTAGAGCTCTCCTCATTTTTGTCATTTTGAGTAGAAGTAATTGGTTCCGTTTGTTTGGAGCGCTCCTCATTTTTGCCATCTAATAATAATATAAATAAATAATACGACATGTCATCAATTAATAGATAATACAAAAGAAATAATACAAAAAAACAAAATATCAAAAAGATGGATGAACCTTTCTTTCTCATATAATTTGTGATGTTGGCACTGAGCAAGTCTTGCCTGAACTCAATGTTGGACTTTGGTATAGACACGAAATAATAACGCATGGGCTTATTTTCAAAAATCTCCAAAATTTGCTTAAAATCAAAATTTTCCCTCATTGCTGCTGGAAGCTCGTAATATTCTGCTATGCATCTTTCGATTGAGAAATTTTCCTCATTTTTTCCATCTTATAAAAAAAATAATATGACATGACATCAGTTAATAGATAATAAAAGACATAATACTAAAAATAAATAAGTAAATAAATAAATAAATAAAAATTTGGATGAACCTTTCTTTATCGTAAAATTTGTGATGTTGGCGTTGAGCAAGCCTTGTCTAAAATCAATGTTGGACCTGGGTATAGAGAGGAAATAATAACGCAAGGGCTCATTCTCAAAAATCTTGCAAATTTGCTTAAAATCAAACTTTTTCCTCAATTCTGCTGGAAGCTCATAATATTCTGCTATGCATCTTTCAATTGAGAAATCTTCCTCATTTTTAGCATCTTGTTGAGTAGTAGTAATTGGCCCAGTTTGTTCTGAGCTTCTCTCATTTTTGCCATGTTGTTGAGTAGTAGTAATTCGTTCATTTAGTGTAGAGTTCTCATTTTTGTCATCTTGAGTAGAAGTTTGTTCAACGGGTTTGGAGCTCTCTTCATTTTTGCCATCTTGTTCAATAGCTGTTGGTTCAATAGAATTTGGTTCAGAAGAACCTACAAAATAAAAGTCAGGTAAGTCCACAATATTATATTTAGGAGTTTTTCCACCTATATATAGAAGTTTCAGATTGAAATGATTAAAATTGCCAATAGTTTTGAAATATTATAGTCCAATTCGAATATTTCTATTTAGTTTAATGTAGTATATAAATTACGAGTTAAAAAAATGCTAAATTATTTATAGTATTACAAATAAAGAACATCTTTAAAAAACAAAACACTATATATTTGCCACGTCACTTTTATTGATTTTGAGGCACTGTTGGAACTTGGAATCAAGTAAAATGCACATGAAAATCATCTTTCTCGTTATTTTTTTTTTCGGATTCCTAAAAATCTGTTTTGGAGAGATCTTTGAATTATCATTAACAATTTTCGGATTTGTGAACTCCATTTTTTTCTGGTGTATAAATTGTTTCATAACCTAACAATTTTGATCATTTCATTTTAAAAGTTGAAGTGGAAAAACTCATTATTTTAAGTAGAAAATAAATTAGTTATGTTGAAATTAAGTAATGAAAATCAAACCTTCATTATAAAGAACCTCAAGCCCATCATAGTAAGGTAGTGGCCGCGTCCGGAACCTTCTTGCCTTTGGATTGTTCTATTATATTATCACAAGAGAAACATACAAAATTAATATAAACATTTATTTAAAAAGAAAAATAATACAAACATATATAACAAATTGAGTTGAGGTAGGATACTTTAAAAAAGCACCATTAGAACCATAAACCTTTTCAACCTTGGATTGAAATAACAAGTGCTACAATATTATACAAACAACTATTTCTTTTTGGAAAAACAAAAGAAGGCAACTTCCGGATGAGACGAATTGGCTGAAATGGAATCGCAATTGGGCGTCAGGTTGCTGGACCATCTGGAAGCAATGCAATCAAAGGATCTATACTACTAAAAGAGCCCCACCGGAAATATCTAGCCGACTGGCAACAAAGGAGGCACAACTATGGAAGGAAAATCACTAGATTATCACACAACGAAGAATTCAGTTTTCTTTTTTGTTGTGATTTTTTCTTTATAAATCCTTTTGTAATAGGCTAGAGACAATCTTGCTTTACTATCATAGGCTTCAGAACACTCCCGACGGTTCCGGGAGTGTCAAAGCACTGCTGTGTTACATCACCACGTATCTGAACTCTTCTACAATTTTTTTTAATAGAAAATGAAACTCTCCAATAGACAATCGCCTGCTCGAGCTTAAAAAAAATCTATATATATTATACAAACAAATAAGTTGGATTAAGAAAATATACCTTCAAGAGGTTTGTCCAATTATCATTAGAAGCAACAATCCTGCACTTTGTCAAATCCGAAACCAGGTTGTTCTTCAATCTCCTGTATTAATCCGTACAATTTTCTTAGGTGTCGCTCTAGTTGCTTGAGTTGTTTCATTGAGAAGTTTAACGCCGGATATTTCGTGTGCATTCCCTCCGAAATTTTCACCCAAGCTTCTGCACTCCACCCCTTTCTTTTTCCATTTTGGGCCTGTTTGATTTGTGAGAATAATTAGTGAGTAAATAAAGTGGGTACTATATTCATAAGAATTTAACTTTCTTTTTATCTTGTTTGATTTGATGATTATCTACAAATGAGGTAAAATGTGTGTTTTTATATATTTTGTAAAAATCTCCTTGGAAAAAATCGATTTAATATTAGATTAAAATTAAATATCATGGAATTATATCACACAAACTAACATAAAAATGAAATAACAAATAAAAATTATAAATAATAAAATTTTATTTTCTAAATGGCCAATTAAATAGACTTAAGCTGTGTACTGAAAACCTGGTTTAAGTTTAGTCGTAGAGATTTAGGCAAGCATAATTTATCAATGTATCATGAAACATTTTCTTTATTTTATTAATGGAAATCTTAAGTAGGCAAAAAAAGAAAAAAATGACCAAAATTTAAAAATAAAATAAACAATAATCAATCTAAAATAATGAACTAAAAAACATTATTGAGATAAAAATTGTATTCAAAATGACTATTTGTAAACACACAAAAATATTTTAATATTTTAATTTAATTTCTTTATTATATGATATGAGATAAAAGAGATGGGAGATAGATGTGAGAGAATTTGCTTTCTTCCCATTTGAGAGAGAAAATACTTTCTTTAAATTTTGGGGAAAAAAATGAGAGGACAAAAGACGGGTCGAGAAAACACTTGTAATTAAGATTGATGTGAGAGAATTTTGAATGAAGCTTTGTACTAAAATGCATCAAACAATCTTTCTTAGAAACCTCATTAAGAGAATCTGTATGCAACTGCAAGAGCGTCACGAAATGCTTCTTTTTTAGGCCATTCCATGATGAAGCTCTCTGATGTTTCTTTGTATCCACCATTATTGCAGGATATAAGGGATTGACTAAGAAAATTCTCTTGTTCTTTTATTGTACTTTCAATGGTATTTGTATGAATTCAGAAAAGAGAGAAAGTGATGACCTGAAAGGGGATTGTGCCTGAGAGGCAATTGAAATGCAGCAATTTGAGAGGGGATTGTAATTAGAGGTGGGATATGAGAGTGGATATATTGAGAGAGAGGAATCAAAGAAAAAGAAACAAGGATTTAACAGAGAGAGGAACGATTGGGAGAAGAGGGAGAGACAATTTCTTGCTTCTGAAGCTATGCCTTGCATATGCTTATATAGAAAGATTGCGAGGAAATTGGATTCGGGTCTGATTCAAGGTAATCCAAACCCGAACTTAGATCCAATCATCCAAGCACAAGTTGCATAGACTGGGTTCATGTAAACAGAGATTTTATACACCCGGTTCACAGGGTCCACGACAGAGATTTTCTTCCTTCCTCCTCCAGGCGATTTCTTCGCCGGAACCCTAACCAGGCGTCGAAGCTCACCACCGCCGGCCTCCGTAGTGTATAAATTTCTAAATTCTGACGAAACGGTAATTTCTCTTTATTCTTTCTTGCTCCACAACAGTGGCTTGCAAATCGACTGGAATCAAAGCTCGCCTTCATAAGTCTCCTTCCAGTTCTTGCTCCCAATTTTGAAAGTAACATGCATTCTTTTCTGTATGTTCACAAATTTCTTCTGTATAATATTTCTATGTTTTTTTTTTTGAAAAGTCATGCTGATTTTTAAGAAATTTTATATTTTGTCCCCAATTTTAGGTAGAAATACATATATTAACACCACTCTACCCTCTCTTTCTAACAGTATTGCTTGTTCTGTTTGTTAAGATTATGAAATATATTGGTTTTTTTTTTCTTTTTCTAATTGCAGCTATTCTGAATCAGACAGCGAATTGAACATTGAACATGTTAATTGCAAGCTACTCTAAAATCTAAATCAAATATGATAATATGATTTCCTTTGTTGGCAATTCATGTGTATCTCTATCTCCTTGCAGAATCTCGAAAATGCATATAATTACAGAGCCTGTACATATTGTTTGTATCTGCATATCGATATTTGTTTTCTAGCAGTGCTCAGAATATATTTTCTTAATGAAAGAGTATATTGTTGCAATAACGAAAGAATCAGTTTTTCATAATAATAATATTTAATCTTACTATATTGTGTTTGTTAGTTAGTCTTAGACTTTAGATAAGATCATATGTCCTTTCCTTCCTTTTTGCTTGGTTAACTATAGTCTAATTCAACATTTTTGTTTTTGTTTTTTTTATTTTCCATTATTATGTTTTATTTTCCTTAACGTTGAGGCAGGCTACCTTGGGGTATTAAGAGATAATTAAACTGATTTTTGATGAATTAATGTTGTTCAGGCTGAATTAGAGTGATACATTAGTGTTGATTAAGGGTGAAATTTGGGTTTAGTGGAATTAAGGTATGAATAGTGTCGACTGAATGCTCGTTGTTGTTTTGGAAGAACACGCTAAAAAGGGCATTCCATTGGCACATGTAAATAAAATATTTTTGTAAATAAATATTTTCTAATTTTGGAAATTTGAAATTGTAAATATTTGTTTATTTTATGTATTTATTTGTAGAGCGTGAAATCGGTAGCTGAGACGCAAACTTCAAGTGCACGTTTATAAGTTTTGTGGTTTTTTGGAATAACTGAAGATCTCCAATTACTTGTGCTACTATGTTGGTATATTACTCTCTCAAATCTCATCTTGTTTTTTGGAAACTATACTGGTATGAGATAATGATTCGGTTTCCAGTGTGAAGATTGGCACACAGGTTTGTTTGCTTATTTTACTAAGTTATTTCTTTTAAATTTTATATTAGTATTGTTTATATTTTTGTATAATTTGGATATATATAATATAACAATTTCTTCTGTCATTATTTCTTTTTCTTTTTTTTGTATTTATAGGGAAATTTGCAAACGAGGCCCTGCATTATGCAGTATTGCAATGGAAACCACATGCATTGTTGAAATATTGCAAAAGAGCCCTTGTCTTTTTAAAGAAATTCAGATGACAGCCCTGTTGCATTAGATTATTCTAAACCCTTTTAGGTTTCATTAAGACGGGCTCGTTGGGTTTTTATTTTGAAAATTTCCCTGTATATAGTATACGTTAAGCATTGTGATTGTATGTTTTAGTTTTGTTTCTTTATTTTTGAAGGCAACTCATGCAAATTTATCCAAGCGACGAAAACTCGATTCATTTCGCTTCATTAAGTTATAGAAATAGAATATGAAGAAACCGAGTTTTCAGATCAGGCTCCTTAATTACAATAGTTGCAAAGATAGAAACCGATCTTGCTCATTATTGTAATTATTGTATCTTAGCTCGCCAAGTCTGTTACTTATTTTTTGTTTCTTATTATTTGATGTTATGATATATTGCTGTAAGAAGTGTATGGAGTTGGCTGAGTGCAGAATTGAGATTAAGTTGGCTTAAATTGGGTTTAATTGAAGATAACTGAGGTTGTTGCATAATTGAGGGCTACATTGGGTGGGTTCTCAAGTACTTAGAGAAATTGGGTAAAGTTTGAATTCAAGTTTCTTATTCTTGATTAAAGTCTTGAATCGCAGGAAAAGAACAAAAATAAAGGATGGAAGAAACAAACGATCCCAATCTAATTGACTTGTCTCAATGGCAAGCGATACATAATGGAGTGTGTGCTCTGAAAAAGGGGGATTAAGGACCCAACATTTGCTTTCTATGGAAAGAACAACATACAGGCTCATAAATTGACAATTTTGTGGAAATGTCTACAAATCTGTTATGATGATTCTGAGCTGCCAAGAATATTATATCAGTAGAGGACTGAGCTTCTCTGTCAGTAAATGTTTGAGTTCTATTTTGTTCATTTTATTCTATTATAAGTTTTAGTTGCTTTCTGGACTGATTTAGAGTTCATTTTATTCTATATGGGTCTGGTACATGTTTGAACTGTGTGTGCTTTTTGCTGGTTAATGAAATATACCTACGGGTTTCCATAAAAAAAATTAATCCAAATTCATTGGTAAGAAAAAGAAAAAAAGGGGGTAATTTCATATTTGCCACTAGAAAAACATAAAATATCATAGTTACCACTACAAAATTTAAAATTTCATATTTGCCATTACAAAAACTTCAAAATATCATATTTGCCATTGCAAAAACTTAAAATATCATATCTACCATTACAAAAACCTAAAATATCATATTTGCCATTAGAAAACACAAAATTTATCAAATTTACCCTTTTAAAACTTCAAAAATATCAAATATACCCAACACTGTTAACTTCCCGTTAAATTTTATTTAATATGACCAAAATATCCTTTCATTTCTTCTTCACTAGCAAATACACATATTTTTTTCAACCTAAATTCTCGTCCCCGTTTTGTCACCCTCTTCTCACAACATTATTTTGCCTATAAAGATAATATATTCTTTTTGTTCATTTTTCCTATTCAGAAATATTTATTCCAAAAATAAATTGGATTTGGAATAGTTGATTCTTCTTTTGACTATATTTTACTCTCATATTAAATTCTAATTTCACATTAATAAAAGTAGGGGTAAAATGGTAATTATAAGATTGGACCATTAGTTATAACGGAAAAAGATAGATGGTTTTAAGTTTTTGATAAATTTAATAAATTTTGAATTTTGGAATGGCAAATATGATATTTAAAGTTTTTTATGGCAAATATGTTATTTTCAAGTTTTTGTAATGACAAATGTGATATTTTGATTTTTGTAATGGCAACTATGATATTTTGTGTTTTTTAATGGCAAATATGAAATTATTCCAAAAAAAACACTAAGAATATGCATCTCTGATGGCTTAGGATTAGGATAAAACACCTCATATACTGCGCCCAAGGGTGCCAAATATCTTGTAGGATGATTGTTGTTACATTAGCAATTCTTCACAAATTAAAATGGTGCAGTTAATTGAAAGTTGAACGATTACGTAAAATATTTTTTCCTTCAATAAATAATTAATCTCATCCCAAACGTGACAACAAAGATAGTTAGCATTTAAATTTAGATAACTAAACTTAATTTTGATATGGTAATAAACAATAGTGCACAAGTCCTGTTGCTCAATCCTATTAAATGCAACCAACTTGGAAAATCTAATAATAACATAAAACTCTACAATATTGTTATTAAAAAAAAAAATAGAACATTCTATAGAATTGTTGTCCTACAAGATATTTGCTTCTCATAGCTAGGCTAGGAATAGCCTATGAGATATATTTTTTAATCTAGAAAATCTTTAAGCTATACATACATATAATATAATTATAAATAGCAAACCGATATATCATTGATCAATGAACCTTAGAACTAAGCAAAACAGCCTGAAATGAGGAGTGCAACAATGCCATCAAAGGTACTTATCATGTCATCAATCCTCTTTATTGTTGTCGGCATGTTGGTCGATCCGATAAGAGCTGATGGAGAGATCCGATCAATTGTTGAAACAAGTCATGTACAAAATCCCCCAACAAACAAACCCTTTATTCCATTAACACTAGGTAATTAAGCTTCTCATTCTTGTTCTTACTTGAAGATCTTTTAGATAATTATTTCTTCATTTAATTGAGGTCACCATATAACTTTGTGATCAATTCTTGTCATTGTTTTCAATTCCTTAGTCATCTTTATTATTTTGCATTTGTATTGATTATTTATATAGTTGGAGAAGAGAAGCTATCCATTATGGCTCGAGGAAATCCTCTTGTCCTTCCACCTCGCCTTCCTCCATTTTCTTCATCTGAAATCAGAGAGAGCTCCACCCGCAAAGAGTTAAATTAAACAGCCCTGAGAAATCTGTTCGGTTTACGTGTTGTGCAAGTTTCGTGCTAATCATATATATGGTATCGTGGAGTAATAGTTATGTAAACAATCATGTGGCTCTGAAATAATTTGTAAATTGAATTATAATAATGATCAATGATAAGTGTTGAAAATATATTCTCGAAAATATATTCTTTTGATTTCTTTCACTTTCTTGGTTATTTTCTTTTCCATGAACTCAGATTAATTAAAGTAAGAAGTTGCAATAAATCACTAAATACAACAAGTCAATTTAGTGCAAATCAGCAAATGCAATGCTTATGCATAGTCTATGATATACTTCTAAAGATACACAATTCTAAACCCTAAATAAGAGTCTCCCAACAAACTCATCTCCGTCCAGGAGGTTATCCAGTTGGTTTAGAATTTGGGACCATTACTCAATTCCACAAATGTCAGCCTTGCTACCAATGCCAGCCAACTGCAAACAATTCTCAGCTCCACGCCCATCTCAACAAATGAGGATAAGCTCAAATGGCGTTGGAATCCTAATGGAGAATACTCCGCTAAATCTTGCTATAACCTCTTCTACAAAATAACCCCAAAGGCACAATGGAACGCCCTCATTTGGAAACTAAAAATCCCGACGAAAGTACGTTTCTTTCTCTGACTTTTGTCGGTAAATAGATTGCCCACATAACAAAACCTAAGTAAGAAAGGTTGGACTACCATCAATGCGTGTAACCTATGTACTAGCGGAGACATGGAGACGGTAGACCACCTTTTCTTATATTGCTCATATGCCAGGAGGTTTTGGAACCTGCTCGGGCTACAAATAACACAAAACACAACCTCAACTCTTTCTTTTTGGAAAAAGAAAAGAAGGCAACTTTCAGATGAAACGAATCGGCTGAAATGGGATCACAAATGGGCGGCAGGTTGCGGGACCATCTGGAAGCAACGCAACTAAAGAATCTTCACTACTAAAAGGGCCCCACCGGAAATATCTAGCCGACTGGCAACAAAGGAGGCACAGCTATGGGAGGAAAATCACTAGATTATCACACAACAAAGAATTCTGTTTTCTTTTATGTTCTATTTTTTTCTTTATAAATTCTCTTGTAATAGGCTTTACAGGCAATCTTGCTTTATTTTCCTAGGTTTCAAAACACTCCCGACGGTTCCGGGAGTGTCAAAGCACTGCTGTGTACTATCAGCATGTATCTGAACTCTTTTACAATTTTCTAATACAAAATGAAACTCTCCAGTAGGCAATCGCCTGCTCGAGCTTCAAAAAAAAAAAACTAGTCTTGCAACTGTTTGTTGCTATATTTAGCTAGTTGTCTTTGACTCTTGTTGGAGTTGTACATGACAGATAAAAGTGACGGTGCATACCGATAGATAAATTATACAAAAAAATTTGGATGGACAAGTAAATAAAATTGAAAAAAATTAGTTGATTTCAGCAATTAAGCCTTAGTTGATACAAAATTTCCGAAAGGAAGCCTTCTTCATTGTCTTTGGAGGAGAAAGCCATTAGAATTAGCACAATCTTCTATTATCTTTCAGGTTATTGTTTCTCTCTCTCTCTCTCTCTCTCTCTCTCTCTCTCTCTCTCTCTCTCTCTCTCTTCATTCTTAAATTAGTACAATCTTTTGTTTCTCTCTTTTCATTTCTTGACATACCCCATTCTTGATTCTTAATTTTCTCTCTTCCTTGAACAGAGTCGAGATGGTCGGGACCGAGATCCCCATATCATATGCAATTGATATAGAAAATTTGGAGTTTCGGTCACAGCACGAGACATACCAAAAAGAGACAAGAATCCCTCTTATTCCAAAAATTCAGCAACCCTTCTTGGATATAGATATAAATGCTTGTTATCCTGCTATTATCTCCATTGGGCCATATCATAATGGGTCTCCAAACATAAAAGAAACCGAGAAGATGAAATATGATTGTCTTAATTATATTCTCCAATTAAACCAAGAACTGAAGTTAGAAAATTACATACAAGCAATCAACGGATTGGAGAAACAAGTAAGAAGTTGTTATGCAGATGACATTCAAATGGAGAAGAAAACATTTGTCAAAATGTTGTTGCTCGATGGATGTTTCTTACTCAATACACTGCATTGACTGGATGGGATCGTGCAGCCAATTTTGAATTTTAATACGTCAGAAGAGAGAATGAAATCGAGCTTGAAGGAGGAATATGTTATTGATGTTGAATGCAGTCGAGTTGATGCAAATGCAAACCGTGGAAATGATGAACACGACTCTGATGAGAGATAGAATTCGTTCATTAATATTCTCTTGCATGATTTGCTGCTTTTAGAGAACCAAATTCCCTTTTTTGTTATAACAAAAATATATGAACTTGTCACAGGAGGAAAAAGTACCATTCCGTTGCTTAAGAAAAATATTGTCCGGTCAATGGAAGACATGCATGAATATTGGTACCCAAAAGCAAATCCAGATAATGATCGACCAAAAGAGTTTCATCATTTACTTCATTTGTGCCACATGTATTTCAAGCCCAGTCAAATAGAATCAGAAAGCTACCAAAATCATGTGACAAGCCCATCATCATTTTGCCATTTTCTTCAGTTAAGTAACAAGCTTTTCAAGAAAAATAAGCAAATCTCGCCTCACAGTCAATGGAGACGAGCAATGAAATACAATGAAGCAAGAATAGAGTTGAATAAAAGAGAAAATTGTGATAGTGACCCACATTCTCTACTTGACATTGGATTTTGCAATGGCAAGATCAGTTCCTTGTCTCACTATTCATCCGGAATCTTGTGACCTATTTCGGAATTTAGTTGCATTTGAGCAGAGACAAGTTCTCAGTTTGAAAATTATATTGCCGCATATGTTGTATTTTGGTCTCAATTCATAAATACACCTGACGATGTGGGATTGCTAGTTGAGAAAGGAATTATCACACATCATTTACATAGTGATAAAGAGGTATCGGATTTCTTCAAGTCTCTTGGTGATAATATTGACTTTGACTTCAGTGGTGATTATTATCTTTAAATCGATTTGTAATAGGATGGAAGAACACTATCAGATTTGGAGACCTAGATTGAGACAATGGCTTGGCTCAATCACCTCAAAGATATCTAGTTTGGCCAGAAAAAATAATACTGAATTACCTGTAACACTGTCTCAAAGGTAGGCAATGCATTATGATACCAAATCTGCAGTCTCACCATAAAAAAAATCTCAAAGACAACTACAGAAAAGGAAATGACTGTAGTTTTCTTGAATAAAATTATATTAATTATATTAATCCTGACGGACTGCTTTCAAGAGAATTAGCCACGTCGGTTAAAAAATCTGAGCCTTCCGATCAGACTTGGTTAAATATACACTGTCTGATGATTATAATGGAACAAGTATGTTGCTCCAGTAGCTCTTCTCCAGTTCTCCTTACCCTCCCTCAGGCGTAGCACTCTCTCTCTCTCTCCTCTCCGCTGCCTCTATCTCTCCGCCTCCTCTCTTTTCCTCACATGTATGACCAAATCGAGGAAAGAGGATCTGGCGCCGCCATCCTCGCCGACTGTGAAACAGTTTCCGCCCGGACCGTCCCACACCCGTGCGGTAAGTATACGCAACGTGATGGGCTGGTGTAAAAACCTCGCTATCAGAGATGATCCTGTTGAGTTTGAGAATCTGAATCTACTATCAAAAAAAGAGGTGTTGTTAAAACGGGAGACGTCCAGTACAAATCCGGTCGATTGGAAGATTCAAAAGGGTGCCAGTCGGTCGTTCTTCCCTCACAAATTTCCGTTCATACAGGTCATTTATTTATTAGTTATTATTTTTCCATAGGGTATGATGATCAAATTTTGTTTAACAGCCAATCTAATTTCATAAGAAATAATAATAATAATAATAATATTAATAATTATATAACTTTTAATTATTTAATTGAAATGAATTATGCAGTGCTATATGTGGTTGGAGAAGTAATAAAGCTAGGCCCTGATATAACCTCCTTCAAAGTTGAGACAAAGTTTTCGGATGGCTCAATTTTACAATTAACCCCTCATACTTCTACAAATTCTCCTTGAAAGATTATAATGGATTAAAATCTGATGCAGGTTTGTTAATGTTCTTTAATTAAAAAGTTGAATATTTTCAATGCCCCTTGAAAAATCAATATTAAAATAAGACTATTTATAGGATTTGGTGCAGAAATTGCAAAAGGGATTCATTCTTATGGAATTACCAAACCTTCCCATGGTTATAAAAATATATTTAATGTATTTATTTATTAATTTAAAAAAAAATTCATTGCATGATAGAACAACAGATGTAGCTAATTCAAATGTTACAGTTAGCCTCACCCTTCATTTAATACCTATGATAATAATATATCCTTCTTATTGTTTCTCATTTTCAATGGGCATATGTGATATTTTCCAATTTTTGTCCTCATCTCAGCCATTAAAGTCTAACCTCTTCATGAGCCCTTGATTCCGTACTCGAGTCTCAGTGCCAAGTCCTTATCAAACGAAGGGTCCCTTCTTTCTGGTACGCGTTTTGTTCTGATGTACTTTGATCGGTGTGAGAAAGTTTGTTCGTCTATAAGTAGTCGAGTCGATTCCTTCTCTCTCTTTTTTTCAATGGTCAAGGTGTGCATTGCATATGAAAATATCAGCATTTCTATTTATTTTGTAATATTCTTTTGTTTTAATATTTCCGTGCAGATTTTTGGTGTAGAGATATGGTGCATGGACATGGAAAAATATATTATTGTTTGTTCATATGTAATATTTGTGTTTTCTTTTCGAGTCAATTACAACCAAGAATAGGCTTAAAGCAAAGTTAAATAGAATAAGAGTGATAATTATCATATGTCTATTTTTCATTTGTTTATCTTTTGCTGTTGGATTTGGTTAGACTTTAATCCAAGTTTGGTCGAACCAATATTTCATAACCATGTCACATACAATTTGTCTGCACCAATATCATTACCATGTGAAAATAATAACTATAATTTAAATATATAGCATACTATTTGTTTTAAACATATGGATGGGTCATTAATATAGTCTAAACTGTAATCAAATTACTATTTGTTTAATATTATAAAATACTCGCGCAACGCTCGAAGTGTTTGCTAGTTTACCTTAAAAAAACAAGGCAACCTATTGGGACATGGGTGTGGTGATAATTACAGTCAACCCTTTTGTTATTTACAGGCTTAAGTTTTTTTAAGACGATTTTGCCCCTTGTTTTAAATGGTAACTTGTAATCATCCACCTCTTATGATTATTTTGACCATTAACTACGTCATTTAATTAATACAATGAATACTGCTATTGGTATTGTCAATTAAATAGTCAATGGTAACTCAACCTCCCACCGTCCATCCTTCATGAAAAAAAGGAAACATGATAATTAAATATTTTTGTTGAAATTCATCAACTCCAAAATTTTCGAAGACAATAACTGGTGGGAAGTACGTGAGTTTAAAAGAAAAAAGAGTGCTCAAGAAAAGCTTGACGAGATCGTTAATGAAAATGAACTGGTGCATGAACCCATTATGAGGTCTCACAAAGGGCAAACCAAAGGATTAAGAAAGAGAAAGTCATCGAGTTCTACTAGGCGGGATCCTTTGCAATTTGAAATTGTGGAAGCAAATTTATAAAGCAGCTCTAGCCGTGCAAGGCATAATTCAACCACTACTGTGGATGATACGTATGTCTTCATTGATTTAAATAGTAGTCCTGATTTTAGTTTTTTTTATGTAACAATAATTTATGTGTTCTTATGTTGTACAAACTACTTTCTTATTTAAATTTTGTATTTGTTATGCAATTTTGTGAATCCAGATTGATGAATTGAATCTAAATTGACATTTTGAATGAGTATATCTTATCTTCTTTATGGTTATATTTTATTTATATATATTGTATGAAAGTAGAGGGAGAAGATGAAAAAACTCATGATGTCAATTTTCTCTTGAGTAGCTATATTGATGTTAATGTCTACTTCTTTGTTTTTTTCTATTTCTTAAATGCCATCCAAGGATGGTTCTATGTAACTAAATTTGATTAATGGAGCTTACGGGCATTCCCTTGAGTCGTAATTATTCAAAAAAAATGTCTACTACTTTAAAGTTTGTTCATCCAAAATAAGAAAAAAAGGTTTGTTCATCCATGGTTCACGATTTTTTATGAAGTTAATTAATATAGCTTTATCAATTTCTAGGTCAAAGTTGTAGCTTTGGCTGACAAATATTTGAACCGCCAAAAGGAGAATTTTGTTCAAGTAGTATTCATGGTATTAATTAAATGACGTAATTAATGATCAAAATAATCATAAGATATCACTTAATTATAAGTTACCATTTAAAACAAGGGGCAAATTAGTCTTAAAAAAACTTGAGCCTGTAAATAACAAAAGGGTTGACTGTAATTATCACCACCCTTGGGACATGGGCAAAAAAATACCATGAATTGGTGAAGGCATTGAGTTTGATTTTAATGGAAATCATTACCTTAAATCTTATTTTCATAACAGATTTGGAGACCTAGATGGAAAGAGAGGTTCGTTCAAATCAGTTCCAAAATTCCTAGTTTGTAATGAAGAAAATAAATCTGAATTACCTATTACACTAGATGATTGTTGATCCATAATTTGTAGTCTTACTGTAAAGTAAAATCCCAAAAAGAAATGAAAAAGATTTTTCCCTTTCTAACAAACACGATACTCATCGGTTTCAATGTGTAGTTCTGTTCATTGACATTCAATGTTTACTTAATTTTGAAACATACAACTTAGAAAATATTTTAGTTAACTGAGATAGTATGTCGTTGCTAGTTTAGTTACAATTGGTATTCTATCATACTGGTTCTATTTGCTGAGCACCAGTACCAAAATTTATCAGTTGAAGTTGTATGATGCTGCTTTTTAACTAACAAGCTGAAATATAATTAGTTGATAAATTTGTTAATATTACCGGTCAGGTCTCTGATCGACATGTACTAATTAGTACTACGGCAATACTTGAAATTAAAAATTTAAAACGAAAACAAATGTACTCACTGTTTTTCTCGTTTTAGCGTTGGCATGTCTTGCCAGTCACCATTTCTCCATTTTGTTTGGTGCAGCCAACTGTGTGGCCGAGTCCTTCAGACCATCACTTTCTTCTTCTTTTCTTTTTTTCAAGACCATCACTTTCCTCTTCCACCTCACCTCTCCTCGATAGTTCATATTTTAAATCTGGGATTCTGCGATAGGCTTTGTTATAGGAACATGAGATTTGTTTTCCGAGTAAATGTGGGAATTGATATCTTGTGTTTACTTTCAGCCCAATTGTACATAATTTAGGCCCCACTGTATCATTTGATCTGCATTGTGCATTGTAGTAGTAGACTTGTAGGTTTATATATAGTAAAACTTAATTTGAAAACGATATTAATACAACTATTAATGTAAATTATTTGAACTTTTTTTCATATTATAGTCATTAACTCTTCACCAATTTTTTTTTTTGACAAAATTCGACATAACTAAAGCATCAGGCATCATTTAGAGTCATAATGGCTTCAAATGTCACATTTATAAAATTGTTGTCAAAAAATATTAACATCATCCAAAATGCACTTTCATTTATCATGTTAAATCTTTTTTTAGTACCAATATGTTTCTTATTTGTCCAATATACATTTTTGGACAATAATTTATCTTTTCGCATATCCAGTGCACCCTTTGTCCATGTTTTCTGAAATCAATTTATTCCATAATTAAATAACTAGAAACTATTTGTTGTACATGCTTTTTAGATTTGCTTAATTACTTATTGTTTATTTTTGGGGGCTCTTCTAGCAAAACAAGCAAGCAAGTCTTTCTCACTGATCCCTTACGTTAGAAATGCATCTAAATTAATGGTTTTGTTCCTTTTTTTCTTTTTTTCTCTCCAATCAGCTAAAAAAACAATGTTCAGGCACATGATTTCAAGTTTCCTTCAATCATTAGCACAAATTATTGTTCTCTAAGGGGCCGTTTGGAGCAAGAAATTATTTCCTTTAATTATTAGCACAATTTTTTTTAATGCAACCTTGAGTATTTTTCAATTCATAATTATCATTCATTTTTCCTATTAGCAAAATTCCAGAATTTTGTAAATAACCAAACAGAAAATCACGTTTTCCAGCATTTTATACTTCCAGCATCCAAGCAAACTTTGGAATTAACTAATTCTAGAAGGGAAATGTGCAAACACACGATACTGTAGCACGACGCACTGTAGATATAATGTTTTATTTCATTTTATATATTGTTTTCTCATTTTATATACTGTTTTGTCATTTAATATATTGTTATTTATTCTTTGTGTATTTCTTATTTTTTTACTTTTATATACTATTTTCCCATTTTATATACTGTTTTCTCATTTTTATATACTGTTTTCACTTTTTATGTATATACTGTTATTAGAAAATAAATTATATATACTGTTATGTATATATTGTTATCAGAAAATAAATTATATATACCGTTATTAGATCCCGCCGTGAACAGTCGTGCTACAGTACGCCGTGCTGTAGCAGGTCCCATTCTAGAATTTTGGAATTAACTAATTTTGAAATTTACTTCCAACATCCAAACAAATTTTGGAATTAACTAATTCTAGTCAAACTGAATCTTCCTATGGTTTGTAGATCTTTGGACTGGCAATCCATCTTGTAATCCGGCTCCATTCTTCCAATTCCACTTGCCAAAAGGCCCCTAATAATTCAAGCAAGAGTCAAGAGACAGACTATATACAGCCTTGTGCTCTTTACAAAAGTGAAAAACTGGTCCAGTCCAGTCCATACTCCCACCAAAGGTCCATCCAATGAAAACAGATACCTCATGTTTCTATAGTTTGGTCCATTCTAAACCAAGTCCACATAACAACATCCTTAATCCCCACGCTCTTATTCACCACCGACACTAAAATAGGGGCAGGCATTCGGTCCGTTCGGTTCATACCGAACCGAATAAGAGCAAACCGAATAAAATCGAACCGTATAAGATTTAAATCGAACCGAACCGAATAAATATAGAACCGATTTAGAACCGAACCGAATAAATCGATTTCTTATTCGGTTGAACCGAATAAAAAATAAATATTCTTTAATTTATAAAAGAACAAAAATTATTCTAAATTAAATTAAGAGTATAACTAAATCAATTAAACTCATGATTAATTTATTTTAAATATGATTTTTTATTTTGAAGATGAAAATTTATTCGGTTTTTCCAAATCAAAACCGAACCGAACCACTTAAACCGAATAATCTCAATTTTCAAACCGAACCGAACCGGTTGAACCGAAAAACCGAACCGATTAAACCGAATTCGACCGGTTCGGTTCGGTTCCCGAATAAACCGATCCATTTGCCCGCACCTAATTTACACACTCAAAAAACACACAAACAAATACACACAAATGCGATGAAAGAAAACCCGACGCGATCGCCGTCTCCGCCGTCGCGCCCGGCCGCCGTCGACGCGGCGGCGCTGTTCGGGAAGGGAAAGTACAAGGCCTGGGCGCTGGCGGCGATCCTCCTCTTGGCGTTCTGGTCCATGCTCACCGGCACCGTAACCCTCAACTTCTCCTCTCACCGCCACGGCCTGTTATTACCCACCGACGACCTCGTCGACTCCCCTCTCCGTGAAAATCTCGACATCCTGGTACCTTAATTCCCCCTTTAATTGCTAAATTCCACATTTAATCCGTTAATTGAGCTCCAATTAGGCCTAATTTAGCCTCATATCAATTATATACATAAATATAAATAATTTAAGCTAAACATTAGAGATAAGTACATATAATCTACGGGGTCAATTTAGATAATATTTTCTTAACATTAACCTTCAATCCTGCAACAATTTCATCAATTCCGTTCCGACATTTGGTTGAAACAGGAGATGGAGGAGAGAGAGAAGCTGGTGAGGCGCATGTGGGATATTTATTTGCACAGTGAGAGAGGCAGATTGCCGAGTTTCTGGCAGGAAGCGTTTGAGGCGGCTTATGAGGATCTGGCAGGAGACGATGAGCTGGCGAAGGAATCTGCCGTGTCGGAAATTGCGCGCATGTCGCTCAGGATGTTTAATCTGGATCCACCTTCTATGGATAAAGTATGAATGATGATGATGATGATGATGATGATAATAATAATAATAATAATAATAATTATTATTATTATTATTATTATTATTATTATTATTATTATTATTATTATCTCCATATTTTATCAAAAAATAGTAATAGTAATAATAATAATAATAATAATAATAATAATCTCCATATTTTATCAAAAAATAGTAATAATAATAATAATAATAATAATAATAATAATAATAGTTTGGAAATTTGCATAAAAGCCCCTGTTTTATTGCTGAATTGCAAGAAAGTGACTGTCTTTGGAAAGTGAAAATAGCCTTATGTTTTTAAGAATTTTGATGTTTAGACTTTAGTTGATTAAGATGGTTGATTACGTAGGGGTTTGTGATTTTAACAAGTTAGGGGTTTTTTTGCAATTTAGGTATAATGTAGGGTTTTATTTGCAAATTTCCCGTAATAATTGTACTTATGATAATAATGTTGCTTTTTATAAAACTTAAAAATATCATTTGTAGGTTAAGGTATAAACCCTGTATTAGAGATACTAGGGTAAGTTTTGTACTGACACCCCCAAAATTTGCAATTAGGCCCAAATTAATCCAATTTAGGCTCAATTAAGCCTTTCTTCAGAATGTTATATGTTTGGTTTATTACTTGTGGGCTTTTATTAATAAGTTTGATTTTTTTGTGCAGAAAGAAGAAAAAGAGAGCAATGGAAGCGATAGAAATAAGGCTAGAAAATTAATAGCCTTATAATCCTCTCAAGCTTAATAAGAATTCACACAGCTTTTTATTTCTCCACTTGAGATTCTCCATATGAATTTATAAAATTCCACATTGAAAGTTTTAATTTGATAGCTTACTAGTTATTTGTATATTTTATGAACCAGTCTATAATTTTTGTTAATTACTTTTGAGCTTGGTTATCTGGCCAATCAAAACTTGACATATCAGCATCATCTTTTTGCCCATGTTATCTTGCTTTTCATGTGCTATATATTGGATTTTTAAATTATAAAATAAAAGAAAATTTTCACAAGATGTGGTAAAATATTTCATACTGGCGCGGTACCAAACCAGTTGGGTATGGTACCAATTATTGTTTGGCAAGCCCAAAAATCTTATGGATGCATAATTTTGAAAATTATTAACGTAAAAAAATGAATTGTATAAAGTTGGTAGTTAGGCAAAGATAAACATTGGTCTAAATAGTATTCCTAACTTTCAACTTTCTTTTATGCATGACCGTATGTTGTTTGAAAACCTCAATTTAAACTACCTCTGCTAGTTTGTGGCTGTCAAAATCTAATGTTTTTTTTCATAAAATTGCACTATAGATTAGGGAATAAATGCTTTATTACATACTGTATAGTTAGTGTATTTACTATTTAGGTACAATGGGTTCTTGTCAACTATTTTGTGATATGTGCGTCATGATTCATTTAAGTTTATCTCCATTTCATGTCTTAAGACATTTATATGTGAATACTATGAGTTATATTCTGAAAAAACCATATAATAATTTTTTTTTGCGAATATAACTATTGTTTTTGAAGTTTAGGAGTCTGAAATTCTCTGAGCTTGTATAAATATTGTTTTTGAACTTTAGGAGTCCGAAATTATTCTTTTGCCTTCTATATTTCGAACTTTGAAAGTTGGAAACAACTTTCTCATGTCAAACTAAGGAGAGAAAAAAAAGGAAAAAAATTTCGAGTTCGAAATAAGAAAAACAAGAACAATAATATTGGACTACCAAAGTTCAGAAATACTATTTATATAAATTCAAATATAGGAGTTGCAATTTTTTATTTTATTTTTAATGTGGATAAGGCGGTTACTTTGGAAATGGAGAGGATGTGAATCATTTGAATAAGGTCGTTTTCTGTTGATGTCAACCTAGGAGTGGTTAGTGAGTAAACAAAAGAATCATGGGAATGAGTTGACAATGATATATTGAATTCTAATAGTTGGTAATATATTTAACAGAAACAAAGTAAAGCCAGTCAACATGGTAGAAAAATGTTACTTTACTACTTCAAAAACCAAATTTATTATGTAAGTCAAATTATATCAGCAATGCAAATATATTTATAAACTTACCATGATGTATGATATTCAGGCGTTATAATCAATATTTGTTCTGATACCGTTTGAAAGAGTTTAAGTAGCATAATACATAATTTCACGTTTTTCTGGTAATAACGCCGTTATTCAATATAAACTAATTAATTCTTCAATACTATTTTAATAATGGCCTAATGGGTGTATGAAAAATATTCAGTATTGAAAGTTGTAACTTGTAAGAACGTTTGTACACAGTAACAGGGGAGGTAATAGCCCACTAGAGGGTTTAGAAGGCTTTTCTAAAGTAATATTATTAGCTAAAAGAGGTCGAGATTTAATCTTATAGGGTTTATACATAGCAGGAAATATGTGCATTTTTAATAAAGAGTCAACATGGTAGAGAGATAATAATGTATAACTTTAAGATTATTGTTAGAAGAATCATCCCACAAATGACTAATATATAACGAGCAGCAGTTGAGCTTGAAGGAAATGACTGTCTTGTAACACTGATCAAATATTTATTGCAAGAATAATTTTGTAGTTAAACTTTTTTATAAATAGTACATAATTAGAAGAAAACTTTCTGAAAATAAATTTGTGCCTGATAAATAGTAGATTTTTTAGGCAGCTAATTATGCTTTTTAACCTAATTTCCCCCAAATTTTCTCAAACTTTTTCTTGACCAATATTTGACCAGATAAATTTCAAAAAAAGAACAAATATTCTATTAAACTCAACTGTTTTTACTCCTAACTACTCATTAACCACCCTCTAAACTCGAATAATCTATATTATTGTCCTTAATTTTTTATTTTGGTGCATTGGACATGACTAACTTTTCTCCCTCTCACCCTTACAAAATTTAAAATTTCTTAACGTCCCACATTTTCTTATAGGAATAATTTCATTCGAGTCCCTATAAAACATGAAATCATCATGTATGTATACTCCTAAAAAAACTAAAATAAGCTTGGATACAACTCATGAACAACGAAATATATAACATCTATATATGGACCCCTTAGTTCTCAAAATAATATCCAAACTGTCCCTCATTTCTCTATCATATAATAAGGAAATTCATAAAGCAGAGCTTTCATAAAGAAACTTTTCAGGGTATACATGATATTTGCCCCTTTTGCAAGGGCATAGATGATAATAATTTGATGTTTTGAAGGGGCTAATATGAAATTGCCCCCTTTTTACTGAGCCTCTTTTGATTAATCTTTCCGACTCCCCCAACAGTTTGAGTGTAATCAATCCAATAAAAAACTTACACATAAATGAAAATTTTCTGTCTGCCCTATATATATGATTTCAAATTTGCATAAAAACCCGTAAAACTTTCTTTATGCATAAATGACTTAACAAATGACTGATGGTTAGTTATACAATGTTTATCACACAGAGATAAAATATTGGATGCATATTCATTTTGTAGTAATGATTTCATTTCAGTATCATTATTAACTATTAATTGATGATAAAACTTCAAATGCGGAAAGAAAAAAAATAATAAAATCATAAACTGTAAAGTTAGGAATAACCATATAAGTCGAGCAATTAAGAACAACCGTATATAGAGCAAAAATAAGCTAAAGATAAGAAGATCACACATAAGTACAACTTGAGCAATTAATATATGACTAAATTGTAAGCAATATTAGATGAAATTAACAAATACATACAGAATTAATAACTCATGACTGATCCCACATTGGAAATATAATATTGCATCTTATTTAATAAATCTTACTAAATATCATTTCATATGTTAATATGACATTTTGTTGTCACACATAAGAAATAGTATACTGCGTGCTCTATGGCAATAATGTGATCTCATTTTTTTTTCCAGCCAAAACCTTTCTTCAACTGCAAATAAGTTTATAAACAAGGAAATAACAAAAGGTCATATATGTAAATACCCCCAACAGTAACAATCATTAAAAAAAAAAAAAAAAAAAAAAAACTACGCTCCTGACATTAAATACCATCCCACTCCTTCAACGCCTCACATTCCTTGCTTCTCTAACCCCCACGCTCTCTCTGCATTCCCTCTCTCTCCACATAGTGTAACTTATACCATCATGGCAATGGTTTTTCCACTGCCATCTCTCCTCCTGCTCCTCTCTCTCATCACCATCACCCTCCATACCGGCACCGCTTTGCCTCAACGGAATCGATACATCACTTGGAAAGACATAAACATAGATGAGAAAAAAGCATATGTTTTGTCCACACGAGACCGAGCCAGGACCCAAGGCCGAGTCATAGTCGTCTCGCAAGACGGTCGTGGAGACTCAAGAACGGTTCAAGGCGCGATAAATATGGTGCCGGATGGAAACAAGAAGCGGGTTAAGATTTTAATCCATTCAGGTGTTTACAGGTCGGTTCTTGAAATTTTGTTAAGTTAGTGCAAGTGTTTTCTTTCTTTTCTTGACCCTCTTTGGAGTTATGTTAGAACATGAGTACATTAAGTTCTTTGCTTTCTAGGTTTTTCTTGGTTACTTCGTTTTAATGAGCCTATATTTGTTATCTATTTATTTCTAGCGGAGAAATAAAAAATTAACATGTGTATACTCGTTAGCTACTTCTTAACTTCATTTTCTTCAGGAAATATGTATGTATATACATATATAATAAATTAGCTTTTTGTATCTTTTTGCATGGAAGGATCTTTGTTTCCTACTCTCAACATACAAACAAACTAATATCAGCATATTTAACCTTTGTAACAACAAATATTATTTCTTTCCTCATTTAATAAAGATATGATTTATTTCCTCATTTTATAAAAAATATTATTTATTTATCAATTAATTAATTTTATACATATATAGAGAAAAGGTGACGATACCAATAACAAAACCTCATATATCCTTCATTGGACTCGGAAAAAACCCGCCTGTAATCTCTTGGAACTCGAAAGCATCCGATATCGACTCGATGGGCCAACAAGTCGGAACGTTTTACTCAGCCACAGTCGCCGTCGACTCTGATTATTTCGTCGCGAATCGAATCACATTTGAGGTAATACTATTTTTTTTCTAAATTTCTCAAAATATATCTAAAAATTGATGGTCATATGCTAAATTTGTACAAAGATAATTTCACATGTTTATTTTATATGAAATAACTTTACATACCCACATGTAAGGAATATTCAAAAGTGATGGTTTGAATTCAAAGGAATATGAAAAAGTTAAAATTTCTTCCAATTTTAACTCCTAAATAAATGTTACCATAAAACTCAAATTTAGTATACTAAATACACATATCTTGAGTTCATTATTTCATTTATTTTGTGTAGAATACATCGCCAGGGGCAGTGCCAGGATCGGTGGGGAAGCAGGCGGCGGCTCTCAGATTGTCAGGCGACAAGGCGGTGCTTTATCGGTGCCGAATTCTGGGTACTCAAGACACACTTTTTGATCATTATGGGAGACATTTTTTCTACCAATGCCACATCCAAGGCTCCATTGATTTCATTTTTGGCAATGCAAGGTCCCTCTATCAGGTAGATAGATTAATTAAGTAGGTAGTTTCATACCTTAATTTATGCCCCTACCATGTTAAAATATCATGTACAGAATTGGATATTTTGTATAGTACATGATATTATGACAAGTGTAAATATAGTTTTTTCTTGATTAGTAATGTTTATTTAATTAGAAACTCAGTACCAACTACTTTATTGGTTTATTAAATTTTATCAAACAACTTTAGTTTATTAAATTGATACCTCTTATTATGGTTAAATTCATACTTGAGTTGTTGAACCCTAAACTTGCCCTCTCAATATATCCAAAGAAAGAATTATCCACAAATTAGAGTTTCTTAGGGTAAAAACAAAAAAAGAGGAAAAAGACAATCTATTTTGTTTGACCCTTGAAAAAAATTGGGTTTAAACAGGGGTGCATTTTGCATGTGACGGCGAGTTACTATGGAGCAATAGCTGCACAACAGAGAAACTCCCCTTCGGAAAAATCGGGATTCTCTTTCCTGGATTGCCGAATAACCGGGTCAGGTCAGGCTGTGTATTTGGGCCGAGCGTGGGGCCGATATGCCAGCATTGTCTATGCCTTTTGTCAGATCGACAATATTATCGCTCCTGAAGGATGGTACGATTGGAACGATCCTTCTAGAAGAAGGTAAAATGTTTTAAATGTTTACCACTAATATAGAAATCATATTATATGAATAATATATGAAACTAAATTTGGTTGATAAATTATTTTTTATTTTTTATTTTTAGTACGGTATTTTTTGCGGAATATAATAATGTTGGACCGGGTGCCAGATCACGACCAAGAGTGTCTTGGGAAAGAACATTAACCGATAAACAAGCGAGGCAATTTATCGGTCAAAATTACATCGATGGAAATGAATGGCTCAGATTGTAGTTCTTTGTTTCTAGATTTTTTCCACACAAAAAGATGACAATATCATCTTGTAGCATAATACACATATTCATTTCTATTGAATTAATTAATATTTTGTTGTGTTAATATGAAACAATGTGTATAGTGTCATATATTGTGTTGTGTTTGTTGGCCATTCCAATCAGTCAGTTAACTGTTAGGAGCTCAAGTGAAGAAAGCAAGATAACCAATATCCTCCAGTTTTATATTTTATTGGAGTTTGTCCATGATGTCCTAAGTTTCTAACAGTATAGAAGCCCAATAATACTATAGAAGCTCAATAAACAACTGAAATATCCAGTGTGGTATAACTGGAGAGAAACTGAAACCAAAATCATGGCCAAAGTCTGTTTTTCTGAAGGAGCAATGATAGAAAAGTAAATGTTGTGCATTGACTTTAGGTAGAAGGTTGCTGTTTAAAATGGGAAAAATGTAGGGACCTAAATGAGAAAAGCACTCCAGCATCGCACTTTGTGAGAGTTGTACACAAACTCAATTGGGATGTAGAATGATGGAGATGAATGTAAGTGGAATTAAATGAACTGCCAAAATTGAACAAATTTTGAGTGAATTGGAGTTTTCCGATAGAAGGAAAAGATTTAGAGAGAGAAATTGTTGGTGGTTGGTTTCTAAAATCCTAATTTCAAGCCGAAATTTAGTAGAGTAAAAAAAAAAAAGAAGTAAAAACAGAGAAGTGATGATGACAAGCTTTTAGTAAATCTTGAAAAGAACATACTGTCGATTTAAAAGTTTTATTTACAATTGACAATAAATATTGCAATTCATAAAAATATACAAATTATACTTCAAAATTTTAATTGAGAATTCAAAACAAATATAATATAGTAAAAGCTAAAAAATAATATACTGACACTCAAATGTTATAATTGACAACAGAAAATCAATACTGCATCTGTAGAAAATACATTACAAAAAACACATTTTCGAAAAGAAGAAATGCTCAAAAGATAAAAAGAAATCAAGAAATTATCCAAAAAATGCGCAATCAAAAGCAAAGGCGACACTTAATTACACATCAAAACAACCTTAATATTAATATACTGCGGATAAATTTTAACAAGTTTAATCAACATAAGCTCCACGACAACAGTATGGTACCGAACCATACACAAGCAGCCAAATTTATACTTAATAAACAAAGCAAAAAACTCCTCAAATAACCCAATTAATCCATCTAATTAACTAAACCAGTCAACTAAACTGCACTTGACTATTTAACAACACCACCTTTTTGTCAGCATTATATATATCCCCCACTTATTCACACACACTCACACCTCTCACCAACCGCAAAACCCTAATTTCTGAAACCCTAACTCACTCACTCTTCTATAGCCTCATCTCTCGACCGTTTCCTCCCGCTCACCTGCCCGTCTTCCTCCTTGACCGAACTGCCCGAGTCGGCCCGTTTAGTGGGTTTCAAACCCGGTACCCGTTTAGGGTTTGAGGGAGGAATTAGGGTTAGACACTCAGGCTTCGGCTCGAGATCCACCCACTGATTGTTGACCCAGTCTTTTGAAACCCTAACGTCCTTTCTCTCGCACTCGTAATATATCCCTTCCGCTTCACAAAATTAGAAATAAAATGTCAGCAAAAGAAAGAACTAAATTAGTATTAATTAATTAATAGGAAATTTCAAAAAAAGGTCTTGTATTATACCAAAATTGGGAAAAAAGTACCCAGTATTGTTAAAATTGCAAAAGGTGCCTACCGTTAGTTAGAACTTAGAAGTTAACTCTGTATGTTTCATACTATGATTATTTAAAAAAACATTTTCTAAGTGTAATTAACATCTCTCTCAATTATATCAATTTGAAATACGATTTGCATATCTTTTTTGCAATTTCCAATAATGCAGGGGCTTTTTTGCAATTCCAGCATAACAGCGCATCGGTTCTATTTTTTTGGCGGTAACTGGTAAGTTTAATATTACTACCTGGGAAGTAAACTTGGATAGAAGAAGGCCCCCCACCATTAGTTCTTACTTTCATACTTTAATTTTTCAAAAAAGTATTCTCTAAGCCTAATTAACATCTCTCGCGAATATATCACTTTACATATGAGTTGCAGGGTCCTTTTTTGCAACTTCGCCATAATGCATGACTTTTTTTTCACCTGGTAAGTCTAACATTAATACCTGGGAAGTACGCCAGAACATTCACGGACGACAATAATAATGCCATGACAGCCCTAGAGTACACCCTAGAGTACATTCAAGCAGATATACGATTATGGAAAGATCTACTTTGAAGATAATCACTTCACAGACCTCATATATTCTCTATTTCTTAAATTCTTGCATCCAGTAACTGGTTTGTATTCCCTTATTTCTTTCCATTTATTTGCTCCTTTATTTTATTTTTCGTCCATTTTAATCGCCGTCAAGGACATTCTTGTAAAGCCAACCCTCTTGGCGAAGGATTTTAATGAACCTATCATACTTCTATTCTAATTAAACTGCGGATACCCAGGCCAGAACTGGGATCTACCTCTCAAAAAAATACCTGGGAAGTAGACTTGGATCGAAGAAGCAGACCGCTCGCTCCCTCTGAAAACCAGGACGCCCTCCCACCACCCGTCGTCCCTCCACACGTCGACCGCGCTCCCCGGGACGAGTCTGACGTCGTCAGAGTCGGATTTAGAACCTTCCGGAGCGGGCCGGATGGTCGGACGGCTCGGCTTGCGGATCCCCAGCCTGTCCTCCTCCGCGAATCTGTACGCCCTCACCCACTCCTGCTGGTTAAAAAGCATGAAATTGTGTTATGTTATGTTATATTATGTTGTTTCAGTTTCAGGGATGTTTTCTGATTTCCCCCTTGTGGGCTCTTGTATTTAGAGAAATTTACCCTCGTTTATGATGTAATGTAATATTACAAAATAACAAGTCGAGTTCTTTTAAGGGACATTTGGAAAAAAGCAAAAAAAAAAAAAATCTCTATTCCTAATAAATTCACAAAAGCTCGTATATTCTTGAGAAATTAAAGGAATTAAAAGAACTGCCTACCCTCTATGATTAAGTAATGTTATACACAAATAACCATAATACAGTGTTAACTGCAATTTAATAGCACGTAGTTTTTTAAATTTCTCAAGGTTATAGGGGTTGTTTTTGCAAATTTCCCTTTTTTTTTGTAATATTCCAATATTCAGGAGGTGTTGTTTTCTACAAACACGAGAAAATACACCCTTTTTTTATTTCTCATCATCTTATGCATCAATCAAGCCAATATAACAATCCACACACACATGAACAAAACAAACAAAACAAGTACCTCGAGATTGCTGCCGGTATCATCCGGATCGATCAAATCCTGATACCTCACTTTCACAAACTTATGACACAGCTCCACGACCTCACACCTGAACCAACACCCCCGAATCCCCGAATCCATGCACAGCACCTCCACTTTTTGCCGGATCTCGTAGGGCGGCTTGAGCTGGTTCCTGGGCCCGCGCGGCTCGACGAGGGCGAGGTTGTTCCTGCGGGGGTGCATGGCGGAGCGGAGGAGGGCGGGCTGGGAGAAGTAGCCCTTGAGGGAGCGGAGGTCGAAGTAGCGGAACTTGGACTTGGCGTACTGGCGGAAGCAGAGGAGGGCGGGGGACGGGAGGGAGGAGAGGAGGGAGAAGTCGGAGGGGGTTAGGACTGTCGCGATGTCGTCCACGCACTCCGCGCTGATCACCTGGTAAGAGGAAGAAGAGGGGGTTTGGTGGTTAGTGATATTTAGAGTAATTTAGGGTGTGCTGCAAATGGACCATAGTCTAGTTGGTAGAGTCTGTTGCGTGTGGAACAAGAGGTCAAGTCCCGGAAAAAACAATCTTATTTAGCATATATTTAGCAAAAAGTCTCTCAACCCACCCATCAAACATGGGTTTGAATCTCAAAAAACAAAATTTAGGGTGCGGTTTGGATTGTGGGGAAGTTCGAGGGAATCCTACGTGCGGGTGGTGTAACATGGCCATGAGTGTGACGTATTACCGTTGGCCATGGGAATGTGATTATGTATTACCGTTGGCCATGGGAATGTGATTACGACCAGAATTCGTGGGAGAGTTAGTTGGGAATAGTATTTTTATTTTAATGACCGTGAATAATTCCGTGGAGTACAGGAACCAGAGTTTAAAGCCGAAGTACATGGACTGAATGAAAATCCAGTTAAAATACGGGAACTGACTGTGCGGTTATTACTTAATTTAACGGAGGTTAATGATTGATTTCCCTTTTTTGAATGAATCTAGGTTAGCTATGAGACGCGAATCAAATCAATCCGTTTGATTTAGGAAAAAATAGAATTTAGGGTTTGCTTTTCTCGAGGACTAACTCTGCAATTATTTACTCCTAAATTACAACAAATTAAGGGGAAGAAATTAAATTAGTCTTTGTTGCAATTAGAGTTGAATATGGGTGTGAAATATGTATAATAAGAAGGAATTTATGGTTACGAGGTGGATTTGGGTGTTAATGATTGATTTCCTTTTCTCTATCAAACCCTAGTTTTTCTTTAATACGAAACACGAAATTAGAAATTCAATCTACATTACAATTTGGGCAAAAATTAATTTCGAGATTCCGGTGGTGAAAATAGGCATTTCAATCTTCTTAAACCCTAGCATTTATATGGAAACAAAACCAAAAAAACACGATTATAAACTTAATTTACCTTTTCAAGAAAGGGAGCAAAGTGAAGAAACCGAGGTAAGAGAGAGAAAGAGAAAGTGAAAGTGAAAGTGAGGAGAGATAGAGAGAGAGAAATCCGAGGCTCAAATAGGTGTCCAAACGGGCTAACTAATGAGGCCCATTTAGGCCCAAAAAATAATAAAAAAATAGAAACTTGATCTAATAGGTGTCAAAACGGACTTGATCTAAGAAGTGTCCATACAGCCTAACTAATTAGGCCCATTTAGACCGAAAAAATATTAAAAAAATAATAGGTGTCCAAACGGGCTAACTAATTAGCCCAAAAAATAATAAAATAATAAAATAAATAGAAAATTCATCTAATAGGTGTCCAAACGGGCTAACTAATTCGGCCCATTTAGACCCAAAAAATAATAAATAAACAAACAAATGGGCTAACTAATTAGGCCACTTAGACCCAAATATTAATAAAAAATAACCAAACGGGCTAACTAATTAGGGCCCATTTAGGCTCAAAATATAAAAAATAAATAAAACATTAAATATTTTTTACCTGAGTGTAAGGTGTGATGAAGACCTCGCGGGGATGAGGCGGCGGTGGCGGAATCTTCCGATCGAATTCCATGTTTTGATGGAACCAACGGACTTTGACTTTCTTCTGACCCTTTTTGTCCTCATACATGTCCTCTATGTACGCCAAGTACCGGTTCGCTTCCTCCGACAATATAAACGCGAACGAATGCGCCTGTTGAATAAAGCGAATGTTGAGAGTTTGTGAGATGATTGATTGATGTGATGATTGAACAAGAGTTTTGAGATGATTGATGTTTGTTAAACTAGATTGATATTTCGTGAGTGAGTTTAGGAAGTGGTAAGGAAACTTTAGAATGTCATAGGAGAGACGGAAATATGTTCATTAATGTCTAAAATTTGGTTTATGTAATTAATGCATGAAAACTAACGATGGGGGCTTTTTTGAAATTTTGGCAATAATGTAGGGGCTTTCTAGCAAATTTGTCAAAAAATGACAAAATTGAGATGAGGTTATTTATTGAGTTAATAATTGGGAGGTATTAAATTAAATTACCGGAATGGTTATTCCGTTGCGGGAAAAAGCGTGGTAGTGGTTGAGTTGTTTTCCACATACCCAAAACGACCCTGACCAGACTATGTCAGACCTTCCGTCCTTTTCCTGTTAGAAATAATATAAAGTATTTTTTTGTTTTAAATGGAACCCTAAAAGTTGGTAGATTTTGAATAAGGTGTGGTTTATTTAGGGTTGTTAGAAATGGGGTTAATGAGTAATTACTACTGTTGATCGAAGGAATTTTGGGATTGAATGTCAAAATGGAAATTAGGTTGAACGAATTGAGTTTGTTTAGGGTTAGGGATAGAATTTTGTTTTTTACCTGCAAAAATTTGGGATAAGGCAATCTGAAACACGGAATTAGAAGTTGTTTGGTTAGGTTTATTTCTTTTTCCGGAAAGTACCAAATCAACGACATAATTTCAACTAAAAACGAAATACAAATCAAAAGAAGAAGACTTTTGTTCTTTGTAGAGAGAGAATTACCTTGATTGAGCGTGGAGAGCCATTTTGAGCTTGAAGAAAACCATTCAAACCAACCCCTAAAAAAAGAAAAAAAAAACCAATTGAATAGAGCAACGTGTAAAGCAAGTTTGTTTACAAAAATGAAGCATGTTAAACACTAAATAGCATACTCTATTTCTAGTAATTATCAAATATTCACAAATAACTAAAATTAATGAGGTAATTCTTGTCGGTTTCCGGCAAGTACTTAACAAGCTTTAAATTTATTGACCTTTTGGTTTTACCTCTGTAAGTAACTAACAATATCTGAAGGCAAAACACATAAATGAATGCCTCTAAAATTTAGAAAAATTGGATGGAAAATGTGGCGAAAATGAAATTATTTTTTCTCTTCCCCCTTTTGGTTCTAGGGCTTTACCGTGATGTAAATACCAGCTCAAAACAAGTAAAAGAGTAATATAACATAAAAGCTACTATAATTTCATATAAAAAAAAATAAAGACAAACAAAAAAAATCTCTCAAAAAAGAAAAGTAATTACTTTGAGGAGCATTTTTCATGGTGAGAAGAGAAGACAGCCAATCAACAGCTTCCCTTCTGGACCGCCATTTAAGCGAAGAGGCCCTCGACTTATCGCAAAACCCAAAACGGGCCACACAGAAATCCTCAGCGGCAACATACAGCATGTGCCTCAGACTCCTCTCCGTCCCAACAATAGCCAGATGAGACTCGCCGTCAGAATCCTCCAAGTAGAAATGAACCAACCTGCTGCCTCTCTCTTGCGACACGAACTCCTCTCTCCATTTCACGAACCTCGTAGGGTTTTCCTCTTCCGCCATTTTGGGACGAAAAATAAACACTGAGATTGAAGTTTGGTGGGGTTTTAGTGTTTTGGGTGCTTAATTCGGAAGGGGTTTAGGTTCAGCAGGAAACCTTCCATGGGGTTGTAGTACCCTCGAAAAAAAGAAGGCCCAGATCAAGGTCTTTGAGAAGAACAAGAGAAAAAACCTTGTTTGAGCGTATGTCTTTGGATTTGAGAGACGATCGGAGCGGCGGAGGAGGTGGTCGGAGAGGGAGGAGAGAGGCGAGAGCGGCGCAAGGAGGTGTGATGTGAATGTGATGCAAGAAATGTATACAACAAAATAAATGATGGCAGGACGGTCAAGACTCGAGAGAGGATTGATTGGAGTAGATAGATACACTATGTTCTTCTCATGGTATATTAATATATTATGCCATATGAAAAAAGTTTATATACACACCCCCAATAGCCCCCGGGCCGCCGATAAACGGGACTCACTTTTATTTATTAAATGCGAGATCCGTTTATCAGCGGACTGGGGAGACATTTAAGAGGGAATATATATATTTTTCCATATAAAAAAGGTATATTATTTTGGTATATACATACTGTAATCACATGAATCATATTAGTTATAAATACATTTTTAGTATAAATAAAAAATATATTGAAAATTGAAAATATATATTAGCACTTATCAATCTTACTAGAATAATATAATATAACTCAAGAATGTATATATTATGAAACAAAAAATGGTATACTAATTAATGCTGAATGTGGTGTATTTTGACAACGAAAATAATATATTAACACTGAAGATACTACATATGGACACACTAAAAAATATACTATTGATAATACAACAATATAATAAATCTAAAATAGTAATATGGGAGTTAAAAATGTTATATAGACACTAAAAACTATATATTAATACCTAATATGGCATGTTAACATTGATAATGATACACTGATAATAATAAAAATAATATATTGATACTAAAACGATATATTGATATCACACAAGTTATATTTTTGCTGAAAATTTTATTAACAATAAACACAATATATTAGCAAAAAAAATGAATATTGACACTAAACTCAGTATATTAATAGTGATATCAATATATAACAATAAAAATAATACGTTGGCACTGAAAAAATAAAAAACTAGCATCGTAAAATATTATGTTGACACCAAATAGTATAATATTTTTTTTTTTGAAAGGTAAGCGTTTACTTACGTTGTATTAATATGATAATAACATGTACAACAATTTAAAAAAATTGGAGGGATTGTGATCCATTTCAGTCCGTATAAAGATTCCGTTAGGTTCATATTGAACCAATTTCAACCAATACGTTTGTTTATTGTGATTAAGTACACAAATTAATAAAAGACGACTATTTTAATTTTTAACTATCAAAACACAAATAAGAATATGACAATATATTTGTGCCAGTGATATATAACACTAACATATAGATGCAATTTTCTTAGGACATTTTAAGTACTACGACCGTTGTTATTTTATATTCACAAACATTTTTTCCTCCCTAATTACAGTTATCACTTATCAACTTATATCCCATAAAAATATGGACACTAGATTTGGACACGAGAACTTGAACTCAAGACTGAAAACGAGAATAATTAGACTCCTACGAGAAGGATTAGACTCATGTTTTTTTTTTGCATTTTTTTGTTAGAAAATAGCTTTTGTTATAAGGATAAACAATTTGTTAGTTTTTTTAGTACTATTATTATAAATATTCTATATAACAATTTTTTATTTGATTTAATACAACGTAAGCAAACGCTAAACTTTCATAAAAAAAATAAATAAATAAAATTTACATCCCAAAAAGGCAAAAAGCCCTTAATTTTTCTACTAGACCGAGTCTACGTAACATTTTCTGTTCTCTTCAGCAACAACCTTATCCTTCTTCCTTCCAGTGACACTGTCCTTCCTTTCACCTTCACAAACCAAGCTAGCCAGCCATGGTTATGAAGCTCTATGCTTTCCAACCAAGACCTAGCCCCAACTTTAACCACACCAAAACATCATACCGCATCCAGTCACTATTAACCCGTCCCAAATCCCTCTTTCAATCCACACCAAAATTATCCTATAAAACATCAGCATTAAAACCAACCAAAAGTACCCCAAAAACCATTAATACCCTCACAAAATCCAAAACCCTAGAAACCCTCTCTGACGCAATCCCCAGATGGTTTCTAATCGGCGGCGCTTCTCTCGCAATAACATTTCTTCTTCTAGATCAAAAAGAAGCAATGGCTTTAGGGCCGGAAGGGCCATTATTGGAGGAATTTTGGGATAACATGAGAAGATACGCGTTATACGCGTTGACTGTGAGTACTGGCGTTATTTATGCGGTTGTAGAGCCAATTCTAGAGCTTCTGAAGAATCCGATCACCGCGATTCTCATTGTAGTTGTGATAGCCGGAATCGGATTTATTCTATCTCAGGTTGTGAATGCCATGGTTGGAAACTCGGATTTCGCATACACTTACGGGTATTAAGTTGTGAGTTTACTTATTTAGGTTTTGGATATATAAGAGGCGTTTTATTATCTTTTGTGTTGGTAATATAATTGTATTTAGACTCAATTGCATTGTATTTGTTGTTTTAGTTTGAATGAAAGAATGATGCAATACAATTACTCAAACCAATTTGATAGGTGAATATGCTTTAATCAATTTGCGATAACAAATAGTCATTTCAGTTACATAAGTTGCATATATGTTTTGAGAGTAATGCTACGTAACATACTTATGCAGAGAGAGGGTGAAAAACATAAGGTCCAAAATACATATTAAATCATCAAAGAATGGAATATTTATATTTTGAATATATTATAGATTAATTTTCACAGGAATCGGAATATTATATCATTGTCATCATGTATCATCAAAATAACCATGCCATTTAGAAAAAATATATAAAATAATAAAAATAATAGGGGTGTGAAATCCAACTGGAATTTTACTGGACTCCTTTACTAAAACTCAATCAGTGAAATCCAGCTTGAATTTTACTGTATTCATTCAATATCATTATTACTCAAAACTCAACTCAAGAAACAATTACAAATACCAAAATTTGTTCATTTTCTACTGAAGCCCATTTTAAAAGCCCAAATATCTTAATTGGTCCATAAAGCCCATTATAATGGACACATGTCAGCAGTAGATCAGTTAACTTTAACATAACACGCAATAAACTTCGAAGGTCAATCCTTTTCGTTTTGGCTACACCCCGTCCATACTATTTCTCCTTCTAACAATGTAAAACATAACAACGGTGCACAGTCTAAATGAATTTTGATGATACATGATCACAATGATATAATATTTTGATTTTTGTGAAAATTAATCTACAACATATTCAAAACATATATATTCTATCCGTACGGTTGAAATTTGAATTTTTGATGATTTAATACGTATTTTGGACCGTATGTTACATATATATTCTATCCGTACGGTTGAAATTTGAATTTTTGATGATTTAATACGTATTTTGGACCGTATGTTTTTCACCCCCTCTTGCATACGTATGCTATTTAGCATTACTCATGTTTTGAAATATTAATTGAGGCCTATTCTTTGTTTGTTGGTAATTCATTTACTTTTAGACTCAATTGCATTATTCTTTCACAGTTTGAATGGTAAAGATTTAATACAACAAGTCAAACCATTTTTTTTTTAATGAATTGGGGTAGTCAAACCAATTTAATAGTTTGAAATATTCCAGCCATTCAACCAATTGAAATCTCTACATGGCATTCTATCCATAACGAGATTATATCACCTCATCCTATACCACGACCACAAATCTTTCTAAAACATTTATTGTTCAAACTACTAATTAATCAAAATTGATAACCACAATAAATTGATAACCACAATACACTTACTAGTGGAAAAACAACAACAACAAAAAACCCTTAAAAAACCACCATATACCCCCTAAAACTCCCCCCTTAACACCCCCTCAAAACCCTCCCTAAGTATCCCAAATCATAACAACTGCAATAACGCCAACCCCCAAAACCACGGCAGCCCACCTATTCAACGCCGTATCCACCCTAACCTCCTTCCTCGGCCTATACCCCTTCGCCAACAAATGATTAATACTCACGTACACAAACACTCCGCAAGCCAACCCCATCGAGATCGCGTAAATCCAATCCGCAACATGGCCTTGCGTGGTGGCGTCAATAATAATTCCTATTGCCACTCCGACGGGGCTTGAAATTGCGAAGGCGAAGGCGTAGGCCGCGCAGGAGAGGAGAGGCCGGTTGGGCATCATGCGGAGGAGGGCGATGCCCATTGCGATTGCGGCGAAGATTTTGTGGAGGCTGATTGTCCAAAGGGCCTTCCACGCGTCTCCTTTGGTTTCTGCGTTGTATTTATAGTATTGTTAATTAATTGATTTAGAAAGAGTTTCTACATGTATTTATAGTATTATTTATTATTAATTTAATTAGTTTATTTATTTAATTAACTAATTTATTTATTTAGAATAAGTTGCTACATGTATTTATAATATTATTATTTATTTATTTAATTAATTAATCAATTTAGAATGAGTTTCTATATGTGTTATATATAATAATAATACTATTTATTATTTATTTATTTAATTAATTAATTAATTTAGAATAAATTGCTGCATGTATTTATAGTGTTTTTGTGCAGACTGATTGTCAGTAGCGACCATCCAGGCGTGTTATAGTTTAGATTTTTGACAGCGTGATATGTGTAAGACAATAAGGAAAGTATATGAAAAGTATATGTATTTTATTGGACTTAGAGCATGTTTGGTAGATAATTTGTTTATTGGTGTACCAACTTGACCAACTTATAACTTTGGGTTTGATTCCCTTGTGGTCTAATATTCAATTTTTTGTATCAATAAATTTTTTGCACTTATATGAATCACTTATCAGTGCGTGCATGCTTAAAAGGTTTATAAAGTAACAAAGTGATAATTTAAAAGCATTTTGAGTGGTTTTAAAAGAGGGCTTCTTTATGAATTATTTCAGTTTTGGTTGGCACAGTAGTCCACCAGGAATAGTTGATTCCTTTTTCCTTTTCTTTTCGAGGTGAGAAAGAATCATATTATCATAGAACCATAGTCACACATTATAAGATAAGAATAAGTCAATGAAACAGAAAGTGAATGTACCAAAATATCTCACGCATGTTTCAAAGGTATGTAAAGTAACAAACTGATTAAAAGCATTTCTGGTCCTAAAAGAGGGATTATTTGTGAGTTATCCAGCTTTGAAATCAAAAGGAATGAAATTAGTTTGGTTGGTACAATAGTCTGCTATGAATAATTGATTTATTTTATTCTCTTTTTGAGGTGATAAGGAGTGATATGCTCATAAAGCCATAGTCACACATTATAATTAACTAACATGTCAAGCAACCTGAAAGTGATATACCCAAATATCCAATTAAAAAAAATAATGTTCAAGCTTGACTCTTACTAATTATATCACTTTCAACATTTAATAATGTACTACCAAAATTTTGAGCAAGTCAATTCCAAGTCTATGTAGTACAAGAAGATAAAGGAGTTGCTTAAAAACTACAATTGATAATTTATGGATTTGAAAATATTATAGAATTTTTAAAAGAAAATTAGAACTTACCAGCAACTCCAATGGCAATGCCTTCAAAAACAGAGTGAAAACACAAGGCCACAATTAAAAGAACACTGTCTCCAACTGTACTTGCATCACGAAGCATAGATGCAACCGAATGATCAGTTTTTCCATCTCCACCCTAAATTGAGAAAAAAAAGAAAAAAAAGGAAATTATGTTGATATATAATATACTATAGACAATATTATAGTGCATTAACTAAGTAGAATATGATTATGTGTCTGTAAATAAAAATCGACTCACCACTGGTTGTGATGCCGCAATTTGATTTCCACTTTCAAGCTTAACTTCTTGTGAATTTTCTGTGACAAGGAAAAAAATGCAACATCAGTATTTAGTTTTGGGGACAATACATAGGAACAGAGTTAATTTTAGAGAAATTATTAGAAATTGAAAAAAAAGCACTATCAGTCAGATTAAAAAATCGAAAAAATAAGCACAAAGTAGAAAAAGTCTATCCTTTCAGTCAAAAGACTCAAAATCCAAAAATCCAACAAACAAAAAGTTCAAAAGAATTAAAAATTATCAACATAATTAGCAATTTTCAAACCCAAACCTCCATTTCCAGCGGCGCCAGCTCTCTCCAAATCATCACTCACTGTCTTCTTCCCACGCGAGACCACAATAGAAATCACGCAATCCGCCAGCATCGTAATCACAAACCCCGCACTCGCAAGCATAAACGCGAACGGATACTCCTTATCCGTCAAATCCTCAAAGGTCTCATTCGAGTCGCTCAAGAAGTGTATCAGAGCCGTGCCCAGAAACACCCCTCCAGCAAACTGGGTACCCAACACGAGAAACGACTCATTCCATTTCAGAAAATACGGCGAAACCCCGCCGACGAAAGTCGCGAAGAACACGATGATTAAACAATACACTTTGACAAGGATCAAGGATTTCGACCTGAGGTCCGGCGCCGCATCCCCGGCCGAGTCATCATCGTCGGAGTGGCCGGAGTGGGCGGAGACGGCGGAGGAGAGGAAGATGAGAGCGAGGAGGAGGGCGAGAAGGAGGAGTTGGCGAGGCATGATTGGATTGAATGCGTTTCGAGAAGTGATGTGTGTGCATTGGGGTTTAAAAGGGCCTGGATTGAAAGAGAAACTTTGAATATAGTTCTTGGCTGGATTTGAATTCAATGATCGCTTGCGTTGTATTGTACTGCGTGAGGATTGAGAGGGAGGGAGGGAAGGAGATTTGCTAGAATCTTACCTAGACTCGGCTTTGAAGACCACTATCACCTCGAAGTGGGTCCCTTTTGTTGTTTTTAATTACCACGTATATGCACCGAGTTCAGCTGTATTCTCTTACAGGTGACGGAAAGTTGGATCTTGATCTAAAACACAATAAATTTCGTGACAAAAATACAACGAGTCATATTTGCAGGAAATATTGACCCGCTACATTATATATTATACTATAAAGTTATGGCGTTTAAGAGTACGAGATATTGGACTATCCTGTACCGAATATTTGGGTAGACCTGTTCTGTGGGACCGAAATGTACTTACTATATTTGATACATTGATAGGCCCACATAACAGGAATCGCTTTGTACTAGCAGGCAACATGGACCGGGTCCACCGTTGAGCAGCGCGTGTAGTACAGGGCGGAATTTTCGGAGTTTAGTAAATCGTACAAGTTTACAACCGTGTTTTTAAACTTCCGTTTCACATCTCAATACGCTGTTGCGGGACCCACTGTCAGTTAAACAGACTTAATTTCGACTAATATTTAAGAACTTAATTTGGGCCTTAAATTGGCCCTTAAATATATTGGGCTAAGATGATGTCTTAAGAACCGTCCGATCTAAATCCAACGGCTGGAAAATATTGTAGTTCATTATTTTCCAGTCTACAATTTCTCATTTTCTTCTTTTTCCTTTTCAAAAATTACGATTAATTTTCTTCCGTTGCTTACTAGATTCCGACTTTGATTGTTAGTGAAATCCGAATCCGATTCCTCCTTTTGTTGGTCTATTTAAGCTCAATTTTGGAGGTAAATTATAGAAGATCCTAGTGAATCGATGGTCGTTTGGGGTCCATGGATCAGTCTGTGACTCAACCCGCTCAATCCGCTGCTGAAATCGACGATTGGGGTAATTATTCTTTTATAGTCACTGATTATTGATTTAATCGAGTGTTTTTAGCTGTAGTAAGAGACATTATGATTTCAATTTTCTGGGTTTAATCATTTTATTCGTTTTTCCATGATAACACTGAGATGATATGATAAAATGATTAAATTGTGATTTTATGAAAGAATAAGGGGATTAATTATGTTATTAATTTTCAGATAATGATGATTTTGTGATACCAAGTTTGGCAGTTGGAGAATCGGTCCGTGACAGTTGGGATGCACCAGGTCTAGCTGATAAAAACCCCACTCAAAAGGTATACTCAACATTTTAATATTATTTTATGGAATATTATAAATTTCCAAAATTTATTTTATGGAATGTTATTAATTTCCAAAATTTTAATATTATTAATTTTATGGAATATTATTAATTTTAATATTATTATTTTATTTTAATATTATTATTTTATTTTAGTATTATTAGTTTTATGGAATTATTATTTTATGGAATATTATTAATTTCCAAGATTTTAATATTATTAATTTCCAAAAATTCCAGTAATTCAGAAAATATTATTATTTTGTATTTATTTTTTGGTAGTGTGAAATAAAGGGAAAAGAAAGTATATACTTAGGTCCACACGGTGCACCGCCTTCTCAAGCCAAAATTAAAGAAATATCTACAAGTAAAAATAAATCGAAAGAAATTATAATTGAACGGAAATTCAAATCGACTCATCAGAGAGATTTTAACCGAAATAATGGCAAGCAATTCACGAAAAGAAATAGTTGAAGTTCTTTAGTGTGTTTTTGAGGTGTGTGTGTGTAATTTGGTGGGATATATTTTGGAATAATAAGGGAGAAAAACTTATATTGTTGTTGTGTTGTAAGAATAATGAGAGCCATGTTGAGCTGGCCATATACTTGTCTTATATTTATTATATGTTTTGGTTATATTAATAATAATCTGCCTGTATGTTTTTTGCTTAAATCATTAGTTGTTTTGAGTGTTTTATTTTTTTTTTACCTGGGCCTGTGCTTGTGTGTAATAATACCTTCATCAAGTATCAGAGAAGAACACTAACCAGAAAATAAATAAATAAAAGGAAAATAAAAGAAAATCATGCAGGATAAGTTGGTTATATATTATACAACATATTAATACTTTATTGGGACACGATATGGTAGGTATGATATGATTTAATGTGATATTATTATTGGTTTTTTTTTTTAGAATTATTATTGGGCTTTTTAATTGACAGTTTGTTTTGTCTAGATTTTAAGTACTTGGACTTGGGCTTAGGCTGATTCTTTTGCTTTCATTCTTTTTTGTTTTAGTTTGTGTGTGTTTTGAAAAAAAAAAAAAAAAAAGGAATAAAATTGATGAAGAATGAAAAAGATCTTGATGACAATTTGGACGTGTGAATTAAAAACGAGAAAAGAAGAACACCAAGACCATTATTGAATTATAGATACTTAAGGTTTTGTTTTAAGTGAAATAACAAAAGGAAAATGATTTGGTGGGTACCAATTAAATGGCTAATGATTCTTGGTTTGTACTTTAAAGAAAGAAAGATGCTTATTGACTTGTGTCACATGCAGCAGTTAGCCCTACTTCTCTCCAAAACCCCTTATAATTTATAAACTTTTAGGAAACAAAATATTTTCCACAAATTTAGATTGAATGAAACTTCATCAATGTTTGCAAATGCATAACTTTGAAGGGTTTTATAACAATCAGGCTACTTTTATAGGAATTGATATTGACATGAAAATGTTATATTATATATTTTTTTAAAGTAGCCGAACGGCTACAATAGACTTTTCATCAAATAAAAGAGTGCTACAATTTTGTATTTACATTTCGTAGGAGATTTTGTCCTACATTCCCTTACATAGCCTATACATGTCTATAAGCTAATCTAATTCGAGTTATTAGTCCTATAAGTCTTCTTTTTTCCAAATGCCTTCACTTATTGAGTGGCTGTGTCCTTGGCCGCGGTATATACTAGATCCGTTGTTGGCGTTATATTTCTGAAGACTATATTATTCCTTATCTTGCATAGTTTTCAGCATGTTGCCGTTCAATTCGGTCGCCATTCTATTTTTTTAGATTTGTCGAGCTTTCGATCAATCCCGGATAGGATTTGTGTCGGATCCTCCCACGAGGGGGTATTGTTTGGACGAATGGTGCGCCGGTTTTTTGCCATAATGCTTTTGCAAATGTACAATTTAGACATGAGATTAGTATCTAAAATGGTAAATTTATCATTAATAAATGCTACTGTCTTATATACTCTTAGGAAATGTTAACTTATATTATGATTAATTTATGGAACTCAATGTACTGTCTCATACCAAAAATGTTCATAGAAGAACCTTACAAGTTAAGAACCTCTCATCCCTACCTGGCTCGTCATTCTTTAACATAAAAAATAAAAATAAAGAATCTCCCATACCAAACATGTTCCATTTTTTAATTTTTTTCCTTTTCCAGTTCTTTTTTGTGGATTATTCATAATTCTGTAGTTATATAGATTCTATACTCATTGATGTTTGGTGTGGAATTTTCTTTGAAGAATCCAGAGACAGCTGGATTTTATTGGGTTGGTGATATGATGTGCCTTGCTTGGTTTAGTTAGAAAATTGTAAGAATTCACCGATTAGAATGGGCCATCAGTAAATTGAAGTACATGGCACGTTTAATATAACCTCATAGAATTTCTCAAGTTATTTTAGATGGATTATAGTAAAGTATTTCTTTTCTTTTGCTTTTTTTCAAAGTGGAGTGTGTTCAACGACCTGCATTTACATGCATATATTAATATTATTAAAACATAGTACATAGCCGCACTGATAGATCTTAGAAAGTATTTGAGTCTTGCTAATAGTTATATTCACTTTGGGCCCCCTAACATTGATTTAGGTCAAGATCAATTGCCGATCAAAATATCAACCTCTAATTCCAAAATCTAATACCAAAATGTGCTTCCCAACTGGATAGCACTAGGAATAACAAATCAAGACTTAAAAATTATATTTTTCTTTGTTTCTCTTTGTATATTGTTGTTGGAATAACCTTTTTTAATTAGTTGGTGTAGATTTACTAAAAATTGAGAATTGCTGTGTTACTTGCATTCCACTTCCCCTCAAACTTGGCATATTGAACAACCTAATATAGTAATAGTTTCCTTTATTGAACGCAATTGCTAATTTATTATCTTTAGGTTGAGATTATTCATTTGGGTGAAACTATTATGTTCACATTAATTGACACAAACCATTATAACTTTTTTTGCATTTCTTTTGAATTAAAGGGGTCATTTTTGTTTGCAATTTTACAACTGATTTTGCCATTAGTTCTAAATATATTGAGCTACTATTAGTATGTCATTTTTGGAACAAAATCACAATAAAATCATCTAATTATTATATTTGACTTTAGCCTAGCCCAACTCCAATGAGAGCTCCTTGTCTGCTGTTTCTGGTCAGAATTGGTGTGAGAGTAAGATTGAAGGCTACACTAGCAAACAAATGCATGCCAATACTTCGAAGGAAAGATGTTTTTTTTACATAATGCCACACAATATTTTAGAATTTATATAATATGAAGAAATATTTTGTTATTCTACCATATAGTACCGGGTAAATACGAAAGTCACAACTTGTGTTTGTACATAAACTTATGACATACTCATCATTAGAATATGTATTTGAATTCTGATGATGAGTATTCTATATTGAGACATGATCATAAGTGATATTTAATATACCATGAATCATTGACATGCCTGAATAGATCATAGAAGTTCTATCAACATATATGTAGCCTTTTTTTTTTTTTTGCAAATACCTGATGCGAATGATTAAAAGAAACCGAACAATTTTTGTCATACTACCAAATAACAGCTAGAAAAATAACCTTATCATGAATATGTAAATTCAAGAATTATTGACGGTATATATGTAAAAAGAAACACTAACACTAGTACCAATATGAATTATTTGACCATAGTGTATATATTGCGGCACATGAAAACCAGCTAATAAACCCAACACATGGCAGGAAAAATAAATGAAAACATAATATGTGTCAACCTATGATTGGATGCTTCGTACCATATTTTAAATTATGAAATTCCCTTTTTGCCCTTTGGCCCTTTAATTCTCCATTGCCCCTCTCTGTCTGCAAACAAACAGAGAGAGAGAGAGAGAGAGAGAGAGAGTAAAGGATTGTACCAAGACACTCCATGGCTGATAAGGTGAGTTTATTCTTGATTATTTTTTTCGAATTTTTTTTTTTCATTTTCATTGCGTTCTTATTGTTTGTTTGAGCTAAGCTGAAGAACATTTTGCTTCAACCTAAATAAATATGGTTGGAGACTCATTTTTAAAGGAAAATGTAAGAAAAATATGTGATATGTATGTAATTAAACTTTTTATTAACTTTATCTGTTTCCGCAAGCCAATTTTTTTTCAATTTCTTAAAAAAAAATTCGTCCAAAATTATTTTTTATTATATTTTTGTATCTCAGTTTGTTGGGTAATTTATTTATCATATCCGGGCGTGATCTTATTTCCTAATGCAATTTTCTGATAACTCTCTAAATTATATACAATATAACCCGTCAACTAGTTAATTATTAACTTAGTATCTTAAAAACTAGCAGATAATGAATTATTATGCGATAAAGTATAGATCCCACAATTTGTACCAGTTACTGGTATCATCTAAATACCAATCACAAAACAACCGAAATTCGCGGTATCATTAGCCAATAACCAAGCATAATAATTAAATAGTTAATTATTCAAAGAAAGTATAATGATTCACAACAATGGCATTCTAGTAATTTCTTCAAGTTTACACACTCTCTTGGAAAGCTAGTAATTAGTGAATTATAATGCTCTAAAAAAAAGAATAGATCCCACATTGATTAAACTAAACTTATTAATTTTTTGTGATCTTACCACAGATCTCAACATTGATCCTAAAAGTTGACCTTGACTGCCACTTTTGCTACAAAAAAATCAAGAAGGTTCTTTGCAGGCTCCAAGGTGACTAACTTACAAATTATTTTCACATACACCCCTGCAAAAATTTATTTTATTCTTTATTATTTCTCAATTAAGTACCCAACAATTTATAACATATTGATACTTTTTGCAAGCTTCTAGGCAACTAAAACTGTTATGCATATGCACCCTTAAAAAAACTATATTTTGTTTTTTATCATTTCCTATTTAATTACAGAAAAAGTACATCATATTGATACTTTTTGCAAGCTTCAAAGGCAACTAACAACTTTTATGCATGTAGAGCCCAATTTTTTTTATTTGATTCTTTATCATTTCTTATTCTTAAGTACCAAAAATGTATAACATAATGAAAGTTGGTACCAAGTTCCATGATTGTAAAATAACAATTCTTTTGCAGATTGCCCCTAGAAAAAGATTATTTGATTGTTTGTCATTTCTTTTTCTTTTTTGAAAGTAGATTATTTGTCATTCATAACACCAAAAATATATAAATGATATTTCTTTTCTTTTTTTGTTTATTTAGAGAAAGAGAATGTGAAGGCAATAATTTACGACGAGAAGAACAAAACAGTAACAATCGCAGGTGCGTTCGACCCAGACAAAGTCTCAGAGTGGCTCTGTTGCAAGGCATGCAAAATCATCAAGGAAATCGAATTCAAAGACGAAAAGCCCAAAAATGACAACAAATCCAAAGACGACAAACCAGCCAAAAGTGACAAACCGAAAGACGAGAAAGCCAAAAAAGATGAAAAACCCAACAAAGACGACAAACCCAAAAAAGATGACAAACCCAAAAACGATAAACCAAAAGATGACAAAGCCAAAACCGTCAAGTTTAAATTAGACGAGAACCCCAAAGACGAAAAACCCAAAAATGGAAAGCCAAAAGACGATAAGCCCAAAATGGCTGAGTCAGAAGGAAAACCCAAACTGGTTCCTCAAAAGGCTCAACTGGACCTGCCAAGAGCCGAGCCGGTCATGGTTGGTGGGTACCCACAAATGCAAATGCAATTACCATACCAAGCCGGTTGGCCTGCTGGTCCGGCAGGTATGCCAGGTCCTGCTGGGCCAGGAGGTTGTTGTTTCAGACCGATTTATGAAACGGTTTATGGTGGCGGATGTAGGTGTTGCACGTGTGGAAGGTCTTATGGTTTCATGGCCGGAGCTCCAATGGGGTATTACGGCGGTGCGGTACCGTACGGAGAGTACAAGGGGTGCCAGTTCTTCTGTGAGGAGGATCCTTCTGCGGCGACGTGTAGTGTAATGTGATGATTTTATTATTTATTTGATCGTTTGATCGTTTATGTTTTTTTGACGTCGTGTCAAGATGTTATGGTAATATTATGAGAAGTGGTGAAAATTGGACTTTGTTTAGTTTCTTTTTATTTTTGTGAATGTAGTTGGATTGTTGTCTTGTTTTTTATTAAATAATAATAAGAGGGTTGTAAATTCATGTATTTATCATCTTAATTTCTTCATTTTCTATTTAAAGTAGTGCGAAATTTACTGAAACAAAAAAAAAAAAAAACTCGACTCCATTAAAAAATATTAGGTTAGAAATTTGGAAATTTCAATATAAGTAAACATTTTTGTTTTCTGAGGCCTTTTAACAAGCAGTTTATGTTCTCTTTTTTAAACTAACAAACAAACCAAACAAACAGTATATTAAACATCCTAATTCCTTCATTTTTCATTTTAAATAATGCCAAATTTACGAAAATAGAAACCAGTATACTCCTTGAATCCAAAAGATATTCTGTTAGAATTTCCTGCTTACAAATCTTGTTAAAAGTAAATAATTCAACCTTTAAAGCTTAAACCTACAAAGAGGGTAGGGGTGTCAATGGATCTCCAAAATCCGATAATCCGATCCGAATCCGTATGAATGGATGCGCATATGGATCGTAAAAATATATTCGATAACAAAATGGATTCGCATTTGAATTTTTGAAAAAGATCCATTCGTTTATTGGATTTGGATCTAAGAAGATCCAAATCCGAAACCCAATATAAATCCGATAAAATAAATATATAATTATGTTTATATATACGGTAAATATCTTTTTAGATTATTTAATATTTATTGTTGCTTTCTTTGTAAATCAAATTTATAAAAGGTAAGTATACATATGTTACTAAAAATAAAGAAAATGTGAATAATTAGTAACAAATCACTATGATAAATAGTAAACACATGTTAGTTTAAAAGAATTTTTAATCAATATTTTTTAACAATGAGCATGAAATATATTTTTCAACCAAGTTTTCATCAATTATGGAGAATAAAGAAAGATACGGCAAAATAATATGATTTATATTGTATTATAATTTATTTATGATTTTATGGTGTGTCAACTATATTATTTATGTTATAAATGATTATTTTTCATGTAATATTTTTAAAAAAACTTGGTGTTAAGATCCAAAATCCGACCCGAAACCCGCTAAATTAATGGATTTGGATTCGCATATGGATCTTAGCTTTTTTAATGGTTTTGGATCCGTATTTTGATCTTCATAATCTCAATTGGATTCGCATATGGATATTGCCTGAATCCGACCCGAACCTGATCCATTGACATCCCTAAAAGAGAGCAAGAATATCCTCTTGACATCCCCTACTCCAATTCATCAAAAAATATATATATACAAGCCAAGGAAGAAGCTAACATTTATTTCTGGAAATCTGAATAATTGGATTCACGTCTCCAAAATCTTGTAAGGAATCCGAAGAATTACTAACCAATTTGTTAGGAATCCGAAGAATTCCTAACAAATTGGTCTATAATTGAAAATTTGTAAGGGTCAAATGAGGCAAAAATAGCCAAATTGAGGTTTTATTAGGAATTATTTGGGCATAGTTGAACAATTTAGTGTATTGTTGTTACCATAATGCACCTGTTAGAACTAATAATGGTATATAAACTTTGAAATTGTAATAATCTGATACTAGATATATTGAAATTTCAATCAAATAGATTCAAAAAGTAATATTTAGATAATTTTGGGTTTTTCTGAATAAATACAGGAAGAAGGACAAATGAGGAAGCAAACTTTTAGTAGGAGAAGAATTTAACAGAAATTCAATTGATAGATTGATTATAAACATTGTTTTACTTGTTACAATTTTTTTTTTGAAGCAGTAACACATGTAAATAGTTCAGATAAAGTTGTTTAAATACTTTGCAATTTCAGTAATATATACAACAGAATTGCAAAACACGAGTACACTATTTTGTAATTTCAGTAATTTATCAGGTTTTATTGGGTCTTTATTTGACAATAATTCGAAAATTTAGTGCGTTGTTACCAACATTCTTTTTGAATGTATGTTAGAACTTATAATATGTTAGAACAATGCACCTGTTAGAACTAATAAATTGTATACAAAGTTTGAATTAAAACAGAAGAGTATGTACTGGTTCTAGATGTATTGAATCAGGTAGATCAAAATGTAGTTTTTTTGATAATTTTGTTTTTTTTATGAATACATACATATAGAAGGATAAAGAAGGAATTGAATAGGTAGATTAACCATAAGCTTTTTTTATTTGTTTCTATGCCACAATCTTTTCCTTAATTAGAGGGCTGGGACCAGCTGCAAACTAATGGATATACAGGGCCTGCTAGGTGAAGTAAATCTCATGAAGAGGGAAAATGCAATTGTCATTTTTGATAGTTCAATCAGAATTCCATTTCTTTTTCATGACTCCACAATACCTCCTTTTGCATGACGTCAAATTGCGTTCAAGGGACAACCTTCTCTAACTCGAAAACACGAAATTTGAGATGTTTGATATAAAAATTGTTGGTCTAGAATGATTAAATTGTTGGTCGGACTTTTTTTTTTGAGCTATGAATATGGTTTGATATAAAAATTATTGGTCTAGAATGATTAAATTGTTGGTGGGATTTTTTTTTTTTTTTTTTTGAGCTATGAATATGTGATGTTTGATATAAAAATAAATAGGAGTTTATTTCTATAGATGCAATTGTTCATGGAAAGTTTAATCATCCAAACCAACTGGTTTTGGACCAACATATTGAATTCGTGCAATGGGCCAACTTTAATTTCGTAAAATTTTATATAATCTCCTAATATTAGAGTATTTTTCTAGTACTTTTAGAAGAGAGTGTCAGAACATACAAGTTTAAAGTCATGTAGTTTTTCAAATTTGATAGCGTGAAACTAAGTTGTTGCAATTGCACTTCAACAAACAAATTATAATCCTGCTTATAATGGCAAGCATGATCAGTCCCAAGAGAAGTAATTGAAACATATTTGAGGGCTTTAATTGATAAACTTTAACCTAACAAATCCTTCTTTTAAGCAGTGTAGATTGATAATTCATAAATGTTCACATAGCATTTTTATGTGCTTGACTGAATAAATTTCGACTGATATCACAGTTAATGATCCATTGTAACTGAATAAAATTTTAACTATTATCATAATTAATTATCCATTGTCTTATCATATCACTCCGCATCACAAAAGCGCTATACACTACACACAAAAAAAACCCTCACAAAACATTTTCTCCTAAGAAAAAATAAAACAACCCCTCAAAATCTCTCTCCCAAATGAAAAAAGACGGCACCGGTGCCAACATTATGGTTAACAACATACTCCGCCCGGACCAATCCGAGCCTGACACCGGCCCCGTAAGAAGACCCCTTTCCAACCTTATTTTTGGGGTTTCCCTTCACATCCTTTGAGCTTCCAAAATTACTTCCGTGCTCCGCGAATAAATACACATGCGTGTTACTTATCGGGATTCTCAACTCCGTGGCAACCTGTTTATCAACGATCCATTGTCAAATCAAACAATATATTGACAAATAAAAAGATACATTGAATAATGAAATCATGTATTACAAACCTCGAGGAAGTTACGACAGGCCCCGAGCTCTCCCACGGTGTAGCCTCTGACGGAGTGAGGCCCGCCTAGTGTGAACGCGTCGTAACTCCGCAGATCACCAACGCAACCGCCGTAACGCCCGTGGAATACCAGGACAGATGGTGGCGGTTTACCGGGCCCCTCTCTTACTTCCCTCAGCTGGATGAATTTTGCCAGACTCAACTGATGCTTGTTGAAGAACGGGAACTTGCTCCCTATTATTCCCAAACCTTGATCTAACTATTCCACAAAAATAACAATTCAATGAAATTTGTTAAACAATAGTTAATTATATTTAATTATATATAATTATGTTTATTTAAATGTTTACTTGAAAAATGTTGCGGTCACCAACAAGAGTGCCGTTGACAAAACGAGTGTTGTCACGAGTTATATCAGCTTTGAATGAACCCGACTTGGTCTACAACATTGCCGCTCGAACTGATTGGGGTCGTTATTTCCTCCAACACGAATCCCCATGTAAAATTGCTTTGCCTGTTAAGACTCTACACATAAAAAAAGGCAAAAAAAATTAAGTGCTTATTAGAGAAATTAATTAATGATTAATTGGCATAAAAATTAATTAATTACTTCTGTGATGTTGGCTTTGAAACCGATACGGTCGATCCAAACAGGCGGGAGCTCGTCAGAACCGGGCCCATTTGTGAAAATCGGGCCCAGCTTTTGGCTGTTGTAACAAGTTGCGTGAAATGTGCGGTTTTTGGGATTTTTTACCCTGTCTATGTACGGATGCACATACTCGAATTTGAGGGACATGTCATCCTGTCACAACAAATAAATAATCTTAAATTAATTTTGGGCCTCACAAAATGATTTAAAATAAAAACATATACTGTATAAATAAATACGTACTTGTGGATTGAGTAAATTGCTAGACTTGACTGACCCAATAATACATCGGTTCAATCCTTTGATATTCTTATACTGAAATGAGATTGCCCCACCCGGTGGAATTGATGCTGAAAAACAAACAATACCATAATTAATAACAAAAACAAAATTAAAAACAAATGATGATAAATAATAATAACCGAACATAAACATACAAGTGCAGGGCGGCCCTGACAACCTGGCACGATGCTCCAATCAGCGCTGATCTCAGCAGATCTCTTCTCCTGTTCCTTCACCTTAATCTCAACAACAATCCCTCCCTCTTTTTTCTCATCACGCTTATGAAACACTTCCGTATCATAAAACAACCCAAGAGAATCAATATTCCTCACCGCCTCCTTCCCCGCCTCAACATTATACACGCGCCCTTTCCTCAACTAAAAAAACAAAAATTACAAATCAAATTCTACACAAAATTAATTACTTAATCCGTTAACTACTCGCCTTAGGAGGGATTTCACGTTTGATAACATCCAAACTTGTACTTCCCTCAACTTTATTCCCCATATTATCCTCGAACTGAATCACCAAATCCGTTACGTCGCCTTCGACCACCTCGCATACCAGTTTCTTCGTGTCTAGATTCCCGAAATTCACGACTTCAGCAAACGCGTACCCTTCGTCGCGATACCATTTCTGCACCCGGTCTTTGACTTTCTTCAGAGTCCGCGCTCTGACGACTCCACTTTCTCGAAGCATTTGTGTGATTCTGTTCTGTACCTGGTCCGGCAACAAACACGGCCGGGAGTTTGATATCCTCCTCTTGAAGTCCTTGTCCTGCTGCCTGGAAATAATTGGCGTCATGTTTAGTGTTAAACTATAAAAAAAACAAAACAAATCATACTAATAATGAAAATAGACATAAAATACAATGACACGTCACGTGTTTCGTGTTAAACTACGAAAAACAGAAGAAATCATACTAATAATGAAAATAGACATAAAATACAATGACACATTTATTATTGGGATCTGATATATCACGACGGATTTTCTATCGTGATATCACGTCATTGTATATTGAGACTATAAAAAATATATATAAACTTAAAACAAATAGTATAATAGAAGACATTATATAAGTAAGTGAAAATAAAAATAATCTATAAGTGAAAAATGAAAATGATATATAAAAAACAAAATATATATAGAAACATGAATTAAACAGTATATGGTCGCGACGGGGTCGTACTCACCCCTTTTGATTTCGGATTTCCCTTTGTCATTAAAAAAAATCGGAGGTTAGAGATTATTTTGCAAATAGAATTTTATAAGATGTATAGCTAAGTTAACTGGCATGTAGGTATGGCATGGCTTACATCAAAATTAAACAAATATACATCACATTTTAAGAAGCCATTCATTGAATTTAGTTTCAAATCTTAATTAAATTAATTGATCAAAGGGATGTCAGAAGTCAAATTGATCATTTTCCTTTTTTTTTCTTTTTTTTTCTAATTATAATATGTTAATGTACATACAAGTCTGCATTATTATTCCTTCCGTATATATTACTATGTAATGCTGCTCATCTTTTTGTGTTCACTACTGGACTTTCAACATGAATACTTGTAGTGAAAAATTCAATTTGTGATTTTTGACACTTGAAATTCTGCATTGGTCCAGCTTATATAAAATTTCTAATCTTTGATTAATCAGGATTGAACAAGTTAAATTTTAGCAAAAAAAATCTGATTAGTCTCAGTACCATCTCACATTGGATGGTTTTGAGTTTGAGTTTAGTTTATGAATTGTGAAAACATAAATTTAATTTTTACAAGTTCTGAAGATGTCGGATTGAGCACATTTTTGAGGCAATTTAAATGGAACTTTGTTTTTTCTTCCAGGAAAAAAATTGTATATGTTATCTTATTTTTATTGAATAATTATGAGAGGTTATCTTATTTTTATTGAATAGTTATGAGAGGTTCATACATTAATGCATTAATCAGGCCTTGATTTTTTTTTTTTTCATTTAATTGATGAGAAACTTATGGAAAATAAAATTGATAGACTCATTATTCAAAAGAAATCATGTTAGAAATTCCCTCTAAAAACTTTGTACTTGAGATACACACTTTTGCATTTTTAGCCCTAAAAAGTACATTTCTCAAAAACAAACCCTACAAGTTATGCAATATTTTTCAGCCTTTTGTACCTCATTTTTTTGGTGTCTATACTAACAAATTATGATTTTACAATTACTTCTGCAAAATTCAAGACTATAAAACAAAAGAAAAATCAATATAGAATAAACAAACAAACAAATATACGAATCAACAGAAATAAACAAATAAATAACAAATAAATTTATCTTTTTGAGGTATTTCAACATAACACAAACTACACATAACATGTATGACAAATTATTCAAATAAATAAATAATTCCTTCTCATACAACAATATTTTCATTCCACATCTAACCTAAGATAAATTATTTTCAAAGATTAAACCTACAAAGCGGGCAAGAATGTTTTTTCTTGATCCACCTGATCAAGCACTTCTCATGAAATATGTGACTACATGTTGTCTTAATTATCCCAGCGTCTGGCACGAGATTTTCCAAACATATAGCACATGTTTGACGATTTCTCTCTAAATAGGCACTTACGTTTAAGCCCTCCTTTGGATACAATCCATTAGACATAAAATAAACATCCACTGTAATCTCAAGCGTACCAAAGGGGGAGTCGGGAGACTGGTAGGCGGCTTTTTGAATGAATAAGCCAATTATCTCTTTTACAGAATCGACGCATGGACGATATGTTGAGTCCACACACGAATTTAATGCAGAAAGAGTCCGCAATATTGAATCCTCTTGAAATAAGAAGAAATACGGTATCCTATTTGAGCAGTTCAAACATTTAAAAGACAGTGGCATAGGGCCAACTAGGCGTGTGCGATAAATATTCAGGTGAATTTCACCAAATTGGCCATGCGGAGCTGAGGAATTGACATAATTTGCGCTGATTATCAGGCGGACATTGTCTATGTCGTGAGTTTCCTTCATTATTGCTGATTTGGTCCCTTTTTTCTTCTTTGTTTTGAGAGAGAGAGAGCTAGACGATTGGAGAGAAATTAGATCACTGGGGTATAAATTAGATCACTGGTTTGGTCTCTTTTTCTTCTTTGTTTTGAGAGAGAGAGAGAGAGAGAGAGAGAGAGAGAGAGAGAGAGAGAGGCGGAATGATAAAATTGGGAATAATGAAGTCAGAAAGAATTTGGATTAATGGGTATGATTACGAATGCATACGCGTCTCTTCCTTTTCTTGCGAATCGAATCAATGCAATTTTCCATAATTATGGTTTTAATCACAACGGTCGGGTACCTTTTTGACATTTTTTAATAATCCAGGGGCCTTACTGCAAATTTCTCTTGTAGCGATGATTATTGATTAGTATCTGTACTGTACCGTTGAAATGAACCAAGTTCCAGTTTTTTTAGAACCAATTCCCACCATGATTAATCCTAAAAAAATGCTAAGTAGGTGTTCTAAGTAAATATAAAAAATACTAAATGATTAACCCTAAATGAATATGATTCATAGTAAAATGCTATGATCTATTTTTTCTTTTTAGTTCAAACCCACAAAATGCTATGATCTATATTAATAAGATCTACTATTTGCATGACAAGAATATATGTTTTTCATCATCCTAGTTAATTATGATATAGTCAATTCAACATTATTAATCTACAAAAGAAATGGACGCCAAGCATTTAATCTAATTTGTATTATAATTTCTACATGATCTTACTAATAAATCAATAGCAATTAGTATCCAAAAAATCCCAGATAAATAAATCTTTTAGCAACAACTTTATTTTTGTTAATTATTACTAACTAATAGTTATAGCATTATAGGTACTTAATTATCCTATAGATCAAATCTTAGATCTGAAAAAATAAAACTGAAGCTTGCAAACTCGGACAGATGCCTGAATTGAGATGTATTTTTTCAGACCTAAGGCAATTAAAATCCAATAAAAGGCAACTAAACTCAGACAAATGAAAACCATTTTCTAACAAAGCGTGCCCTAACAAATGGAATTCTTGTATAACTTTTTTTCTTGTGACTATAATTGTTTCTGCTATTTTCATAATGATAGAAAAGAGAAACCAGCGACTTCTTGATACAAAAATAAATACTCTTGAAATTTCCTATTTAAAACATACTTTTTATTTGAGTAAGTATATTCGAATTTGATAAGACATTTGCGTTTCTAATCCTAAAATTCCTTCCAGAAAACAAAAGAACCCAAAAGAATCTCTGTTTTAAACTGAATGATTAAATAAATAAAATTTGCTGACATTTCAACAAACACTTTTCTTTGCATTATCTGTTATAAACATACAAATGAATAAAATACACAATTTCTTATCATTTCTTCCCAAACAAATCCCCTACTTACAGTTATAACAAAATAATCATCAATTTCTATATAAAAAACAATCTAATAATCAATTCCGTGCTAATCTAACTCTATAATAAAACACATTTCTCAAAATCTTCACCTCTCTAAAACTCAAACCTACACATTCTTTTCTCTTTCCACCTCCAAATACACTCGCAATGAAACAAATGCCCACAAGGCGTCTTATAAACATCCAAACAAATAGCACAATTCTTCACATTCTCACGATCTTCAGCATGGCTTCTAATTCTGGTTTGAAGCGGCACGGACACAGGCAAATGATCCTCCTCTGTAGTCACCGTCTCATTGATATTCAAACAGTGGTTATGACCATCGTACTGGTTGGAATGTGTTTGGATTGGTACGAGACTTTCCGATGGAACAAGAAAATGGTTTGACAAGCGTTTAGTGCAGTGGCCTGGGGAGGAATCGAGATATTTGCTGCAGCTGATGCGAAGTTCGAACAATGTGAATTGGTCATGAGAATCTGAAATTTCACCGTAGTCGGAGCTGAGATTGAGACGAGTTTGAAATCCCTCGTAAAATTCTTCCATTAGTTCCAGGAGTCTGTTTCTTCTTTTTCTACGAATTGCAGAGCCGGTCCTGTATATTCCGAGGCCCCAAGCGGTCATTTATTTGTGCCTCTTAAAATATATTAGTCATGAGTTTCCTTCATTATTGCTAGTTTGGTCCCGCGGAGATGAGGAATTGACATAATTTGCGCTGATCATCAAGCGGACATTGTCTGTCGTGAGTTGCCTTCATTATTGCTAGTTTGGTCACTTTTTTCTTCTTTGTTTTGAGAGAGACGGAAAGGGAGAGAGAGAGATAACAAATGGAGAGAAATTAGATCACGGGGGTATAAATATCAGTTCCGAAAGTTATATGTTTAAATTATGTTTGAAAGGATGAATCTGTTTCTTTTTGAACAATTGTCTATATATTCAGGCATGTACTTTGCTTGTTTGTTGAGAGACAGGCTTGAATTCCACCGAAAGGATGAATCTGTTCCTTCTATACGTTGGAGTATTTCAGTGGAAAATTTGGTCGCAGATTGGAGAGAGAGGGAGAGAGAATTGGGAATTCGTGAAGAACGAGAAAGAAACGGAAATGTATTAATTAATGGGTGTAAATAAGGATTCAGAACGGTTGCCTTTTAAGAATGTGTATATTTCCTTAAGACGAAGGATTGCGTCTTTCCAAATCACGTTGATCTTCTTGCTGCTTTTAAATAGGCGCCGTTGATTATTGGAGGATTGCATTTCACAACCGTTAGATTAATATGGGCTTTTAGTTTAGGCCCAAACACAAATATGGTGAGGCTGGATTAATTGTTTATCTATGGCATTATTTCTAGTCTTTTGTGTTGTGATTGTGAGTAAGTCAAATGTTGAAAATAAGTATCACAAAGTAAAATAGTTCAATATGAAATTTTACATATAGTGTTATAGCCCAAATCTTTACATAATTTACAACTTTCAATTAATCTAAGTTTAGGCGTCTCCTTATAAGTTTACAAAATCAGTTTCTGTTTCCATTCTGCATGTTTAGACTATTTTTAAGAGTCTTAATTTCAAATATATGCATTTATTTGAATGGAAGGAATTTTAATTATTTCATTATAAATATTTCATGCATGTCATCAAATATGAGCATGTCAGTTTTCAAACTCTCTTTCCATTCCTTAATTTTAGGTTGTAACATTTCATTGACCGAATCAAACCTTTGGTGATTTGGAGAATAACTGATTAGAATTAATTGGACCATTTTTATGATCATTAATGTTTTTGCATGCTACCAACCTTTCATATTTGTAACTCACTAAGTTTTCTAGTTTATAAATAGTTGCCAGATCAAAATAAGTCCATTCGGTTCTTACACTATCACAATGATAAAATATAGTTATATTCCTTTTATTAATTCATCTTGGAGCTACACAAATTGAGTTTTGAAGCTTTCTTTTGTCATTTCGGATTTCGGATTATCTGGATCATATTCTTATCAAGTAAGGGATTATTCTATCATACGTTTACAATTTATATTTTTCAAATGGGTAAATTTCACCGTAGGTCACTCAACTTTCATAAAATGACCAAATAGGTCACCCAACTTTCAATTGTCTCCAATAGGCCACTCAACTTTTGATTTGTCCAAATTAGGTCACCCGGTTAATTTTCCATCCATTTATTGACGGAATTGACACGTGTATGACACGTCATCGCTGATTTAAGCAGTCCACGTCATCATCGACTTATAACTCAAATAATCATCTCAAGTATACCAAAATCACAGGAGGTCATCCAACTTTATAATTATTTCACTGTAGGTCACTCAACTTTGAAAATTTATCATCAAAGGTCACTCAACTTTAAAAATATATCATGGGAGATCACTCAACTTAAAATATATCACGAGAGGTCACTTAACTTTAAAAATATATCATAAGAGGTCACTTAACTTTACAAATATATCACAATGGGTCACTCAACTTTAAAAATATGTCACCAAATATCACTACCTTTAATTATATGTTGGTTTAATTTGTTAACACGATTATAGTTCATGTGAAATTATTTTTCTTTAAATTTAGCAAAAACAAAATATTTATAAAATATCATTTTTATGAAATAAAAAAATTACAAAAAAATTATAAAAAAATTATATCATTTTAAAAAAAAAAATCTAAAAAAATCAGAAAAATATTTTTCCAAAAAATATTTTCAGAAAAGAATATTTAAAAAAAAAACTATTTTCATTTTAAAAAAATTATGTTTCAATTTTTTTATAAACAAATACTTTTAATAAAAGTATTTTATAAAATACTTTCATTTTTAAAGAAAATATTCTCTTATAAAATATTTTTTGAAATGTAATTTTTTAAAAAATGAAAATATTTCCTTAAAAAATATTCTTTTCTAAAAAAAATTTTCTAAAAATTTTTATAATTTTTTAAAAATGATATAAAATATTTTTGTAAAGTATTTTTGGAAAAATATTGTTCTGTATTTTATAAAAATGATATTTTATAACTATCTCATTTTTGCTAAATTCATGTAATTAATATTTAAAGAAAAAAAATAAGTTTCACATGAACTATAATCGTCTCAACAAATTAAAATTTAACATATAATTAAAGGTAGTGACATTTGATGACATATTTTTAAAGTTGAGTGACCCATTGTGATATATTTGTAAAGTTAAGTGACCTCTTATGATATATTTTTAAAGTTAAGTGACCTCTCGTGATATATTTTAAGTTGAGTGATCTCCCATGATATATTTTTTAAGTTGAGTGACCTTTGGTGATAAATTTTCAAAGTTGAGTGACCTACAGTGAAATAATTATAAAGTTGGATGACCTCCTGTGATTTTGGTATACTTGAGATGATTATTTGAGTTATAAGTCGATGATGACGTGGACTGCTTAAATCAGCGATGACGTGTCATACACGTGTCAATTCCGTCAATAAATGGATGGAAAATTAACCGGGTGACCTAATTTGGACAAATCAAAAGTTGAGTGACCTATTGGAGACAATTGAAAGTTGGGTGACCTATTTGGTCATTTTATGAAAGTTGAGTGACCTACGGTGAAATTTACCCTTTTCAAATCGATATTATTTTTTTGTAAGTCATATTAATGCCGCACATGACTCTCGATGTTCATGGCCCCTAATGGTAAAGTCGCACATGGCTCTCGATGTTCATGGCCACTAATAGTGAAGCCGCACATGGCTCTCGATGTCCCTGGCCGCCGAACACCAAACAACGAGCTCGGGAATAACTAACTAGTATTTATTAACGATTTCAAATAATATATTTTAGTATAAAACATTATATATTTTTAGTAGCGTATGAGACGGGTGCCTTTACTGAGTATGTTGGTTACTCATTCCCTCCCTTTTCATCTTTTCTCAGGTTTTCAAATTCAAGTTTGGAGATTCGAGCGACGTTTTAGATCATTCCATTTTTTTTATTTAAATTTTTTGTATAAGAATTAGTTGTATTTTATATTTTGTGGAACTTTGTAACGATATTGTAAATGTAGCCCTCCGAATTTCAATTCTGAAATTTGGGGTGTAACATATAGCACATAAAATAATGAATTCAGATAATTATTGTCAAAAATATTATTATATTTAGTTACACAATTAACCTATGTTATTTTTTACAGGGCCGGTTCAACATTTTTCAGGGCTCTCGGCAAAAACAAAAGAAAAATAGTTATTTAAACATCCAAATTTGAATATTTAATAAAAAACAACTGACCCGAAGAAAAATCGACGAGTAATTTTGATAAAATTCCACAAATTAAAAGAAAGTCATACATATGTTCATCTTGAAATATGAACATATGTATTAGCAGGGCCGGTTCAACATTTTTCGGGGCTCTCGGCAAAAACAAAAGAAAAATAGTTATTTAAACATCCAAATTTGAATATTTAATTAAAAAACAACTGACCTGAAGAAAAATCGACGAGTAATTTTGATAAAATTCCACAAATTAAAAGAAAGTCATACATATGTTCATGTTGAAATATGAACATATGTATTAGCAGGGCCGGTTCAACACTTTTCGGGGCTCTCGGCAAAAACAAAAGAAAAATAGTTATTTAAACATTCAAATTTGAATATTTAATAAAAAACAACTGACCCGAAGAAAAATCGACGAGTAATTTTGATAAAATTCCACAAATTAAAAGAAAGTCATACATATGTTTATGTTGAAATATGAACATATGTATTAGTATTAGTGTACATCGGGATTTACATGAATATGATTATGAGTAAATGTGTGCTATTCGTATACATAATATATGATCACCATTACAGTTTGGAAGAAACTTAAAAAACTTGATATATTGAGTGTATCTATTATTATTTTTTTTTATCGTATCAATTTATGATATTGACTTTTTAGAAAAATGTATAAGTCAGGCATTAAATATATTGTCATTTGTAATGACCATGTTAAATATAAAATTATGTATTGACATTGTTTGTAATGTGTTATATTAGATTCAAAAATAAATACTCATGTAGCTAATTGATTTTGTTAAAAAAAATATTGATGGTCTTGTTATTGATGCACCGAGTCTAATCAAAATAAATTTGGATGGTTAAAAATATAGAAAATTGTTAATATCACCAAAAATCTTCACAAACTCCCACCGAAATGTTAATTTGAGAAAATTATTGACTGGGCTTCATCTCTCTAGTCTTATACATATTATTTTTGAACATGTGTCATTGATAGTTAAATTTGTGAAATATTTTGGCATGTGTAGAAACGCTGCAAAAATAATCATTTCTCCATATTTTTTTTCCAGTGTGGTCCCCAAAATCACTCATTACATTACATTTATATTTCAAACTCATCCATATCTCTATAAAAAATAGAGCATTTTTTTTCTATAGTGTAATTAGTGAAAAACATAAGGGATCTTCCGTTTCGGGGGCTCTTGGCTAGCACATAGATCCCCTAGGTGGGTGAGCCGCCCCTGATTTGTTATTATTATAAAAAGATGAATTATATATGGCGTGCAATTCATATGTATAGATAACATTCATGCATACTAGAAAGGAGATATAGAGAGAGTACTGCAATTTTAAAACAAGTGAATTTAAAATGATCAAAATAAATATTTACTTGACCTATTATACATAAAGCAATAAAATAATGACCACAGGATCAATAAAATAGCGAAGCAGCTACCACCTTCCCGTTCCAAATTACGGTTATTACTCACAACGGTGGGATATATTTTTGCGATTTTTAATAATCCAAGGGCCTTTCTGCAAATTTTCCTTGCTGCAGTTACATTTATCACTTGTCATCAAAGTTAAAAAAGGTCCCAGTTAATATCACTTTTTTATAAACTATTTTTACACGGTATATCTAGTCCTTCCATTGTCCAATAGTTAAATTAGAAAAACTCCTTGTTTATAATATTACAAACTTAAACTCTAAAGTCTGATATACATTTTTTTAGGGAATTGAATGCTTAATTTTGCATATAAAATAGAATAAAGAATAATTAAATTAAAAAAGCTAAATGAAATCTTTTACAGGCTAACAAACTCCATTTTATTTATTTATAATTTTTTTTTCATGGAGTATTTACGGAAAATCCTTTCCTACAGGGTTATAACCTAAATTTGCCAAAAAGGATCCCTAAACTCTTCAATAAATTGGAAGAAAAGGTCCAAGCCCTTGAAGTCCATATTTTTAATTCCTTGATTTTTCACTTGAAATAATGACAAATTTACTGAAAACAGAAACCAGTATACTCTTGGAATTTTGATCCAAAAGACATTCTGTTAGAACTTTCCTACTAAAATAAATCTTGTTAAGTAATTAACTTCAGAACCTCAAAAAAAAAAAACAGTTTACATGCACTTTGAAACATTTCAACAAACAATTTACATGCACTGTTTTTAAACTGACCAACAGACTAAACAAACAGTTTCTTCAATTTTTCCCCTACAAAGATTTGCTAACAACAATAATTACAAATTCCACATCTAACCCCAAAATAAAATCCTAAATAACAACAAAAAAATACTTATTCTAAAAAATAATTCAAACTTTAAACTTAAAGCCTAAACCTACAAAGGGGGCAAGAATGTTTTCTTGACATCCACTCATCCAAACATCTTCCATGAAAAACATGCCTACAAATAGTTTTCTTTATTTCCACGCCTGGTACGAAATCCTCAAGACAAATCGCACAATTCTCATCTCTCTTACCACCTCTACACTTCATCTTTACCGGCGCTTCGCTGAGTACCAAAACGCCTCCATCCAAATCCTCTTGCAAAGACAACCCATTAAACGTAGAAACCCACAAATGAGTTGTAATCATAACCGTACCGTTCGGAAAATCGCCGGACCGGTAAAAAACTTTTCGAACGAATGAACAAATTAATCTCTTAACAGACTGGACAGAACGCCGATACATAGGGATTACGGCTGAGATTAAGTTAGAAATGACTCTGTTTAACCTTTCTTCTTCAAGATGTCGAGTCAATGGAAGCGGGCCGAGCGGTGCTGTAATGGAGAAGTTGGGGTTTTCATAAGAGAGGCGGAGAGTGGGGCAAACGAAGTTCGTGCGATGAATATGGAGTCTGATTTTTGAAATTTGGGGAGGTTGTGAGGGACCGTTGAAGACTGCTCTGAGTTCCAATCGAGTATTGTCACTGTTGTGAATTTCAAATTCTTCCATGGCTGGTCTTCTGAGTGGCAATAGCATATTATTACTGGCTTGAATCTGAATTTCTTCCATTGTTCTCTTCTTCTACTTCTTTCTGAATTCCGATTTGGGGAGACAGACGAGAGAGAATTAAAGAAAAGAGATAGAGAGATTGGGGGGAAAATGGAAATATGAGAAGAATGGAAGGAATCTTGATAATGTATATAAAGAAAAAAATTTCCTTTTATTACAAGGAGAATTAGCTAGCCAATTTGTTTCCAAAAGAGAGAACGGCTCTTTCCTTGATAAAAGATTGACCCAATTAAACGGTCACTTTGGATCATAACGGTCACATAGTTTGTAGATTTCTAATAACTGCGGGGCCTCCAGGCAAATTTCTCTTATTAAATGAAAATCCGGTATTTGCCTAAAATCTATACAATTATACATATTCATATACTTTCTTACCATATTTATATATATAACATATAGATTGAAAAACATATTTACTGAAAATGAAGAAATTATTTTGCAATCCGGATATGTTTAGGAGCTGTTTTATATATATTATATATTGTGTTTATAATATAAAATAATATATTAACTTATGAAATAATATGTTGATTATCTATTATTTATACACTTATACTTGTGGTGAGTGACAATGTGGTGTTGAAAATATTTTTATAGTTTTACTCTCTTCTAGATTTGTTTCAAAAATTGTTTTTGGCCTGCTGTATTGTCTACTAAGATAATTTGATGTCTATTGATTTAGTAGCCATTTCTCATGTCAGTGACAATTGAAGTCCCTAATTGGTTACAAAATTTGCACTTCAGTCCCTCAAACCTGAATTAATTACAAATTTTTATTTAAACCTCCGATTCAAATTGCTAAATTCTTTAGTCTATATACACAGTTTAGTGAATCAATTGTTATTATCTTTTTACATGAAATTTACTGAAGTTCCTTCCCCTAAATAAAACCATATCCATAGTTGGTCAATTCACGAATAATTCACATATTAAACGCGTATTTTCCTAATAATTCAAAAAGCGCGAAGTTCGAATCTTCATTTCAATAATTCGCATCCATTCACGAATTTTTGACAAGAGAAAAATTCGACCCGGAATTTACGAATTTTTACCAAATAATAATATTTTTCCAATTATTTCTAAATAGAAAGTTTATATTTACATAAATTATATACTGAATTATTCCGAACAATTAGCCGAATTGACGAATTATTACCGTCTCAGTTTTATTTGACCGACTTAAAAACGTTCAACACGAATTATACACGAACGTATCACGAATCGTATTATTCGCGTATTACGAATGACTAACTATGACCATATCTAACAAAGCATGATCTAACCTAACAAATTGAATTCTTGTATAACTTTTTTCCTCAAAACAAAATTTGAACAAACACCTTGTACTCTCTATTTTAGACTGACAAATGAACATCATTCAAAGAAAAATGAGCAGACAAATGAACAGGAAATTCCATAATAATTTTTTAATATTATTTTAATTTCCAATCAAATTCCTAATAACTTTACTGTGACCTATAATTTAATGAAAACTGGAAACTATATCCAGGGGCTATTTTGAGATTAACCTTAATTTACCCAGTTAAGGGACATCTAAAAAAGGTTATATTTTTGCGCACATATTATATATTTCTTTATTTATATTACAAAGAATATATTCATAGGTAAAATAATATATTGATTATATTATGTAGTACTCGAATTCAAAATAAAGAAACAAAAATTGAAAACATTTCTGCATTGGTGTTTTATCCTTATATAAGATTTCTAATCTTTGATATTAAATCAGGATTCAACCAGTTAAAATATTTGCAACAAAATCTGATTAGTCTCAGCTCTCAGTATCATCTCACATTGAATGGTTTGAGTTTAATTTGTGAATTATGAAAGCATAATTTTAATTTAAACAATTTCTTAAGACGTCAGATTGAGCAAATTTTTTAGGGGTTCATACATTAATGTAATCATCTCGAGGCCTTGATTTTTTTTTCATTTAAATTGATGAGAAACTTATGGAAAATAAAACTGATAGACTTATTTTTCAAAAGAAATTATGTTAGAAATTCCTCCTAAAAAATCTTTGTAAGTACTTGAGATAGATACACTTTTGCAAGCTCAAAAAGAAACCCTACAAGTTATGCAATATTTTCAGCCCTTTGTACCTCATATTATTTTTGGCGTCTATACTACAAATTATGATTTTACAATTACTTCTGCATAATTCAAGACTACAAAACAAAAAGAAAAATCAGTATAAAATAAACAAACAAAGAAATATACGAATCATCAGAAATAAACAAATAAGTTAATCTTTTTGAGGCATTTCAACATAACACTTAAACTACACATAACATTCTATATTTTAATATGACCAATTAATCAAATAAATAAACAATTCCTTCTCATACAACAATATTTTCATTCCGCATCTAACCTAAGATTAATTCTTTTCAAACAACACAACTTTCAAAGACTAAACCTACAAAGCGGGCAAGAACGTTTATTCTTGATCCACCTGGTCAAGCACTTCTCATGAAATATGTGACTACATGTCTTAATTATCCCAGCGTCGGGCACGAGATTTTCCAAACATATAGCACATGTTTGACGATTTCTCTCTAAATAAGCAATTACGTTTAAGCCCTCATTTGGGTACAATCCATTAGACATAAAATAAACATCCATTGTTCATGATAATGTACTCTTTTTTCCTAAATTGATGTGGCATCGACCCTGAAATGCATTTCGCAAAAAGGTAACTCAATAGAAAAGCTCTTTATGAAATAGTTCGGTACGACAGAATATGCGTGAGAAAGGTCAATCCCTCTTTCTGTTAGGGTTAGAAGCCCACGGAGCGTTCTTTTTCCAATTCTCCGTCTTCTTTTCAGAAGTTTCCTCAGTTCAATTGAAAATCCATAATTTCATCAAAAAAATAAACAATTAATTTTGAAATACATGACTTTGTGATTATCAAATAAAATTGTTACCTTTTTGTTGATTTCTTCCAATATCTTATTATGTTTTAATTTAAACCTCCATCAAAAGATCGCGAAACTTTTATATAACTTTGTAACATATTTAACTAGACTTTTTTCTTTTCGCATGAGGTTGATATTTTAAGTTCAAAAGGGGCAGCCACCAGGCTAGTCATGCCATCTGTATGTTCCAACTACCGGAAGACCAATTCACAATTTTTTTTATTTTTAAAAAATTCACACCTTTTTATTTTTATGTGGAATGAAGAAATTGAACATATAGAAAGATAAATAAAAGATTTGCAGAAATACTGACCCGAAAGACCCTAAATGTCGATCCAAATTAATGATCCAAATGACATGTAATTCTCACCACAATGCCATATGACCTGAACATGACTTGAGACCCGGGGCATAGGGCCAACTAGGCGTGTGCGATTATATTCAGGTGAATTTCACCGAATTGGCCACGCAGAGCTGAGGAATTTACAAAATTTGCGCTGATCATCAGGCGGACATTCTCTATGTCGTGAGTTTCCTTCATTATTGCTGGTTTGGTCTCTTTCTTCTTCTTTGTTTTGAGAGAGAGAGAGAGGGTGAGAGAGATGGAGAGAAAATAGATCACTTGAGTATAAATATCAGTTTCTAAAAGTTATATGTTTAAATTATGTTTGAAAGGATGAATCTGTTTCTTTTTGAACAATTGCCTATATATTCAGGCATGTACTTTGCTTGTTTGTTGATTGGAGAGAGAGAGAGAGAGAGAGAGAGCAGAGGGACTGTTGCCTTTTAAAATGTTTCCATTCGCATCTCCTTCCTTTCATGGATGCGACTTTCCATATTCACAGTTTTAATTACAACGGTCCAATATGTTCTTGACATTTTTAATACTTCAGGGGTCTTGCTGCAAATTTCTCAGGTCAAGGATGATTATTGATTAGTATCTGCACTTGTCTAAAGTCAAAAAAACCTCTGTTGATTTCACAAATGACACATCCATAAATACTATAAAATAAGATTATTGATTAGTGATCGTCTATTGTTATTTGTATTAATTAATAAAGTGATCATATTTACATCCGGACAAAAAGAAAAACAATTTGAAAGAAACGAAAAACTACAATTTATGTACATTACAACAGTCCCATATTGCAACCGATCGCCCGCCGACTTCATCCGTTATCCCGCCAATGCTCGAATTAGGTGGCCTTTGCTTTGGATGCGAATGCCACTGCCAGCAAGCCAAAGTGAACCCCATTCCTTCCTTTTTTTCCGCATTCATTTTGGTTTCCCTTTTTTGTCAAAAATCTAGCATGGAAGCCCCTGGACCAATTGGGTCACTGTTAGTGTTGAGGATTATGACCCTCCATATCCTATGTGCAAATTCACACGAGTTTAGAATACGACTCTTCGATTCTACATTTTTCTTGTAAAAATAGCATATCGACGGTCTCATGATTCTTCTTTTCTTTAGGTTCTAAAAAGTTAGTCTCTTATCATTTATCGCTAGCCATGTAAATATTTAATTCTAAGGGACATTTTATTTTCCATAACCTATTTACCCATGCACTCTGAACGCCAAGGTTAATCATAAAGTTATATGCTGAGCTCGTCGTAAATTCCCGTTTGTTCGTCCACCTCCATGTAGGGATGAATGATGATATCTGTAGTTCGGAAGTATAAAATAGGGGTGATATTTTTCATGTATGTTAAATATCCATTTCATTTTCAAAACAAACAACTAATTATATCAGCATTCCGCCATAACCATAATATAAACAGAATAAACTAATACATTTAGTCAATCCAACTGCCATAACATATAAATTTGTGTTATGAAATCATGTTTCAATTTTTTTTTCCAAAAACAGAATCTGTGCAGCTGAAATCCAGAAACTGAAATTCCACTTTCCTCATTTTGCATATCCTATAATTCAATTCCTTTCATCCCATAATCCATAAGTCCAATTCCCATAAATTTCACAATCAATTAATCATTAAAACCAGCTACATAATGCATTGTGCCATTATATAGTTCTACCATAAAAATATTGAGCTATTATAGTGAGCTAATATACAAAATACGAAATGATTAATCCTAATAATTATAAAAAAAAATACTAAATGATTCACAGTATAATGCGATGATCTAAGTCATATCCTATGTGCAAATTCACACGAGTTTAGAATACGACTCTTCGATTCTACATTTTTCTTGTAAATCACCTAATTACTTATAATTTACTCAAATCAACATTATTAATCTTCAAAAGAAATGAATGCCAATTATCTAGTTAGTATTATAATTTCCATATTCATGCGACATGATCTAATTAATAAACTGACCAGCACTTAGAATCTCAATTGTAGATAACTATTTCATTTTGCAACTAATTTATTATATTAACTGTTACTAGCTAATAGTTACAAATACTTAGTTATCATATAGATCAAATTCTTGATCTGAAAAAATATGAAGCTATTGAAAATCACAAAGATGTCTGAATTGGAAATGTGCTCTCTCTCAGAAGTCAGAACTGTGGCAATTATGGTCAACTAAAAGGCATGAATGCCTGAACTCGAAAGTGTAGAGATTTTGTGAATTTTGCAATTTAGTCCCTGAAATCTTAATTAATTGCAACTTCCTACTTAAAACTCTGATTTGAAAAATTTGCATTGCCAAATTCTTTAATGGAAATGCACAATTTAATGAAGTTACTATTATTACTTTTTTTTACATGAATTTAGTATGTCCCCTAAAAAAACATATTCTAACAAAGCAGGACCTAAACAAGTGGAATTCTTGCATAACTATTTTCTCTCGTAAATGTAACTGTTTTTATTATCCTGTTTTTATTGAATATTAATGAGTGGTGGTGCATTTAATTTGAATAGCTGCTCCTGATATTTGTTCAACTTCTTTTTCTCTTGTGAATGTAGTTGCTTTCTGTTATCTTGTTTCCATTTATGAGGGGTGGTATATTCATGTATTTACCACCTTAATCTTTTGATTTTTCAATTAATATAATAAGAAACTTGCTGAAAATAGAAACAAGTTGAATCAAAAGGCGTTGGACCTTTATAATAGAACTCTTACTACATCAGATGGTTCTTTTATTGTAATTTTTTTTCTTTATATCAGAAACAATTCTGTAAGTTTACAAACTATATGTTTACAAGTAATTCTGCACCAATTCAAGATTTCTGACAAAGATAAAAAACAAACAAATAAGTAAAACAGGAAACAAAAAAAATATATAAATTGTGCTCTTAGAGACTTTTCAAGAAATATACAGACTACACATATATTGCTTCTCTGTTTTAACTAATTACAAACCTAAATATTTTTTTTCAAAGTTCAAACACAACACAATACAATTTTACAGCTTAAATCTACAGAGTGGGCAAGAATGCTTCCTTAACATCCACTCGCTCAAACATTCCTGATGGAACTCATGCTTACAAACAGTCTTTCTTAATTCCATTTTTTTCACATAAATCTTAAACCAAACAAACGGTACAAACTATAGTCATTTTCTAAAAAATATTACAAACAATAGTCATCAGTTACACAGTTCCACACCTAATCCAAACTCCAGTAAATTCTACACAACTATTTTTTATTTTGATCATTTCAGCAATACGCAATCTTCAAACCTCAGACCGTCAAAGCAGGCAAGAAGGATTCCTTTCGATCCATTCTCTCAAGCATCTAGCATGAAATACATGGCCTCAATCTGTCATACCAACCTCCACACCTCGTACCAAATCCTCCAAACAAATCGAACACTTCTGATCAGTCAACTCATCTTCTTCACCACCTTTCCACTCTGTTACTCTCACACACCTATTAGTTCCAATTAAAATTATGATATAAATCCCAATTGAACCGGCAGATGGATGAAGAAGAGATTGCTGCAGAGCGAAGGAACATATCACATCATGCTATGATTCTACTTCTGATTCATCAATTGGATCCACACGCGATAGATATGATGAATCAATTGGATTTGCTAATTCTTCGTAAGAAAAATTAGTGATTGGCACGCGGAAGTGCAAACATACGTTGTTGTGAGAGAGTCGGCCTTGAATCTAAAGTCGAATATTTAGATTTGGGCCTGGTGGTTGATTTGGATCAGTGTATGATCTAAGAAGTATTTTTGAGGTTCCTCTGTTTTGATTTTCATACATGGTTTCCATTTTCCTTTTTTTTCATTCTTTTTACCTTTTGGATCTCTTTTTGAGTTTTGAGAAAAGAGCATGAGAAGAATGAGAAATAATTGGATTTTGATTGGATTAGTATTGAAAGAGATTAAAAAACAGTTTTGTGCAATTTTGAATTATGCATCTTTTGCTGAGTTATTTGAAATTTTGAAGAGATGAGACTGTGTGGAGTTTCAACCAACGGTAACATATTCGGGCCTGGTGGTAGTTTTTCTTCAACTGGAACGTGGTTAAAACTATATGCAGAAAAGTCCCTCCCTAATAATCATATTGAAAAGTCTTTTGAAACATTGCAAAACAGTACGTAAACTCTTCATAAATAGGAAGATAAGTTCATACTGTTTAACTCAATATATCTTTTTTTTTGAAAGGGAACTCAATATATCTTAAAGTGTTACCTCCATACATTAATTTAACGAATTATGCATTCTTCATTTAAATTATTTAAATATTATTTAATTTTGAAATCAAATTAGCAATTAGACTACCATAACCGACAATGTAAACAAGAAAACATATACATTTTGTGAGTATATTTAACTTGATAAGATAGATCTTAAACTGGGGTTGTTTTGCAGAATTGCAGTTAATCTGAATTGAGCTAGATAAGGTACATAATCATGTGCTATATGGTTTTTCATGTGTTATGTATTTCCGTATTTATTTATAATGTAAAAGTTAGTTAAATTTGCAATAACAAATTTTCCATTTATATCTCAAAATAGTTATGATTACTATAAAAAATGAGAATTTATTCGGAGTGCCCAAAAGCGCCGCCCACCATACAGTTTTAGCTGTACACATATATATATTTGCATCTGGATATACCTTTTGTGTTTACAAATATATCTTTTTGAAAATATATTTTTTTGTAATTTCACTATATACCTTTTGTATTTATAAAAATATATTTTTGTAATTTTATCATACCTTTTGTAATCGGGTACTGCTGGGCGCTCCAAAATACTGGCACTCCATATCTGAACCCTAAAAAAAATACTAAAAACACAAAAATTATATTTATTTCCTTAAAAAAAAACTTAATTCAGCACAATTCTTTTCCAACAATTCAACTTTCCTTAAAAATCCTGACTATTAAACCAAATCCCGGATTTTCCAAAACCAGTATTCCAAATCCCAATTCCCAATTCAGACATCATCAATCAAATAATTAAAACCCAAAAAAATAAAATCCAAACCCTCCTCTCCTCTTCTCTCTTTTCCCATAACCCTCGCAAAACCCTAGTCTCTCTTCCTCTTCCTCTTCTCTTCCAATCCATCTCTCACAGCAAAGATTTCATCTGATGGTGGCGGGGTCGAGTTCCGACGGCGGGATGTCGCACGGGGTGCGGAGCACGATTCGATCGATCAAGGAGATCGTCGGAGACCACTCTGAGTCGGATATATACGCCGTCTTGAAGGAGACCAACATGGATCCGAACGAGACTACGCAGAGATTGCTCGATCAAGGTGAGAAAAAAGTGGTTTTGGTTTGGTTGGGTTTCTGGTAGGGTTTAGGATGTTTGTTTGTTTTAAAGGGTTAGTAGGATTGTATTGGAATGAGTAAGACTGATTGTTATTAACGAAATAGATGACTAGAGTTTGGTACTTTGGTGCACAAATTGTGATAGTAAAGCATAATAAATGGTGAAATTTGATTCTGTGTTAAATATTATTTAGTATGTTTGTTCTGTTTGCTTCACATAATTTAACCAAACAAGGCTCTTAACCTTGCTTAAGACGTTTTTCAATGTTTTTGTTTTGAGTTTATGTCATGGTTTAGGCCGAGTTATTGGGTTTAGAGGTGTTTTTAATCAAATTAGGGTTTGCCGTTATCACTACTCTACATATATTTTCTTACTGTAGTTTTTTTTCTTTTGTTCATTCATTTTATGCAGATCCATTTCACGAGGTTCGAAGGAGGAGGGACAGAAAGAAAGAGGTAATTCTTTTTCTTAACATATTATCACTAGATTTTGTTACAGTATTTTTAGTATAAATTTCCTGAAATAATATTTTATTGAAATAACAGAATGTCAATGTTACAACTACAAACGGCATAAAAATACAAAATGAAAGCCGAATCGACAGACGGATTCCAAACGAAAGGAGATCCGAGTGGAAATCGAATGAAAACAGAACTGAATCACGACAAAACGAAAGCAGAATTACTAATAACAGTGAAAGCAGAAACGAGTGGAAATATAATCACAGTGAAAGTAGAAATGAGTTGAAAATTAACAGTGAAAGTAGAAATGAGTGGAAAATTAATGGTGAAAGAAGCACGGAGTACAATAAACAGAATGAGTACAGAGCAGAATTTGTTAAAACAGAGAGAGTTTGGAACAGCAATGGTTATCATAATAATAATTATTATTATAATAATACAAGAAGTGTGAGAGGCGGTTATGCTAGAACTTCAAGAGGTGGTCATACTAGAAATCCTGTTCCTGTACCTGGTATTCCATTATTATTTTTAATATATTCATATTTTTTTATATATGCATATTTAACGTATTATTTTGTTAATATTAATCCTGAATTGAGGTTAAAAAAACCCTATTTCCTGGCCAAAAAGCCCATAAAATTCAAAACAAAAAAAAAAACATATTACTATTAGTAATATGCTTCTTTCTACCATGCACTATCCCCCATTTTTTTCTTTAATTTTTGCATTTGTTTCATTGAACTCAAGAGTGATATCATTAATAAGTACTGAAGTTAAATATTTGAATATTACAGGGCCTGTTAAGGAATATCGCATCGTGAGAGACAACAGAAACAAACCAAAATCCGATGAAGAAAAATCAGAGCCAATTTCATCCCCAAATCCCGATTCACAAATTCTCAATTCAGATCAAACAAAAAACACGTAAAATCAACAACCCCTCTTTTTCTATTCATTCTTTACGCTCTTTGTTTTAATTAAATAATTATTTTTTATTTGTAGGCCTAAACAAGAATCCACTGTATCAATCGAACCAATCAAATCAAATTCAAATCAGCCAAAGAAGGAATCGGCGGCTGAGATTTGTTCGTCGTCAGATCCGGTCCACCACAGCGATGGGCTGATTCGCAGAGAAGTCGGCGTGGTGGGTTTGAGAAAACCAAACCCTAACCCTAACCCTAACCCTAATTCTGAGTCCAGAAATTCAGCTTCAGTTCATTTTCAGAGTAACAGGGGTTTTGCGCCGGAAAATCAGAGGCAGTATTTGAGACCTAATTCGAGAGGGAATAACAGATTGAATTCTCAGCCTGTGATGAATTTGAATCAGTACAGTGGCAAATGTTAGTATTTTTTTCAAAAAAATCCTTAGAGTTCATGGTAGTTATTGGAACCCTCAATTTAATGGAGTACTTGAAAAAAAAACATTGGTTTTGATAATACTCAATAAAACCCTAACTTTGATGTTTTATTTTAAAAAAAAGTAAAATCCCTTGACATAATAATTATGTGTACAATTTGATTTATTTTGAAATAATAGATAAGAAATTTGCAAAATTTATTTGCATATTATTTATTATCTTTTAGATATTATTTGAATATTATTCAGAGGGTTTTTGTGGAAACAAAAGTCAAGTTTAAAAGCTTTTGCAAAATAAGAAGAAAAAGTAGGGACTTTTGAATATTCCAAAAGGTTTTTTGATAAATTCGAGCAAATCTAGGGGGTTTTTGAAAAATTCTCCTTAAATTTACTTCCTTAAAAATGATTATTTTATTCAAATCAATATCGTTTTGAAACATTGATCACGTTTACAATTTGTGCAGCTCAACAGGTGAATATGGAATGGCGGCCGAAATCCAGTCAAAGCCCTCGAAACGGACCCGCGTTGACTTTGACCGGTCAAAGTCAACAGAAGCAGGAAGATTCGAACATTTCGTCTGAAAATCTCGCGAAATTGAAGGTTTCGGAGGACCAGCACGTAATTATCCCGGAGCATCTTCGTGTGCCGGAGTCCGAACAGACCCGTCTCGTTTTCGGCAGCTTTGACTCCCCCAAAAAGTCAACGGAAGGAAATGAGAATAATAATCACACTTTATTGAGGTATTGTAATTTTTTTTTTGTTTTTTGTGAGTTTGGACTCTTAAGCAAGTGAAGTGTTGATAATAATCACACTTTATTGAGTTTGGACTCTTAAGCAAGTGAAGTCTTATTTTATGAGGGAATTTCACCTGTAGACCCTAAAAAGCCCAAAATATTATGAAAATCCACCAAATTTTGAAATATCATGAATACCATGAATTTCCCCTATTTTTTATTATAAATTTTCAAATAATTAAAGATACCTAAATATCCCCTATTTGTCATTTATTAATGTGTATATAAAAGGTAATGAAATAAGGGTAGTTTGGGAACTTTTTGATCAAATTTTGAAAGCAGGGGTATACCTGAATTTATAGGGGCATCTGAGATATTTTCATGAAGTTGCTCATTTATTTATTTATTTTTATCTATTCATTATAGTATTGTGTCGGTTCCGCCAAACGAAAATCTACCAAGTGTGACAGAGCAAAACAACACAGAGATTAATGAGACGCATTTAAGAGAGAATGCAAATATGCAACAAGGTCCCTCTGACGAGGCGGGTCCACAGGACGATATAACTGAAAATATCTCGAATTACGAGTCCACTCTTCCTCACGATCTTCAAGATAACTCTACCGATCTACAAAACTTCAAGGTATTGTTCGTTTTTGCGTTTTCAACCCTGGAAAAATTCTTTTTTATATATGCCCTTTGTGCCGTGTAGTTTTTTTTTTTTTTTTTAATTTGTTTGGTTTTTTTATTTGGATAATTCAGAAGTTTGATCCTAGTTCAAGATACGACATGCAGTTCCTCAGTTCTAGCGCGGGTCAAGAAACCACAGTTTTATCAACTGAGGTATTAAATTATTATATTCTTTCTTTTTATAAATTACACCCTGTGTTTTGTTCTTTTCATAAGTACTTACTTGTCCATTTGCTCGCTGTATTAAGAAGGTATATTTAAAAAATCAAGTGTCAAAAATTATATTTTTATACTCCATAAGTTAGGTTTTTTTTTATAAATCTGAGAAAATATAAGGCACTCTTCTTAAAAAACTCGTCATAAACACATAAATCATATAAATAATCTGACTCCTAATTTCCCAAAGCAGGCAATGAGCGTGGGCCCCAGCATGATACCAACAACCCAAACAATCCCCATCCTACAAACCCCCCCACAAGCCCTCCAAAATTACCAAAATACCCCCCAACAGATCCCCCAAATGTACCCTCCTCCGCAATTACAGCAATTGCAACTCCCGCAATTCGCGCACCCCACCAACTACCTCCCGTACCGCCACGTCTTCTCCCCCGTCTACATGCCCCACCAGCCCCTCCAGAATTACCAAAACGCCCCTGCCGGCCCCGCTTACCCGCCTCAGATTCCGAGCCCCGTGCCGAACTACCTCGTTGCTAATGCCGGTACGGTACCCGGTACCGGCGGGGTCAAGTACGGTACGAGTCAGTACAAGGCGGCGGTGTTCAGTGCGAATGGGTACGGGGGGTATTCGAATAATCCGAATGGGTATCCGGGTTTGATTGAGGATGCGAATAGGATGAAGTATAAGGAGAATAATGTTAATACGCTCTATGCGCCGAATTTGCAGGTATTCGTGCTTTTTAGTGTGAGTTTTAAATTGTGGAATTGGGAGATTTGTGAAAGTGTTGGTGTATTATGTCTGAATTACGAAGAAATAAGACTGGGATTTGTGAAAAAAATGTGCTGGTCAAAGTAGATTGTACGTGCTAATTAATGTTTTTTAAAATTATTGAAGAATGAAGGTTTTTTTGTTGCAATTTTTAATAATGGAGGGATTTTTTTCAAAATTTCCATATAAAATTTGATATAATTTTTTTAAATGTTGGTTGAAAGTACGTTGTACATGCTAATTAATGGTTTTCATTTGTTAATTTATTGAAGAACAAAGTTGTTCACTTTTGTATTACCAATGAATTTTTTTTTGCAAATCTCTGTATATAATTTGACATTCCTGTAGATTAAACTAATTCCAATTAAACTTCTTTTTACTATAGGTTGAAGCATCAGATATTTGGGTCCAAACGCCAAGAGAACTCCCACCCAACATCCAATCCACCCAATTCTACCAAGCTCAACCCGCCACACCATCTTATCTCAACGGACCCGCTTCGTACTCGGCCACACAGCAGCCGCCACAGCTGCAGTACCCTCCGCCTCCCCTGCACCAGACGGGTCAACCCGGCTCGATGGCTCTGCTGCCCCCTGTTGGACATAACTTGGCTGGACTCGGTGCGCCAGGTGTTGGTGCGCCGTTTCAGGGGAGTCACCCGCTCGGGCATCTTGGATGGACTGGTGTGAATTTTTAAATGAAATGATATGGAATGGAATGGAATGGAATGAATGAGATGGCCTTTTGTGAAATGACAAGGCTGGCGTTAGTTGTAATGGAATATATATGTGAGTTTTATGTTAATGGATTGGTTTTTCTGATATACTGTTGTGTTTGTTGCTCCTTCTTTTGTGTTTTTATTTTTATTTTTATAGTGCTGAAGTTCATAGGAAATTGAGATTCTGTTTGCCCTAGCAAGTCAAAAAGGGGTGATAATTTTATAAGCATCATGGGAAATTGAGATTGTTTAACCTAGTAATTCAATAAGGTCAAAAGGTTTTCTGGCATTTCCTTTTAACAAAAGAAATGAAGGAAAAACAGAATATCAGAAGCAAGTTCAGAAGTAAAGATGAAAATGAAACAATGAATATCCCTATTTTCGATCTTACCCTATTTTTGTTGTAAAAATTGATTCTAAGAATAGTATTTAAATTCGAAATTTTTTGCTCAAGCTGGCATGATCTAGACATGAGATTATTACAGGGAACCTCAAAGAAGTAGAACAGATTACTAAGCAGTAAGCACAAAAAGAAACACCTCAATTGCCTTAAGCTTCCAGTTTCCACTGAACCAAAGTAGACAACCTTTCAGTTTCCCTTCCAACAAGCAAACCATACCCTCATGACACATAACAATTCACCAAAATCTAAATCAACAAAACCATACAATCAACCATCCAACACGACACAACCCAATCACTAAACCAACCAATCAATTAACCCTAGCCCTCTTGGTACTAGTACAAGCAGGACACTTATACTGCTTAATATGCTGCGCTTTAGCAGGCGTGATCTTCACACACTTTCCGTGGAACCACTTCTCGCAAACGTCGCAACAAATCCAGAACTCGTTGGACGCGTAGTTCTCGCCGCACGCTCCGCATAACGTCTCACCGTGATCTTCCTCTGAGTCTGAGTCTGAGACTGAGTTTTCTTTCTTTTTGGGGTTTGAGACTTTTTGTATGATTGGTGGCTCTTCGTCTAAGCCTTCTTCGGCTGATTCTGATTCTGATTCCGGTTCCGATTGCTTTTTGTGGGGTTTTGTGGGGACTGACGATGAGCCCTTCTGCTTTTGAGAGAGAGAAAAATTGAGAAATAAGTAAAAAATAAGTGAATAGTGGCAGATGATTTTGGGGTGATAGAAAGATTACTATTGGTTTGATTTTTGTTTTGTTTGGGGAGTTGTACATGAGTAAAACTTCTTATCATGTTTTTAAAATTGTTAAATAAATGAACTTGAAAGCAGGCCTACAAGCATGCTTAATTCTTAAAAAAAAAAAGAAATTTAAATAAAACTTAATAAAGACAAATTTTTCAAGGAACCCCAAAAAAATGAAATATGAAATCACTCTTAGAAGGGTCAAGTTTGCAATTTGGTCCTCTAAATCGTCACAAATATTCTAAAAAACCTGTCGAATTTACTTAGCCAATAGGGTCATTGGTGAAATTCTCTTCTTATCAAAAGGCAGATGCGATATGTAAAGCATAATTCGATTCTTTTTTTTTAAATAATATAACTAAAGAATTGAAATACATACTGATTTGGAACTTGAATTTGGTTTTGATTTGGAGTGGCTGTGACTGGTCAGCGGCGATTTAACGTTCGCTTTTCGGCTCACAACTTCAAATATTGTTGGAAGTTCATTTATCATGCTGAAAAGCCGCTTCCTGCAATATCAAAATAAAAAAAAACAATATTTTATATGGGGTAAAAACAATATTTTGTAAGGAAATTTGCCACAAAAAAAAAAAAAATTTATGCCTAAATTGCAAAAAAAGTCCCTGCTTTATTCAGATTTGTAAGAAAAAAAACCCTTAATTGTTATAACTTTGTTAATTAATTTTATGAGAGTATTACTCAGACCATTAAACTAAGCTAATTAACAGTCAATAGTAAAGTAAAAGCAGGGTCTACTTAAATTTTCCAAGAATAAAGGTGCTTTTTTTGCAATTTCCAGTAACATAGAAGCTTTTTATTTGCAATTATGGCATAAAGCAGGAGCTTTTTTTTTTCTAGAAAGAGTATTAAATGCGAAATTCCACTAATAATAATAACAACTAATTACCTGTCATTTTTATCAAACCCAAATCTGGAGCCGAAATAAAACGCGACAGAAATCAACCAAGCGTCGCTATGAACGGCGACCATGGCCAGCCAGTCCTTCTCCTGCATTCCTTCTCTCGCGAAATTGATCCCCAAAGCCGGCTCAGGAATCTCAGGCGGAACTTCCTCGGCCGGCAAGTTCACCTCCCAGGTCTCGTTCGGGAATCCGTACAGGCTCAGATTGTCTCGATCTGGAGTTAAAAAGATTCGATTTTGAAGAAGAAACGGTGAGAAATGGCGAAAATTGATTTGATTGACAGTGGGATTGAAGTTCGTTGAAGCAAATTTGAAAATGTTTGTGATTTAAGTAAGATAGGAAGAGAGAAATGTTACCAGGGTCGCAATTCTGGAAGAATTTCTCAACATCTGCACAATACAGATTGAAACAAATCATTAATCCATCAGTCAAAATAACAAAACATTTCTCACAAAATTAATAACCCCAAACAACCCAATCTTACATCAAAAAATATTCAAACAAAAAAAAATAATAAAAAAAAAAAAACTACCAGTCGTAAGCGCTTTGATAAGTCCAGTTCGTCGTCCTTTGAAATCACGAAACACCTCCTCCACCGTTTTCGGGTCGTAAGCCGGTTCCATAGCGAAACACAAAGAAAATCCACACGAACTATCTTCGAAAAATCTCTGAGAAATGAATGGTTTTGATTGTGAATGAAGAAGAGAAAAATGAACGAGAGATTTTGGGAGGAGGGAAACGGAACTGTTCTGCGGATATTTTGCTCAGAGGCCCTCGGAAGTTCTGTTATTAGATTTGAGGCGAGGCGGATTTCAGAGTTGTTCGTGAAATGGAATGGAGAGATTTGACATGAGTCCGCTTTAGGGTTTTAATGTTTTATGAAAGGTTATTTTTTTCTTTCTCCAGTATTGGAGTACTGTATATGTCCAGTGTTTGTAGTTTGAATATTGTTTTCATAGAATTTTTTTTTTTTTGGCGAAACACAAAGAATTAATTAAGCTCCACAAAAGAAAGAGGTCTCATGCGCATGGCCGGCTTATTTGTCGTCCAGCATTGTCTGAATTCAGAAAGGTATAATAGAATTACAAAACGGTATATTATAAACAAAAAAGATAGAATAAACTCATATAAAAATATATTGATATACAAATGATATTATTTTTCAATTAACTAAATTAGTGAATAATTAAAAAACTATATATGTATCATAGAACTATTTAGACACTGTTTAAGCAGGTTACAATATTTTCTCCAAAAGAAATGTGTTTGTTTCTTTGTTATTCTCCATTGACAGATTCGATAATCTCAATTTTTGGCACCAACTAGCTTTTAGCATGTATAAATAGAATTTTTAATTTCTTATACAAAACTCATCAGCCTACATTTTTGTCAAAACATGGTATGTAACTGCCACTATATAGTTTGTATAATAATCATGACTCGGTATAAGATTGCAATTTAATCATACTGATAAAAGAAAGAACATAGAAGCAATAACATATCAAAGATGCACCAAAATCATATTTATCAATTTACAATTTATATTGAATTCAATTTCAAACCCCACAAAAATAGAGCCAGAATACTTGCCATGAATACACAGATAAAATCTTAAAATCAAGAAAAATTAAACCTTCACCTCAAAAAAAAAAAATCAAGCTCCTAATTTTCCTCGAGTTAAAAAACAAGGTACACAAATTTCTGGCAGTTCCTCAAAAACCAAACTTGAATAATTATATCCCACCAGTAAATATAATTAATTAAATAAACAACATTTTAACCACCTTTTTTCGAAGCTCACTGCACCACATCACCACCTACAAAAAATAAAAAATAAAATTCCGAAATGAAACAAAAAATAACTGGGAACAACAAACAAGCGTATAATATTCACAAGTTTCCAAAATTAAATGAATATAAATCAAGACATATTTAATTTTTTTTAAAAACCCACCTCTAACTCTAAACCCCCTATATTTTAGGGAATTGCGTTTCAGCCCCTACAACAAGCATGAATTTTTTGTCAACAAAATATTTATTCATTAAAGAAAAAGAAACATATTTCCAGACAAAGCACTTAAGATAGCCAAAAAATGGAGTTCCAAACATTCAATAGATTCCTAAAATACAAAGGGATTTCTCAACATTAAAAAAAAAAAAAAAAATTTCTCTTCAAAATATCGTCATACACATTTATTCAAGTTTAACATCAGGCACGAAACATTCAGGAAAAGAGTTCTACAGTACCGTACAAGAATAGAATCATAATTTCCCAAATTTAAACAAATATTTTATTTGTTTTGAATTCACCACGAATGATTCTTTGCTACCCAACAAGGGGCCGAATCGTAAATTAAACAAACACAAGGGCAGAATCATAATTACCAATTTGACCAACTCGTTGAATTTAGAGCTGGAGCGGGGCCGCCAGTAGCAGTCCCCGTAAGCGTACCATTACAAGGGACAGAATTGTAATTTAAACAAACACAAGGGCATAATCATAATTAATTACTAATTTGACCAACACGTTGAACATCACTACTCTAGTACCACCATCCAAGGGGCGAAATCGTAATTTAAACAAACACAAGGGCATAATCATAATTAATTACTAATTTGACCAGCAACACGTCGAACATCACTACTCCAGTACCACCATCCAAGGGGCGAAATCGTAATTTAAACAAACACAAGGGCATAATCATAATTAATTACTAATTTGACCAGCAACACGTCGAACATCACTACTCCAGTACCACCATCCAAGGGGCATAACCGTAAATTAAACAACAAACACAAGGGGCAGAATGGTAATTAATTACCGTTGGGAGGAGCAATCCTCTGGAGGAAGAGCTGGAGGGGGCGCCAGTAGCGGTCCCCATAAGTGTACCATTACAAGGGCAGAATCGTAATTTAAACAACAAACAGAAGGGCAGAATGGTAATTAATTACCGTTGGGAGCGATCCTCTGGAGGAAGAGCTGGAGGGGACGCCAGTAGCGGTCGGCGTAGGTGTACCAGGTGTCCATGTGCATGCCGCTCGGGAACTCCACGAATATGCAATCCTTGTTTTTGTCTGACGCTTTTTCGTACAGGTGCCTCATGTGGATTGGTGGGACCACCTCGTCTCGGAGTCCGGATACGAACAGTATCGGCTGCTTCACCTGTGTTAATGATAATAATAATAATAATAATAATAATAATAATAATAATAATAATAATAATAATAATGATGATGATGATGATGACGACGACGACGATGATGATGATGATGATGATGATAACTATAGAAATAATAATGATAATAATATAAATAATAATAATTAAATAAATAGTAATATCGGTTGGTTCAACTAGTTAAACTAGATAATTGATTTATTGATAGGTTGGTTAGTTGGATGATTGGTTGGTTTGTTGATAAGGAGGGTTTAGAAAAAGATGTGTTTTTAAGTTTAACTGCTTGACTTTGAGTTTTATTTTTAAAAAAGTAGATAATATTGGAATGATAAGTAGATGATGAATACTAAATATATGCAAATTATTTAATTATTATTTTTGAAAATAAGGTATTAAAGTTAGGGGTTTTGAGAATAAGAAGTTGACATTAGGGGATTTTTGAGTATTTTAAAGGTCATGAGGTTTTCGATAGTAACAATTTGAACGGTAGGGTTTTTCATAAATACCATAAAATATAGGGAGGTTTTGAAAAAAAATCCGCAAAAATATAATGTACGAAAAGTCTAATTGAATAAATTAAAAAACTGACCTGGCCAATTATATCGATTGTATTCCAAGGAGATTTTACAATGAAATTCAGAATTTTGGGGCCTTTTGAAATACTTCCACCAATAAAATATTTTAAAAACGGCAACATAACTCCAGCCATATCATAAATCGACGTAAATGTATTTTCTAATATAAGTGCACAAACCTACAAAAAAGAATACATCATTTTAATTAAAATATTAATTAATTTAATATTCATGCAAAATAATAAGTATTAAGTTAATTAAATGAACATATGATATACTTTGTCTGGATTATTTTTGGCGATAACTGTTCCAACTGCGCCTCCTAAAGATCTTCCAAAAACTATTATTTTTGATGTGTCTATATCTTCTCTCTTTATTAAATGATTTAATGCTGCCTAAAAATATACAAAATTTAGACAAAAATGTTAGAACTGAATTAATAATAATATTAAAGAGTAAAATATATAGGAACTAAACTAACCTGTGCGTCATTTATAAATCCTTGTTGAGATGGAGATCCTTCACTCTCACCATACCTAATTTATAAAAAAATGTTTGAAAATTGAAATATTTGAAAATTAAATTTTTTTTTGTAAGATAAATGTTTATATATACCCGCGATAAGAAAGCATAAAAACATTGCATTCTAGCTTTTGCATCATTAGTCGCACAAATTCTAGTCTGTGTGCAATATCTAGTGGAAAAATTAAATAGTAAAGGATTCCAAACTTCAATTTAAAACTTGAGTAATCATTTAGTTTTTATAATATTCTATTAAATTTTAAGTGACTTTTGAAATTATAATATTCTATTAATTAAGGATACTGCCAGCATTCTCTTGGAAGAAGAGGATTGTGGGACCTACATCAAATAAACAAATTCGTTAATTAAATTACAAAATTGGCACAAATACATCCTCAAATTGAATAAAAATCCTCCAATTTCAGATCTATAAGCACCATTTCAAGCTCAAATCACTACATTTCCACCCAATTACACCCAATCAATTCAATCCTCTAACATCAACAAGTCCCAAAATCAGATCAAACGTCCAATTCAACTCTCAAAACCCTAACCATCCTCAAAAACTCAAACCAAACTACTCAAAAACTGCGCACAAAAACTCACCACGGTGATCAGGCGCAAACTTAACAAACCACGAATGGAGCTTAACTCCGTCAGCCGACCTCAGCCAGACATCCTCGTAGCTGAGCCGGTACCGCGCCGGCGTGACGGCGTAGGCTCGCGGCATGCCGGGCAAAACCGGCACGTAGACCAGTTTCTCCTGTAGAGCCACCAGAGCCGCCAAGCCGACGGCTGCTATTCCGCCCGCGCCGTACGCCAGCGCCTTGAGCCAGCTCCCCATTCGGCTCGGATCCACCACTCCTCCTGTCTCCATTAATGGAATTCTTCTTGTAATTTCCGAATTTTGGAGGGGGGGATTGTAAATTTGATGTAGAGTTAGAATCGTTTTGATTTGGAGAGATGATATTTTGAGAGCATATTTCTTATTCTGAGAGCTGGAATACATTTTAAGAGCGTCTTTATTTCGTACTCTAAGCTCTGGGAATAGGAAATACGCTCTTCGAATATCGTCTCCCTTTGATTTGTTGTTTAATTGGGCTGTTTGTTGATGGGTAATTGGGCCGGGTTTGGGAGGATTGGAAGGGGATCCGAATTGGAGAAAAGGGACTTGTTGGGTACTTGGGGAGCTTTCAGTGTGGGGTTTGTTGTTCTATGAAGCCACCTAACGGAAAAAAGAAAATAAATAAATAAAAAGTATTTAAAAATAGTGAATTATGAAAAAGAGAGATTGTCACTTGTCAGCAGCTCCCACCACATGTGTGGCGGCTAAGTTATTGCTATTATTTATTTATATTTTTAGTTTGTTGTATATATGCTATGTTGTGCTGATAGCCTGATACGGATATATGATAGGATTCGAATATGGCGATACGATAATCTTAGAAAAACTTATGATACGATATAGTAATATTATATATTATTTTATTAATTATAATTTATATATTTAATTATTTTATATATATTTAGATATCGGAATTTGATGTAGAAGATAATAATCTAAAATATTTGTTTGTTATCGTTAGTTATAAAATAAGATTTCTTAATCTTATTTTATCAACTTTATATTTGCTATCATATGCTTTAAAAATATATAATCTTATGTTAGAGGTATTCGATGCGGATAGTTTTGTGAAATATCCGTTATTATTTTGGAATAAAATATTAAAATACGTTATGTGTCATGTCTGATACGGTATCTGATACGATGCGGTTGGATTTTTGAAATATTCGCTTAATATTGTATAGATGTGAGATTATCATGCATTTAGAATAAAATAAATACAATATTTTTTGATATTGTTACTTTTTACAAGTTGTGAATGATCCCGACATATTTTTATTTTTATTATTCGATGTGACACATAGTTTATAAGTTTCTTCCAGTTTTATATTTTATGTTGCTTTACAAAATATTGCGATCATTTTTGGGATATTGAATAGCTTAGATTAGACGTGATATTTTTTTATTTTTTTGTGGTATTGAATTGATCTTCACTAAATGATTTGGATTTAAGTAAATAAATTATTGATAAAGATAATATTTATGAGATTTTATTCTTATTGTGATGATGTGTATTATATTTTTGGAAAATGTGCAAACAGGATGGGGTAATCACGCCTATCGTGCAAAACTCCCACCACCCCCCCCCCCACCCCCCACACACACATCTTGTCGCTCTTTCTTCTCCAGCACAACGGCTATATAAAGTTGTTGGCTGATTTAAACATTGTTATATAATATTGTTCTGTCTGATATTTCATATCTATATACTATTATACCATATCTATATAGCACGTGTATATACTATTATATCATATATATATATATATATATATATATATATATATATATATATATATATATATATATATATATGCTTGACGGGAGTGCTGCACGACGAAGGGAGATGATTACCGGGAGCCGCCGTTATTAAGGCGACATCAGCCGGCGTGCTCTATTAGGTCCCTATATTTTTATGTTTAACACATTTTGAGAATAACATTATTATGAAGTCAACTGATTTTGAAAAATATTCTAATGTTTAAACAAAGGTAACAAAATATCATTTAAATATAAATTTTATATTAAATATAAAATAGTTAATTAGGAGACGCATAACATTAACCAAGTATTAATTAACAGTACTCATTGGATAGAGACACAAAAGAATGAAATGATTAGCACTAGTGGAAAGCAAAATTGAAAGATGAAGTTGGTCCATGATGAACAAACCACTACCAACACTCCATGTAAGCTATTAAGTGACGTGACTGTGCACACCATACAATTAACAATTTTTCAGTTGAAAGATACTCATATGTTATTTTATGTTTTTTTCTTGTTTATTATATTGCAACAGGAAATTGGATATGGGTTGGAAAAGTAGTGCGCAATTTAAATTTTATATTGGATTTTTCGTATGCACCCTTACTAAAATATGGTTTGATAGAATCACTCATGGACTGAATTCATTAGTGACTCGAACCTTGACAGAAAACATTTCATTTTTTTTTTGAAATAGACAGAAAACATTTCATGAAACTATCCAAGTTCAAAAAAAGTAGAGTAGAGTAAAAGAGTAGAATAAAGTAGAATTATATTTGTCAATTGCGTGACACAAAAAATTCTCTCTATTCAATCAGAAAAATAATAAAATTATATTTATCTCATATTATTCTATTTTATTAATATATTTTATTATATTATAATAAAATCAAATAATCAATTACTTGCTTTTTTGGCACAATTTTAGTATTCTATCATTTATCTACTGCCAATGTCCCAAAGAAGTTTTGATGAAAGTCACAGCCATAGGGGCATGCATGACTTTTGAAGAAGTTACAGGGGTACATATCAAAAAGAGAGATAATTTTCTCTTTCTTGCAGAATATCACCCCACTTATTTTTCTCTATCAAAAAAAAGAGAGGAGACAAACAGTAAAGAGGAAAAGGGACAAAGGAGAAGAGCGACTGAGATTCTGACAAGGATTTTTGCTATTTTTGAAGGTAATAATTTCCCGTTATTGCGCAAAAATATCAAGTGGTTATTCACAAATTCTGTTTATCTTGTCTCGCCTTTTCACTCTCTTTCCACTCCTATCTAGGTTTATTTAGTCAGATCAAGCTTTTTTTTGTTTTTTTGCTAAATTTTGCAACTGGGTTTTGTTTTTCCAGCTCAGAATCTCAGATTGAGATCAAACGTAAGTGGGTTTTGGTTTTTGTTTTTGTATGTGGCCTTTATTTTTCTTTTCTTTGAGTTTAAATCTACTAGATTAGGTATTTGGTTCTTTTGAGTAAATTGGATAAGTAATTTTCTTCTCAGATGGAAATGAATGGTGGTTTTTTATGGGTTATTTTATCTATTGTTTTTTTGAATGAACGCTATTTTGACCCATTATAAACTAAAATATTAAATATTAAATATAAGATATAATTACTTATTTTCACCTTATTAATAATTTCTATTTCAGTTGATGGAGCGATATTAAAATTGGATTTATATAATAAATCCATTAGATACCTCTTTTCAAAGCTTTAGGAAAAAAAATGGAGCAAAACCGAGTTCAGATGATTCCAAATCTCGTAAGAAACACAAACTCCATCCAGAATTTAATTATAAAAACTAAAGGACTTATCTGAAAATTTTACTTATTTTTTAACTTACCAGATAAATAAGTTAGTTCAAAACATTGATCATGATTCTTCTCAAGAAACTTCCGGAACCAGCGATGGAAGCCTCAATGAAACTCATTCTGGTAATTTAAAAAAAATATTTTATATTTTAATATTTTATATAAATTGTGAAATTATTTATGTTTTTGTACAGGTGATAATGGAAATTACGGATATTGGGGAATGAATAACAAAGAAACTGTTTTTATGCCTCAGAAATTTGATTTTAGGCCGCCTTTTGTGAGTTTTTTTTTATTTTGTTATTTGACGCAAGTCTTTTGTGAGTATTCTTTTTCACACTTTGCCATTAATTTTTATAATGTTTGGAAAAAACAAGAGTGGCTTGTACAGCTCATTCCATATTATTAATATGAAAAGTTACAAGTTTTTTATTTTAATTTCTTTATATTTAAGGCAGACTTTTGTGACCTTTATTCACACTTGATCATTATTTTCTATATTATTTGGAATTTTTCAAAGTGACCTATACAGCTAATTAAAGAAAGATTGTTGATCTTAAAAATTACAAGATTTTTGTTTCATATTATTTATTTATATTATCATTACTTTTTATTTCAGGCTTGTGTTGGGCATCCTTATACTGATCAATCATTTACTGGTTTTGTCACTACATATGGACCTGTAAGTTAATTAATTAATTGGGATTTTTTCAAAAATAAATAAATAAATAATTTTTTTTTGCCCTTTTTGGTATTTATGAAAACTCCCTTATTTTCTACAATGTTAACCCCCCCCCCGCACAAACACACACACAAACAAAACAACCTGACTTTAAAACTATGAAAAAGAAAACTAATTTTAACTTTTTATTTTCAAAACCTCTCATATCATTAGTTTTATTGAAATACTGACTGAAATGATAGGTACATTCAATATGTATAACCTTAATTTATTTTGCAATAATAGATAAATAATTTGCAAAATACGTTCATCACATCTTATTTATCCTTATTTTTATTTTATTTTAATACTATTCAGTCTAATTTTTCGAGAATAAAAATAAAATCAGAGTTATTTGCACCTAACCCTTTCGATGATAACCAACACCACCGTTCTTCGTAAAACAAAGAGGAAACAAAATCCTCAAATTTTTTTATTTCATTTTCTTAACTTTATTTATTATTTATTATTACTATGGTAGAGTTACGGGCAAATGATGAGGGTGCCGCTTCCGGGGGACGCGAAGCTGGAGGATCCTGTGTTTGTGAATCCTAAGCAATACAACGCGATCCTGCGCAGGAGGCAGGCTCGCGCCAAACTCGAGGCACAGAACAAACTCGTCAAAACACGCAAGGTTTCTTTAATCGATTTTCAATTGTTTAGTTTTCAGCTCTTTCTTTTATTAATTCCTTCTATTCGTGGCGAAATTGCGAAAAAAAACTTCGTTTAGGGAACGTTTTTTTATTTTCTCCAATTCTTTTTCTTTTTAGTTTTTATTTATTTTAGCTCTTTGCTTATTTCCTTCTATTTATTTATTAGTTCTTTGTTTCATTCGTTCGTGACTCATTTATTATGATGGTGAATTTGCCAAAAAAAAGCTGCGTATTGCAAAAGAGCCCCTTCATTATTAGAAATTGATAAAGAAGCCCCCTGCGTTATGAGAACAGAACTCAACAGTAGGGGCTAGTTTCTATTTATTTATTTTTTTGAAGAATGGAGGGCTTTTTTGCAACTTCCAATTAGGTGTAATTCAGGAGGCTTTTTTTTTTCTTTTGAGTAGTTTCCCTTTTATTTTTTTAACATACCTTCATCTATTTAATTATTCTTCAGCCGTACCTGCACGAATCGCGACACGCGCACGCGATGAAGCGAGCTCGCGGATCGGGCGGGCGGTTCCTGAACACCAAACAGCAAAACCCACCGCCAGCTGGCGGCAATAACACCAACAGAACCAACAACGATTACCCGTTCTACCATCAAGTGGGCCCCACCGCTAATTCCTCAGACCGTCAGGCCAGCTCAGACACCACCACCGTTGTCTCGACCAATAGGAGCGCGCCACGTCACCATCAGGAGGAAGACAGGCTGGATTGGCGGTACCAGCAGCTCGTGGGGGGAATGGTGGGGCACCAGCGTCACGCTGATGTCATCTTTGGCAACTCATCCTTGGCTTTATGATTTATTCATATTATTATTGTTGTTTTTATTGTTGTTTTGTGTTGTTGTATTGTATGTTTTAATTGAAGAGCTTAAACGGCTCGATTTGAAGTGAGATGTTTAGTGGGGTTATTATTTAATGTTGTTTAGCTTTCTTTCGGGAAGTGTTTAATTGTACTGGGTTTTGTTTAGTTGTTAATTATGTGCATTTGGATTTAAGAGTTATTTGGTTTGTATCTGTATGCTGCTTGATGGATTTAAACAAATATTTAATAGCTGTGTTAATTTAGTGCTTTTGGTTTTCATTATCGGAAAGTCATTCCGCTAAAGCTAGCATTGCAATAGCAGTTGACTTTAGCCAGATTTGCAGGATCAACTTCTCTTTATTTACTTATAGTTTTGATTAAAAAAGACCGACAAAAGAAAATCGGAATTTATGATTCAAGCATCATATTGAATACACCTCAACTCAGAGAAAGCACAAAGTTCACTCCGAGAAGAAGCAACACTAAAACTACTCAATTGACCCTCAAGTATTTGACCTACATCTTCCAAATCAAATTTAGATATACCAAATTTACTAGTAGATTAATTGACAACTATTTGCCTTGTTAATAAAGCAAACTCTCCTTTTTTTTTTGACAATTGCCCGTAGACATACACAACACACGCGCGCACACACATACACATACACACACACCGAGAGGCCACATCTAATTCTATCTGAAATTCTTCTAAAAACCTCTCTAGAATCCTGCTGAACGCGAGATTCGATCCCCTCACCTATGAAAAATAGAACTAGCACCATAACCATTAGACTATCCTAGTGATAAACAAACTCTCCTTCAATTACCGAAATATAGCAAGTATTTTGGCAAGAATATTTCCATAAATCTTTTACGCTCCAGTTAGTATCTGGTTAATTTTATTTCCCAAATTATTTCCTTAAACCCTACCTTTCTTTCCAAAATTGAATGCACACAAGTACCCGGACAAAGAACGTCCCTTAATCTTATATATAGCTGGCCATGCATTACTATTTACTTCCCCCAGCATTCTTCTCACGTCTCCTTGAGAGAAAGAGCGAAAGAAAGAGAAAGAGGGAAAGAGAGAGGAAAATGGAAGGAGCTGTTAATGAGAGAAAAAAAGATGGAAGAAGAAATAGTACCTGTTGATATTGGTTCGAGTCAGAAGAAGAAACAGAGTATGGGAAGGCAAAAAATCGAGATTGTTAGGATTTCTTGTCGGAAGCGTGAATTTTGACGTGGATTCGAGGCACCTTTTGGTGTCTTTAATGGTGGCCAAGAGAGAGAGAGAGAGAGAGAGAGATGAAGAGATGCAAAATGAACCCTTGTCTTATCCTTTATGTCAAAGGTCTTAAATACATACTAAAAATAAAAGCCCAAATGAGCCCAAATATGCAATTAGGGGGTCCATTCAACAATCTCCACCTTGGACCCGAATTGCATCATAACTAAACATAAACAAATGCAAAAAATAAAAACATACATAATGTACTAGCAACATGCTAGTTACAAACTGAAATTAAATCGGAACACAATTTAAACTTAGCAATCGGAAGAGGCTTGGTGAGCATATCTGCCGGATTCGATTTGGTACCAATCTTATTCACCACAATGTTTCCTTCCGCCGTCACATCTCGCACAAAATGGTACCTCACGTCAATATGCTTCGTCTTGTCGTGGTACATGCGATCCTTCGTCAAATGAATGGCACTTTGATTGTCACAATACACCGTGACCGGATTCTGAATGGACAATACCTCGCCAACAAAACCCCTTAGCCAAATACCTTCCTTTATCGCTTCGGTTAACGCCATGTACTCGGCCTCGGTAGTCGAAAGAGCAACGGTTGATTGAAGTGTGGCTTTCCAATTAATCGCACACTTCCCAAACGTAAACACGTACCCAGTTAGCGAACGCCTTTTATCGAGATCGCCCGCAAAATCCGAGTCAACATAACCCGTTAACTCACCATTCGGATCGGATCCGAATTCTAAATATGCATTCATCGTACCTTTCAAATAACGGAAAATCCATTTTACCGCTTCCCAATGTCCCTTTCCGGGACATGACAAATACCGGCTCACGACACTAACCGCTTGCGCCAAATCCGGTCGGGTACACACCATCAAATACATCAAACTCCCGACCGCACTCGAATATGGAATCTTCTCCATATATTTCCGCTCCGAATCGGTTTTCGGAGATAAATCCGCCGACAATTTAAAATGAGCCGCAAGAGGGGTAGAAACTACCTTCGATTTATGCATATCAAAACGGCGTAAAACCTTTTCGGCGAAACCCGCTTGCGAAAGAGTCAACTTCCGCTCGGGTCGGTTCCTCGAAATCTCCATTCCAAGAATTTTCTTAGCGGGTCCCAAATCCTTCATCTCAAAAACGGAATTCAAATCCGCTTTTAACCGCTTAATTTCCCCCAAATTGGACGACGCAATAAGAATGTCATCCACATAAAGAAGTAGATACACAAAATTCCCGTCATCTAATTTCTTTAAATAGACGCAACTATCGTAATTAGATCGAGAAAAATTAACGCTTACCATAAAAGCGTCAAACTTCTTGTACCATTGTCGGGGCGATTGCTTGAGACCATAAAGCGATTTATTTAATCGACATACACGAGTCGGTTCGGTTTGGGGTTCGGTTAGGTTTTCAAAATCCGGAAGTCCTTCCGGTTGGCTCATAAAAATTTCCTCCTCCAAATCGCCATGAAGAAAAGCCGTTTTTACGTCCATTTGCTCGAGTTCCAAATTTTTCAACGCGACAATCCCGAGCAATAATCGAATAGACGTGTGTTTCACGACCGGAGAAAACACGTCATTAAAGTCCACACCTTGGACTTGGCTATATCCTTTCGCGACTAGCCTTGCTTTGTAGCGCACATTCGAGCCATCGGTTTTGCGCTTAAACACCCATTTGCACCCGACAACTTTCTTATTTTTCGGAGGGTTCACAAGAGACCATGTCTCATTTCGCTTCAACGAATCTAACTCCTCCTTCATAGCGGAAATCCAATTTTTCGCTTCTTTTGAATTAACCGCTTCTTTATACGTGGACGGTTCGCAACTATCCACGTCTTCTGCAATAGCCAAGCAATACGCAAAATCAGAATATCCATATCTCGAAGGTGGTCGAATGGTCCTTCTGACACGATCGCGGGTTAGCTCGTACGTTTGCGGATCGAATTGGCTTTCTTCTTCATCAACTCGGGTCGGGTTTAACGAATCGGGTTCGGATCGGTTTTGGTCGGCTTGGGCTAACTGGTCTCGGGTTTGACCTTTAAAACCGTCTGCACTTAGCGGTATTTCATTCCCAACATTTTCCGACTCATCATGCTCCACCTCGGAATGAACCGTGTCATTTATTCTCAACTCATGCGCATTTTTTCCTCGAATCATTTCCGCTTCGTTAAAAATAACGTCTCTCGAAATGATAAATTTGCCCGACTTGGGACACCATAATTTATACCCCTTAACATTCTCGGGATATCCAACAAATACGCATTTCTTCGACCTCGGTTCCAACTTGCCGTCATTGACATGCACATATCCGGGACACCCGAATATTCTCAACATCGAATAATCGGCCGGTTTTCCCGACCAAACTTCTTCCGGCGTTTTCAACTCAATCGAGGTAGTCGGAGATCGATTAATCAAATAGCACGCCGTGCTAATCGCTTCTGCCCAAAATTCTTTTCCCAAACCCGCATTTGAAATCATACTTCTCGCACGCTCAAGAAGTGATCTATTCATTCTTTCGGCCACGCCATTTTGTTGTGGGGTATGCACAACGGTTTTGTGTCGCAAAATACCTTCGGCCGCACAAAAATCATCAAACTGGCGATTACAAAATTCCAACCCATTATCGGTTCGCAACCGCTTGACCCGTTTACCCGTTTGAGTTTCTAGAAGTTTCTTCCAAATTTTGAAATAATCGAATACTTCGCGTTTTTCTCTCAAGAAAAATACCCAAACTTTCCTCGAAAAATCATCAATAAAAGTGAGCATATACCTTGAACCTTTTCCTTTGGACGGTTCGCGAGAAGGCCCCCAAAGGTCGGAGTGAATGTATTCCAATTTCTCCTTTGTCGTATGAATGGCGGTCGAAAAACTCACTCGCTTATGCTTCCCGAAAACGCAGTGCTCGCAAAATTCCAGATTTCCGGTACTTTGACCGCCCAACAAATTTCGCTTGCTTAAAATCGTCATACCACGCTCACTCATGTGACCCAATCTCATATGCCACAACTTCGTAATTTCCTCATCCGTAATCGAACTTGAACGGACAACAGCGGCAGAACTGAACGAGACGGGTTTTGTTTCGGGTTTGGTTGTTGGAATCCAAACCGGTTTGGTTTGAACCGGATTCGGTTTTGGGTTGGACTTGGGTTGAACCGGATTTTCTTGAACCGGTTTTTCTTGAACCGGGTTGAACCGAGCCGGTTTTTCTTGAACCGGATTGAACCGAGCCGGTTTTTCTTGAACCGGATTGAACCGGACCGGTTTTTCCTGAACCGGCGCGAACCGGGTCGGTTTTTCCTGAACCGGAGCGAACCGGGCCGGTTTTTCATGAACCGGCATGAACCGAGCCGGTTTTTCCTGAACCGGCGCGAACCGGGTCGGTTTTTCCTGAACCGGAGCGAACCGGGCCGGTTTTTCATGAACCGGCATGAACCGGGCCGGTTTTTTCTGAACCGGCGCGAACCGGGCCGGTTTATCCTGAACCGGCGCGAACCGGGCCGGTTTATCCTGAACCGGCGCGAACCGAGCCGGTTTATCCTGAACCGGCGCGAACCGGGCCGGTTTTTGCTGAACCGGCGGGTTTTCTTGAACCGGGCTTGAACCCGATTTTTCCAAAATAACTGTACCGGCCTTTCCGGTAACCGTCGAGGCTTGCAAAAAATAAAGTGTACCAATGCGTTTCGCCTTCATGATTGTGAGGGCACCGATTGAAACGCGCATTACTCCACCTTCACTTCGGAACTTGCAACCTCTTTCTTCAAGCGATCCCAACGAGATAAGATTTTTCTTCAAATCGGGTATGTGCTTCACACCCGTTAACGTCCGAATTCGCCCATCATGAAACTTGAGCGATATTGAACCGGTACCGGCAACCTTGCAAGAATTATTATTTCCCATAATAACTCTCCCATCCGTAGGCTCGTACTTTACAAACCAACTTCGATTCGGAGTCATATGTTGAGATGCCCCCGAATCCATAATCCAACAATTCTCATCCTCTAAGCAATTATCGACAACGGAAAGCGAATCAAAATTGTCGATATTTGCTGAATTAGCCGATTCGGAACCTTTGCCACGATTATCCGCCGATTGCTTATTCTTCAATTTGTAACAATCGACCTTGATGTGGCCTTTTTTCTTACAGTAATTGCAAATAATATTTGGATTATATTTACCCTTGGATTTCGACCGGCTTCTCCAATTTTTCGACGACCGATCCGATGACCGACCGCGATCCACAAACAAACCGGAACCCGTACCGGTTTTCTCGTTGGTTATCTCACCATCAATGTGAGATTTCGCTTGCAAATTCGATTTAACATCCTCAAGAGAGATTTTCTCCCTTCCATAAATCATCATATCTCTAAACCCCTTATATGAAGCGGGTAAAGAGCACAAAAGCAAAAGAGCTTGATCTTCATCATCCACCTTTGCGTCAATTTTGGTCAAATCATTAATAATCGACGCAAACTCCGAAATATGTTCGGACACGGAACCTCCCTCCGACATCCGGAGCGTATAAAGACGCGACTTTAACCGCAATCGATTCGTGAGCGACTTTTTCATATAAATATTTTGTAATTTTTCCCACAAATCTTCCGCCGTCTTTTCCTCCATAACCTCTTGCAATGTCCCATTGCTAAGGCATAATTGGACAATGGAAAGAGCCTTATCATTCATATCTCTCCATTTCTTGTCCGTTATCGCATCCGGCAAATTGTCTCTCCCAAAAATCGCATCTTTTACCCCATGACTGGATAAAATTGCCAACATACGAACTTGCCACAAGGCAAAGCTCGTCTTACCGTCAAACTTCTCAATATCAAACCGTCCCGACATGTCCATTAACCCAAAAACTAAAGTTCCTCCTTCGGTTTTGAACCGGTTTGTACCGGTTTAGGCAAAGCGTGAAATCCGGTAGAGATTTACGTGTAGAACCTCGCTCTGATACCAGATTGTTAGGATTTCTTGTCGGAAGCGTGAATTTTGACGTGGATTCGAGGCACCTTTTGGTGTCTTTAATGGTGGCCAAGAGAGAGAGAGAGAGAGAGAGAGATGAAGAGATGCAAAATGAACCCTTGTCTTATCCTTTATGTCAAAGGTCTTAAATACATACTAAAAATAAAAGCCCAAATGAGCCCAAATATGCAATTAGGGGGTCCATTCAACAGAGATCAAGCAGATAAGGAACGAAGATTCTCGTCAGGTACGTTCTTAGTGAAAATCTGTCCCTGAATCATCGTTTTATACTTTTTTTGTATCAATATATCTTGTTTTCTCAAAAAAAAACAAAAAAACAAAAAACAAAAAACAAATCTTAATTCAATAGTTCTGTTTGATTTGTTGCCACCAAAATTACTAAATCCGTAGTTACTCTTTGCGATTTATTCAGTATGTTTCTCAAAGAGGAGAGTAGGGTTGTTCAAGAAATCTCTTGTGCTCTCAGTGCTATGTGGTGCTCAGATTGGAGTCATCGTTTTCTCTCCCGCTGGCCGGCCCTACTGCTTCATGCATCCTGGATCTTCTGTTCTAGAAACATTCATCTCATCTCAATCACACATACAATTTGAGCGTCACGATCAGCCTTACCGTCAGTTGTCATCACCAAGTGCATTGTCGGAACTGAAAGGACATATCCAAGAACTCACCGATGTAATAGAGACGGAGAAGAAGAGGAGAGAGATGCTAAAACAAGCAAATGAGGTTTCGAAAAGGAATGTTCTGTTGGATGCTGATGTGTCAAGGCTTGGCTTGGCAGAGTTGGAAACTATGAAAACAGAACTGGAGAGGGTTCAAGCAGATCTACAAAACAGGATGAAGGAGATATCGCATGTGTATGGATATAATAATAATAATCATGGAATGATTGAGTATGCATCATATGGATTTAATGATGGTTTGATGATTATTCCTAATGATGGTATGGCTGGTACCAGTAGTATTCTTTCCGAATTTAAGGTCCCTTTGTCAAGTTATCGTCCTGATTTCGGTTCGGTTATTCTGGTCAGATTATAATCTAGGTTGAGTTAGACAAGTTTGGAATTTGGCTATATAGTTTGGTGCAGTAAATGGCCAGCGTTAACAATTTTGCTATTTATAATTAGCTATTTAGTCTGGTGTAGTAAATGATCAGGGTTTTCTAATGTAGGGAATGGTTTAGAAATTTTACTTGGTTAAGTTGTTGTATGTTCTTAATTATGCTTGTAAATGAATTTTGAGTATCCAATTCAGTTATTCTAGTTTCTCACCTTTATAGATTTCTGGTTTGTTCCAAATATTATTGGGTTGTGCTATATTAAAAATTGCACTTACTGTGTTGAGAACGCTTCAAATTCACAAGGTACATTTAAAAGTGTTAGGGGTATACGTGAAATTATAAGGTTTTGCATGAGTACATATGTAATAATATAGAAAATTAGATATATAACATTAATCAAGAAAATGAATTTTTATAAATACATTCTTTTTGAGGGGTCATATTGAAAAGTGGAGAGATATCCTTTGACTAGTCAGCCAATATGATATACCGAAAGCAGTAAAATATCTCTTAGTTAGTCATATCTATTTTCTACACACGCTGCCTAGTAATTGGGAGCATGAAATAAATGCGCCACATCACATAGAAGCTGCTGCCTGTAACTAACCAGCAAATAATTCATGCACTCTCCATCCTCTCTATATATACCCCTTCCGTCTCAAGCTTCAGAGGCATCACACCTCAATACACACTCAAAATATACATAACTTCTGCTTGTTTGAAGCTCCTCTTGGCTGTAAATTATTGCATCAATATCCGTGCTGTCAAGGTACGGTCGCTTATCTGATTATGTTTATTTATTTTCCTAGTCGTAATAATATGGCTTACCGTAAAACCCTAGTTGTTAAAATGCTTCTATATAGGTTATCAACATCACGTAAAAATCATGTTTAGAATTATCTTAACACATTATAAACCTTATTTATTCAAATGCTATCATCAGTCAGGATAATGCCGGTATTATAATTGGTAAATCAAAAATATACCGTCATAATGTCAAAATTCTAAATTAGGTCATCTTCATAAATTAATGTAGATTAGGTAATCTTCCTAGAATAATGTAAATATTATAGAAAAATAATTAGGCATCCAAATATTACTTCAGGATCTACTGGAGAAGCAGTTGTTGGGCTGGAGATACCGCCTAAAGGCAAGCAATAACTCTATTTTCCTAAAATTGGATAATATAATATTTATGATATTTTGCAAGCAACCACTTTGTTTTCAATAACATGATCTTTTGCAAGCAATTACTTTATTTTGAATAAGATGATATGTTGCAAGCAATCACTCATATTTTCTATATATCGAATGATATGTTATTTTGCAAGAAGTTACTCTTCTTTTCTATATCTTAGATAATATGATATTTTGCTACTATGGTATTTCACAAAAGAAAATATCTCAGTTATATGTATAGTTGACTGGTCACGTAGTAGTTTTGCCCAGTTGGGTGCCTCACGACATATAGATGTCGTGCAGCGTTGTAGCTCTGCAGAGTGTCCTGCTTTTAATTAAGCAGTGAGTAAGGAATTCCCCCTCTAGGCCACGGAGGAAAGTGTGGTCGTCTACGCATAACCAAGAGATAATTATGTTAGCTAATTTTATGTATAGAAGTTGAATCTCACATTCACTTTAATATATTTATTTGATGACCATTTCTTAAGTATTTTTATAAATCATCAAAGCTTTTAAAAAAATATTAATAACACTATATATATAGTATTTTGTAAGCCTTGCTGAGGTAGGAAAATTTCTATCTCATACGATTTTCTATAAATATTTTATGCAGGAGTTGGACCCGCTTCGCACTAGACAGGAGTAGCACGGACAGTAGGAAAGTTAGTAGTGTGATCATATTATAGTATATAGTAGTGTGATTGTAGTATATAGGCCGCCATTTTGCTGTAAAGTGGCTCATTTATGTTAAACGTCAGGAGAGGAGTGTAGTATAGTGTGATTATGATGGCCTATTTTGTTGTGTATAGGGCATGGGCTTGTACTTGTACTCAGCTTATATATATATATATATATATATATATATATATATATATATATATATGAGTAGACTCCGTTTGCTTCATATTTATTCTATATTGATACTTATTTACATTGCCTTGCATATATATAAATTAAAAATATATATAAGATTTTTAATTTATATATCTACGGCAGTTGTTGCGTACTGAATAAAAAAAAAAAACCCATAATCTCGTCCTTTTTTTTTTATTGAATTTTCCGCTGAATAATATATCCTCTCCATTTTCGGACCGAGACAACATAATTCCTCATTGGCTTCCTTCTCTCCGCCCTCTCTCTCAGCCACCCGCCTCTGCTTCCATAGTAGTTTTAAACCTCTAAAAATCATGTTATTATTCTGTGAAATAATTGGTAGTCATTTAGTACCTCATTGGTCTCATTGGTCTCTAACACGAAATTTACCCATTATCTAATTTCTTGTTTCTCTCCCTCATTTCCATTCTAAAAAAATAAACATCAACACTGATTAAACTCAATACTAACCACCCTTCATCAAAACAAAGCATCCGGTTATACATCTCCAGTTCCAAACAAACACATTCTCAACTCATACAGTCCACATTGAGAAAACAACCACCAAAAAAAAAAACAACAACAAAACAAAAACACAAGTCATTTCGGCAGATGATTATATACAACACCAAACTCCCCCCCACTCAATCCCATCCATCCAATCACATCTCATCAAATGAAGGATCCAGATCGAAGGAGCACTCGCTCGAGCCGCTCGGCTTTCAGATAATCGCTCTCGGTGAGCGGGCCGGCGGGAAAAGCGGTGATCTCCAGAACGAGATGAGGCGTGGGAAGTTCGTCAAACAGAGCTCTGACGTTGTTGCAGCAGACGCTCTCTCCGTGCGCACTCTCTCTCCTTATCCTACAACCCTGTTCAAAAATAGAATATAAATGGATTGTACTGATGAGTTGTTTTTAAAAAAAGAATCTTTAATAAAAGATTTTGTGAAAAAAAAAATTAGAATGATGATTTTGAACTCTTAAGAGTTAAGAGATCCAAATCGCAATTTATTGGCAAATAACGCAAGTTAAAAAAGCAACAATAATTTTCTCTCCATGCACTACCTCTCTCTTCTTATACTACGGCCCTATGTAAGTTTGTAAGTTATAAATGGATTGCATATAAATAAGCTTGTCATGAAAAGATTTGCAAACGTAACATTCTTTTTATCTTTGAATTCGTGCCGATAGGAGCATTTAGGTGTTTGAAATTACTTCTTTGCTTTTTTGTTTTGGATTTTGGGAGTTTGAAGTAGCTTTTTCATGCCAAATAAGGCAAGTTTCTATATGTAACAACCTAAATTTTCTAAATATTTAAAGGAATCTGATTTTCAACTTATTTCTCATTCTAACTAGATAAAAAAAAATGGGATTTTTAACACACGCTCTCTCCGTGCGCACTCTCTCTCTCCTTATCCTACACCCCTGTTATTAAATGGATTATTTATATGAGGAATGTGATATTTTAAATTGTGTGACTACTCTCATATATTCTTGCAACTCGAAATGAGTTGGTTGATATGAGGAAATCATGAAATATTATGTTTTGATTGACTTTCTGGGTTCGAATGTAAGTTCTATGCGCAATATTGTACAAATGTATGTATGTGATTGTAGCTTTAATTTAATCGAGTTTGTATATATAAGTTCCTTAATTTTATTAAGCTACATGATTTTTCCACCCAGGCTTTATGCTTAGGGTTTAGGGTTTAATCAATAAGTGGAATTTAAAAACCGGTTTTTTTTTTATTTGAGGTGGGATTTGAAACTTGGAGCGGGATTAGTGAGAGAATAAGTTGAGAATTTAGTTACTTTGATTATTTTAAAGAAGAGAGGGTTTGATATGGAAACAAGCTATGAATTTCTTCTACTTTTTGTTTCGTTGTTCTTAAATTGTTTCTCATTTAGTTGCATATTTGGAGTACAAATCGAGGCTTTAATCACACACAAATATCATGCTAGAATTGGAAATTTTGTTCGAACAAAAGTACGACAACTTTAAGCAAATTAAGAAACTGAAACACAATTTAAAATCTTACTGATGAACTTTTCATCAAAAATACCTTGTGAGAAGTAACATCGATAAAATGATCATCTTCTGAGAGAAAGTCAGCAATGGTCTTAAGAAGCTTCTGGCCATGGGCCTTTGAAGGAACTTTGAAGTTCCTCTTCAGTGTTCCTTTTTTGGTCGGATGCCATTTACTCACCATCTTTCTCTTCTCCTTCACTTCCTTTACTTCTTCCTCATCTACATCTACAGAGAGAAAGATCCCGACTTTCAATTAATTTGAGAAGAAATAAAACGACCAACATAATAAAAACAAACTAAACCTCCAAAACCTGGTTGTACGAGTTCAGAAGAAATCAACGGATTAAACTCCGATCCAACCAATCCAGTTTTAATCAAAGCGTAAAACACGCAGAGCTTTCCGGCCCAGAGGAGCGGGCTTTCGATCAGCGAGGCCGCTACCTTCGTAGTAACCGAACCGGAAAACCTGTTGCTGGTGAACTGCTTGGCGGAGAGGGACTTGGTTTTGGAAATCAGAGGGTTGATTGAGGAGGAGAGGTCGAAGGAGGAGGGGAGGAAGAGGGTTTTGGGCGAGGGTTGGAGGAGGATTTGGAGTTGGAGCGCCATTGTTGTTAGTCTTGTGAGTTGTCACTTGTGAGTGGATTTAGAGAAGAAAGAAAGATTATTCTGGATTTGGGAGATACTTCTCCAGTCCGATAGTCAAAGGAGAGTGTGATGAGATATTCTATTATCTCATCCAGATCCAGTCAGGAAAAACTGGATGGCTACTGTAGAGGTAGGGGTGTCAATGGATACCCATAATCCGATAATTATGGATAGATTCGCATGTGGATCGAAAAAATGTCCGATAATAAAATGGATTCGCATTTGGATTTTTTTTAAAAATCCGCTAGTTTAATGGATTTGCATTTGGATCTTGAAAGATTCGAATCTAAAACTCGATATGAATCCGACAATTAATATATAGTAAATATGTATATGTAACAACAAAATAATAAATACAAAAAAAATGGGCAAGAAATTATGTACTTTTATGAGATATATGTAAGAAATTAATTAGGGCGAATATTTGATAAGAAAAATGGGCAAGAAATCACGTATTTTTTATGAGATTACACATTTATAGTTTTCTTTTAAACTTGATAACATGATCTAAAATCCGATCCGAAACCCGTTTCGTTGATGGGTTTGGATTCACATATGAATTTTTATTTTCTTAATGAATTTGGATTCGCATTTGGATCTTTTGTATTTAAATTGGATCCGCATGTGAATACTACCTGGATCCGACCCGAAACCGATCCATTGACACCCTACAGTAGAGGTATTAGAATTCTGGATTATTACGACGGTATATACCTTCGCGCTGTAGCGACGGTATATAAAAACTGAAAAAAAACATATAAACTGAAACCAAACAGTATATAAAAAATTCATTCAGTAGAATAATATATATTTTAAAAAATTGAAAACAATGTATAAAAAGATATAAATTGAAAACAAACAGTATATAAAAATTCATTCGGTAACAGTATATATTTTAAAAAATAGGGTCGCTACAGTACCCCGTCGTGATTTTCCATTTCCCTATCAGATAATGCAGGATTTGAAATCTTGAATTTTGAGACGATCTCTTGGTTTTTTTTTAATGATATGAAATTTGAATGTTGGGTTCTATTTTCATATTTTAGACATAAAAACTGTGCTTATGTAGAAATACTGATACATATTTGGATGAGTGTAACAAAGTTTTTTCCAGATTTTTCGAAAAAGAAGAAGATTCATTTTCACATAACATAAGGACCGAAAGTAAATCTGAGATTGTTTTTGAGAATAAAAATCTTGGATTTTCAATATAACTTGGTATTCTTGTTCATATAATACGAGAATTGGTTTAGATATAATTTGAGATAAAATTTGGATTTTAATATAGTCGGATATTTATTTTCATATATCCAATAATTAAATAGAACTCAGGAATCTATATCCAGATTTCTTACAAACCCATGGCTAGGAAAGAAGGAAATGGAGAGAAGATCATATATGAAGCTGGAGGATTGAGATGAGTGAGATGAAACAAAAGAGGGTAAGGTGAAAGCTGCCGATTTGTTTGTGTCTTCTGACATGTGGGCCCCACAAAAATATCTTATCCCTGTGATGTTTATTGATGATTAGATATCAGTTATTTTTGGGCCAATTAGATTTTGGACCAGTTTGAGTTGGATATAATTTTGAATTAGATAGACTGAATTATTCATTTTTTGGGCCGGATCTGATTTGAATTAGTTGCTTCTCAAAATATTTCGAATTGGATCATTCTTTTTTCATGAAATCGAAGTAAGCTCAAGTTCTCTATACATTAGAAAGAAACATGTACAAAAATATAAAACTAAAAAATGAAAAGAGCAAAAAGAAACTATTAACCTCTCTAGCTATACTAATAACTAACTTCATGTAAAGAAAGAGTCAAATGATCTGACACCCAAAATCTCATTTATGCTCAACAGATCGACCACTTAACGGGTAAACAAGTATAATTGAACAAGGGTTTAATGAACAAAATTACTTAATTATAATTAAGTAAGACTTCAGAGCTAAGAGTAGACTTTTCCTATTTTCAGTAAGAATTGGTTGGATCGGAATTAAATTGGAGCATGTTAAAACAAATCTTTCAAGTCATATTTTGGAATTTGCCAGCCCGGCTAAGAATCAACAATTTCCTGGAATCTGTGTGAAGTTATGCCCTTTATTACACTTATAAGCAACACCTAAATGGTCCTAAGAAATATAACTGTTTTAGTCAATGTTATTTGAACCAGACGGGACATTGACTTGGAAGAGCTTCAGGTCACTGGTCCACCAGTCGAACCGATGGGTTAACTACTTCAATTGCTGATTTTTCATAATATGATTTATAAAGAAATAAAATAATTTTGTATACATCCAATAAATTGCAAAACAAAAAAAATTCAAATACCAATCACTTGTCTTTATTAATACCAACACAACATCCATAGATAATTTAAGAGAATTACTCAAACACCACACAAGACATAAAAATGAATAAAAAATGTTTGATTCATGAAAAATTCGAGTTCAAGAACCGGTCTGATTTATGTTTTTTTTTTCATAAAACCAACCGGTTAAATCCAATTGAACCGGTTTACATGCATTTCTGATCTAATAGACGGAACAAACTGAAAATGCTAGTAGGTCCGGTTTTTCCAGTTCAACCACTGAACTGAGTCGGTTTTGATAACTAGTAAATGAAGCCTAAAAAAAAAATTATTTTTGTGTATAATGTAAATATGAGTTTAATTTTTTTTACACAATATACAGACTTTTTTAATAGATGTCAATAGGAGAAATTACCAAAAAAAAAATCCTAATATTTTTTAATATTTTTTAGATAACTGTAACTTTACATCCCGTTAACTTTGAAAGAAACTCAAATTTGTCACAGCGAATGCTTGTTTAATCTTTAGCAAGTCTTAGAATCCATTAATCGTGGGATCAGTGGTGGAGCTTTATAGAGACGGGGGGCTATCCCCCCCAAAATTTTGCAGAATAATATATATCAGTCGTAATTTAGTGAACAAATTTTGAAATACATGTATTTTTGTGTATTTGGCTTCCTAAAAAATTGTGCACAGTATTAGTCAGTGGAGATAATTTTTCTAGCCCCCCCCCGAAAATTTCAGTCAAGCTCCACCACTGCATGAGATGTCTAAAAAAACTTGAACTTTCTAGATTCTTATCCCTGCAAAGTAGATTAGATTTGATTATCTCTACAAAGATTAGTCAAGAATCAATCAATCAAGCAATATAAATAAAAGAGAAAACGATGTTTTATAAGTATAAAATAAACAAAACAATATACATAAAAATAATATAGAAAATACAAAAAAACATATCTAAAAAAATTTATATTTACTTACTTAAAAAATAATAATAATAATAATAATAATAATAATAATAATAATAATAATAATAATAATAATAATAATCGTGGCGCGTCCTGCAGTTTCTGTCTCAATCCCTTTTCCCTACTTCCATTAACGTCAGTCACAAAATTTCCTGCTTACATATCTATTGACTGACTTGTCCGTTGACCCCAAATTCCCTTTTCACACGGCCCAAACAATCCTCTGTAATCAATCAACCTCATATATCCAATTGTCATCATTTAATAAGCTATGTTTGTACATTTTGTCATGTGCCAAACATTTGATCCGTGTTTGATTGTTTAATAAACCAAGTTTATATAAATTAAAGGATTGATTGAGGGAGACCTTGGAATTTACCAAGGAGACTCATCTTCCAATGAAATTACATGAACTTGGCATACAAGAATATTTTCCCGAGTCTTTGTTTTTAGGTGGGATATTTTCCCAAGTCTTTCCCAAGTCTTGGTAGTAAACTTCATGGAATGTCTCAATCAATTGCTCTCATTATTGTCTCTAGCTTCTATATAAATAGTTGCTTCATGACACAATCTAATCAAACATTTGGGTTTGAAATTTCCTTCTTTTTTTTTCAGAGAAAATGGGTAAAGACAATGCGAAAGTGTTCATCTCTCTTTCTGCGTTTGTATCGATCCTCTGTTTATTCAGTATAAGCAACTTTTATTCTTCTATCCATAGTCTGTTTTTTGATATTACACAATTTATCAATAAAAAGATCATGATTCTTCTCTGTAATGCGATATTGCTCTTCGTTGTTAAAGACTCTGGTTTGTTAAGCTTTTCATCCCCTGAAATGGACCAAACCGACGAAAATAGATGCTTAATAAAAATAAATAAGGAAAAGAGATTAGCCCCACGGAAGAAAAAGAAAGAAATTAAGAGAATGGATATTTGTTTGATTGGAGAAGAAGAAAGAGCAGAAAGTGAAGATACAAATGGCGGGTGTTTGGATTTGGTTGTTGTGAAAGAAATAGAGGAAACAGAGAGAAATGAAGAAGAACTGGAGAAGGAAAATATGGACGAATTGGACAAACAGAGTGGGAAGGAGTTGCAGAAGAAGTTTGAAGAGTTTATAAAGAAGATGAAGACACAAATTAAGGAGGAGAACGAACAAATCAAGGAGTAGAACGAGCTTGCTTTGTTTTGATTTGAAATTAAGACACTGTAAAACATTTTTCATTTTTTTTAGAACGGCTTTCTTTCATTTTTCTTGAATTTGTCCAATATATCATAGCTAACTATAGTAACTAACACTACTATATTTTTCTTTTTTAAGGAAATCGGTTTTGTTGAATTTCGAATTCTCATTGATAAAATGATGTCTTACCACTCTATTAGAAATAAGTTTGCAACTAACACTACTACATTATATGATCAATGTATTAGTTTATATATTATAAGCACCAGATATATAATATATAATATGTGCAAAAAAGATACAGCAATATCCTATATGCTCAATTAAGGTTAACTGCAAAACAACAATCGGAAAATTTCCATTTTTCAGAAAATTAGAAAAATAAAAATGGTCTACCAGGTCCACTGAACAAGTTTTCTTGTTTATATTATCGATTATAGTGTTCTGATTGGTATTTTGATTTGAAAATTAAATAATGCTTAAAATGAAGAATGCCTGAATTACTTTCTTCCAATTGCAAAAGAATTTATAATTCTTTTGCAATTTCCAAATATAATTAAAGGATTCTTCAGTCTGGACATTAGGGTGAGACTTTTTGTAAATATACTAAGGGTCGTGGATCCATGTGCCGGTACCACTTACCGGGCATTATATTATTATATTTGTCATGATCTTATGTGGCAAGTCTGATACACATGTATATAAAATGAGTCATTTTCAAATGAATATACAACCCAATTAACAATTTATACTATAAGTATAAAAAATATTCATTTCACCTCCATGTGACACGTGTAGGGGTGTAAACGGGTCGGATAATATCCGTATCCGAACCGTACCGTATCCGCAAAATATCCATATCCAAATAAAAATATCCGTATCCGACGGATACGGATACGGATAATTTATACGGATATGGATACGGATACAATATCTATTTTATGATGCGGATAAGGATAGGGATACGGATATTATCCGTATCCGGATAATATTTCTATTTGGATATCCTTTTTATAAGACTCAACTTTTAAAATATATTCATTAAGTATTAATTTTCTTTTATTTCATAATCATACTAATTTTCATCTTTTCTAATTTTCATTTAATTCACTTCCTTGTATTTCTTTCCTCTTATTTGACAACCGAGTTTCCATATTTTCGTCTTCTTCTTTAATCGCTACATTCAACTTAAGAACATGTTTTAACTCTTTCTCCATCTAACAAAACTCTAGCCGCCAAAAGTATAGTGATATTTTTGTTTTAATATTATTATTATATTGAAGTAGTCATATTTTTTATGTAGTTTGACTATGTAGAACAATAATATATCTAATGTAATTCCTTGCTCAAAAATTTTCTTCTAAAATCTATATTTATATAACAATTTAGCAAAGTCAAGTTTTGAAATGAGATAACGGACTACATATTAAAATATCCGTTTTAACATCCGAAATGAGTCCATATTCGTATCCGTATCCGAGATATCCGAACCGTATCCGTATCCGAATCTATCCGTATTCGTATCCGAATCCGGAAAAAAATATGGACACGGATACGGTAAGAGCACTATCTGAACCGTATCCGTACCGTTTACACCCCTAGACACGTGTCCTCTTTTGGAATCTTATGTAGCAAGTCGGATACACATGTATATGAAACGAGTCATTTTCAAATAAAAAAAAATATTCCTTTCACCCTCCATGCGACACGTGTCCTCTTTTGGGATCTTATGTGATAAGTCGGATACACATGTATATGAAACGAGTCATTTTCAAATAAAAAAAAATATTCCTTTCACCCTCCATGCGACACGTGTCCTCTTTTGGGATCTTATGTGATAAGTCGGATACACATGTATATGAAACGAGTCATTTTCAAATAAAAAAAAATATTCCTTTCACCCTCCATGCGACACGTGTCCTCTTTTGGGATCTTATGTGATAAGTCGGATATACATGTATATGAAACGAGTCATTTTCAAATAAATATACAACCCAATTCACAATTTATCACGATCTTATGTGGCAAGACCGTTAAGAAAAAGTATATATATATATGTATGTATGTATGTATGTATGTATATATATATATATATATATATATATATATATATATATATATATATATATATATATATATATATATATATATATAGGGGCCGGTTATATTGACCTCACTTTATTTTACCCCACTTTTACCCCGGTGAAAAAATTGGTTATAAAAAGCGAAAATTCAAATTTCAACCGTACGGATGGAATATTTATATTTTGAATATATTGTGGATCAATTTTCACAGGATTTGGAATATTATATCATTGCCATCATGTATTATCAAAATATGTATTTATATGTTTTGATGATACATGATGAATTTTGATGATACACGATGGCAATGATATAATATTCCGATTCTTGTGAAAATTGATCCACAACATATTCCAAACATATATATTCCATCCGTACGGTCGAAATTTGAATTATTAGTCACGATCTTATGTCACATGATATATTATTAGTAATAGATATGAACTTTCAACATATGAGTGACATGTGTCATTATGTGCGATATTCTCTGTGGCATGCTTGATAATTATGTACGTGCAGTGAGTCATCTTCAAATTAATATACTATTCAATTCACAATTCGCCACATGATATGTTATTATTCTGATTTTTTGTGGCCATAATTTCCTTTCAATAAATGTTCTTATATTTTAGATTATTACCACCCATGCCATTCAAATTTTGTTCATGAGTAGTACTTGAAAACTGAGTGGCAATATTGTTATTTTTGATAACACTAAGGGTTTTAATTATATGGGAGATTTGTTATGTACACCCATATTATCCTAAGTGTAAAAGAGATTTGATAGATAGACCCAATTTGTGCCATATGAAGGTATTGACTAATTAATTTTTTTTTTAAAAGAATTTCATATTTTTTCTTTTTTGTCGAGGTAATAATTATTTCATATTATACTACATAACAAGAATTATCATTATTATTTAGAGAAAAGTCTATTTTTGCCCCCTCAACTATTGAACTAGCTCATTTTTGGTCCCTCAACTTTTTATTGGTCCAATTTTAGTCCCTCAATTATTCAATAAGTGCATTTTTGGTCCTTCCATCCGTTAAGTGCATATGTGTCCGTTAAATTTGACACGTAAGCAATGACGTGGCATTAGTAACGTGGCAAATGTTTGAAAAAAATAAAAAAATTATTAATTCTCTTCTTTTCTTAAAATATTATTTTTATTAAAAAATGTATATTTTTTATGCATGTTTATTTGTTAAATAAAAATTAACACGTTATTGTGTATGTGTTAAGAATATATGCCACATCATTGATTACGTGTCATATTTAACGGACACTTAAGCACTTAACGGATTGAAGGACCAAAAACCCACTTATTAAATAGTTGAGGGACTAAAATTGCACCATAAAAAAGTTGAGGGACTAAAAATGAACTAATTCAATAGTTGAGGGAGTAAAATTGGACTTTTCTCTATTATTTATTATTATTTTCAAGTCCAATTTAATATCGATACTCTAAAATATCGGTATTTCCTCTCAGATCTCAGTCATATCACTCCACAAATCATATACAATGTCATTGTATTGAAATATAAAATTATTTTCAGCGCATTCGAAGCAGAGCGAGGGTCGCCCTAGTATTCTTAAAAGATAACAAGGATATGAACTTTTAATTTGCAAGTGACATGTGTCATTTCCTATGATTTTCTATGGCAAGTTTAGTACTGGAAAGTATGTAACGGATCAAGTATAAAACGGAGATCCGCCTGTAGTATATGATCCGTACGTTGAACGTGTCGGATAGATACTCATTACATAATTAGCTATATAATTATTTATCTTTTTGATTTTTTGTGACATTACTATCATTTCTAATAGTGCCCTTAAAGTTTAAAATTATTATAAACATGCCATCATATAATGTACAGTGACATTGTCGTTATTTTCCATAACATTGAGGATTTTTATTTTGTCTCCTATTATAAGTGATTTGTTATGTACACTCAAATTGTACCCAACTGTATAAGAGATTTGTTAAGTTGACCCAAATTATGCATCACAAAAGTTGATTAATTAATTTTTCTTATTGAAAATAATTTCATATTATCCCTTCAAAAAAATTAATATCATAACATACTCCTACAAGCTCGATTTCAAGTACATAAAAATCAAAATATAATGTCATTGATATCATTATCTTTTTATTTATTTATATTTAATCAAAAAGATAATTTTATATTTATTTTCATGTAAAGTTTGAGAATATCATGAAATTTATATAATTTGGAATATATAATTTTTTAGCACTATTTTAGTGACAATGAACAAGTTACCATATACAATCTATACTTATTTAATTTTCATTTTTTTTCATATTTGAATAATATGTAATAATTTTCACATATTCTACGAAATAGAGGAAAAAATAGTGTTTGAACATAAAGTTATAGTACATGACGAAGCGGAGCGAGGTTCCCCCTAGTGGAGCAAAGAAACCAAAAGAAAGTTCAAAGACAGAGAAATAAAGGAAAGAAAAGGCTCTCTGTCTTTTGTTTGACTGTATTTTCCACATATCTCTATTTATTGGTCAACTACATATATTATACCTTTCGATTCGAACTTGTTTATTTCAATTTCAATCTTACATGTTTGTAATTAAAAAAAATTTCAACAAACACTTAAATCTATTTTCATATTTAGAATATAGTTATGTGAATCAGTTATGATTTCAAGTATATATGGTATTTTTCGATAAGCTCTTTTTAGAAATTCTTAATAATTTCTTAAAAAAATAAGAAATTCTTAATTAAGTTTCATGAGTTGATTAAGAAAATTTAATTGCAGAAGTGCAAGAAAATTTGTAAATTAATTGAAAAATACCTTGTTCTCTCTAGATATTACGTTTTTTATTTTATTTTTAACAAGGATAATATTCCTATTTTGGGTTTGATTCAGAATTGCACAAAACATTATTTATTGATCTTTTTTAACATTAAATAATATAAAAATTAAACTCAATTCTTTCTCGTACTTCTAACTCATTTCTCAAAATCCACGAAAAGAAAAAAAAACAAAAGAAAGGAAAAATGGAAACTATAGTAGAACATCATAACAAAGTAAATTCAAGCATAATTGTTTAGATCATACAGTGATCCGAATCAGCGGCCAGGCTCAATGTAAAGTTTATTCACATTCAAAACTAAGTCTCTCACAATAGTCTTTTTCCATTTCCGGATGCCGATCGCTAATATCTTAAATGAAGAATTAACAACCCAGTTGATACATCTCAACCCTCGCGTATGGGTCCAATTGACAAATCAGAAGGACAATCATAACATGATGTGATGATATTTTCCTTCATTTGTTCATATTCCGGGTGAGGAAGATGAGTCGACTCAAAATTGCCAGGTTTGAATGGGGGATTTGGTACTGGGTGAATTACTAGATTGATTGATATAGTGTATTAATCAACGTTACAAGATTGATTGATATAGTGGATTCCGCCTTATATACATTGGATTGAATTTTTTTTGAGATCAAACCCACAATTGTGGATTGAATTGAAGTGCTTAGAAGAAAAAATCAAGTATAGAAATCTCATTAGTTTGTGATATAAACGAGATCTTGCAAAAAAGTGAAATCCTAGCTGTGAGCTAAATACTCAATAGATGATCTTATTTGAAAAATCCATAGCCGTAAGACCAGCAGTTGCCTGGAATATAATTAATAAAATTACTTTTGTACGACTAAAACATATAACGGGTTGTGTAGAGCTAATGTGATTTGTTTTATATAATACTATACAAAATAGACACAAAAAATCTTCCAGCTGTACACTATGTCAAAATTGTGTTACTGTAGAGAATTGTATATGATTGGTATGAAATTCTATTTATCTGATATGTGTTTTGCTTAGACTTGTATGAGTTTATACCTTACTGGTATGTCTTTTGCTTTAACTGATATATGTTTGTCAAAATTTGATATATAATGGCTAGTATGTGTTTGTTGAAATCTGGTATGGACTTATATTCATCTGATATGTGTTTTGCTTAGACTTTATATGTGTGTAATAACTTATTTGTATGTGTTTTGATTTCACTGGTATGGACATCTATTCATCTGTTTGTATGTATTTGTTTAGACTTTGTATGTGTTTATACCTTACTGGTATGTGTTTTGCTTACACTGGTATGAACATATATTCATCTGAAATATGTTTATTTAGATTTTGTATGTATTTATACCTTACTGATATGTCTTTTGCTTCAACTGGTATGCGTTTGTTACAACTGTCTAGCTGAGAGTATGCAACGTCAAAAAAAACGCGAGAAATTGAAAATATCGTGAGAATTTAAAATCTTGAGAAATTGAATGGGAGCTATTGGGACGTAGGAGAAAAAAATGTATGCTTAATTTTTATGGGAGGTAATTTGGGAGTTTCTAATAATGTCACAAATATGGGAGTTGATAGGAGGTAGTAAAATATGAGTCTAACATGATTTTCTAAATATCTCCCATTTAGGTGCCACGTGGCGCGTTATGGTTGATCGGGAGGTAGGGAGCCACTAATTATGGGAGGTAAATAGTCGTTCCCTTATGATAATCCCAAACCTCATTGTCAACAAATATTATTTCCAAGAAACCTCTTTCATAATTTGTTGACTGCATTCATAACATACAAATGTATCTTTATATTTTAACACTCCCCCTTAAAGTGCATTTGGCCACGAGCCCCAACTTGGCTCGCAATAACTCGAATGATCCCTTGGAGAGAGACTTGGTGAAGATGTCAGCCACGTTGTTAACGCTTCTCACCTCTTCAACTCCAATAATTTCATCAAGCACCTTTTCAAGAATGAAGTATTAGATAAAAATGGGTGGTTACTGTAGAGGTATTAGAATTCTGAGTTATCAAATAATTCAAGATTTAAAATCATGCATTTAAAGTACAACAAGTCTAGAGACCATATAACCGGACCCGAATCAACCTTGAAAGACTAAATAAAAAAAAGAAAACTTCCATATTCTCATTATTTTTTTCCCTTATTTGGGCTTTCAAGATTGATTCGGGGTCCGATCGCATGATCTCTAGACTTTTTGTTTCAAGTATGCATAATCTAATTTCACATATCATTGATTCGCTGGAGAGAGAAACCAGTGGCTCTTTCCATTAGCACCCTACCATACTCTCAGTCAGGTACCGATTATCATGGTAACCTCCTTCATAACTGAAATTAAATCTAAGATTGTTTTTGAGAATAGAAGTCTTGGATTTTCAATATAACTTGATATTCTTGTTCATATAATATGAAGATGAGAACTAGTTTTTCTATAAAAAAATTTGAGGCAGTAGGCAAATTGCCTATTAAGACTTTCATTAATAAAAATAAAAAGCTACAATAGTTCGGGTCCATAACTCTTATCATTATTTGATATAACTATCTGAAAATAAAATAAAAAACATAAAGATTAGCTAAAACTACACTAAAGATAAAGCTAAAATAGAACTCAATAAAAGTCATCCAATTTGCACTTCGAAAATGACTTTACTACATCACATCACATGAAGTTTTAATTCTCATCGTCCTCGGACCATGTCTCTTCTTGCTCCCAGTCTTCTTCCTGATTTAACATCTCTTCTAGCCAATCGACAGTTACGCAACCTTCTAAAATATAGTTTCTCTATAATTTGTAATTAGAAATTTTGAATTTTAACATAATAAGATATTTATTTTCATATGTCCAGTTAAATAGAACCCGGGAATCTATATCCAGATTATTTACAAACCCGTGACTAGGAAAGAATGAAATGGAGAGAAGATCATCTGAAGCTGGAGGATTGAGATGAGATGATGATTTACATTATCCAAAGAAACAAGTGAGGGTAAGGTGATAGCTGCTGTTTTGTTTGTGTCTACTGATATGTGGGCTCCACGAAAATATCCGATACATGTGATGTTTATAGATGATTATTGAATATTAGATCTGAGTTATTATTGGGCCAATCAGATTTTGGACCAGTTTGAGTTGGATAGAATTTTGAATTAGACAGAATTATTCATTTTTTGGGCTGGATCTGATTTGAATTAGTTACTTCTCAAAATATTTCGAATTGGATCGTACTTTTTTTTCATGAAATCGAAGTAAGCTCAAGTTTTCTATACACTAGGATAATTCCCGCACTACGCTGCGGTTTTTTTAGTTTTGTTATTTATACCGATGAACTAAATTTATAAAAAGACATTCACACAATAAAAAAATAAAAAAAATCAATCTAAAAATGTGAACGATTTACTTGATCTTTAGAACACCATAAATAGAATGATGACAATCAAGTACGATGAACAATATAACGAGATATGACCATACGAGTTCATGCTGTTTCAAATCTTCCTTACTAAAGATAAATTATATATTAATTAACTCAAGAATTAATTATTACAAAAATTTATATATAAAATTTTGAGGGAAGTTCTTATTGTTAAAGTTTGCTTATTTGATTTGAGTGACATATTCAACTCCTCATTTTTTTACTGTTTTTGGAAGTGACTAATCTCACAAAATCTTAGAATAAAAAAATATTAAATGAACCAATTATAAATCTACAACTCAGGAATTACACATATTAAACCATAAAGAATCTGAAACATTCCTAAAAAAAGTGGTTTCAAACAAACCACAACTTTACATTGAAAGGCTAAGAGAATATGATGATGTATTCTATTGAGTGAGTCCAAAAGGAGGTGAGTCTATATAGAGGGTTTAATTAAAAAGAAACATGTACAAAAAATATGTACAAAAATATAAAACTAAAAATGAAAAGAGCAAAATTAACCTCTCTAGTTATACTAATAACTAACTTCATGAAAAGAAAGAGTCAAATGATCTGACACCCAAAATCTCATTTATGCTCAACAGAAAGACCACTTAACGGATAAACAAGTATAATTGAATAAAATGTGATACATAAAGGGGATAATGAACAAAATTAACCCCGACGCCTTATTTTTTATCTGCTTTTGAATATTCTCAAAAAGTCACATCACCCAAATACCTTATTTTTTATCTGCTTTTGAATATTCTCAAAAAGTCACATCACCCAAATAATCTTAGTCATTGAATTAACCCCAATGTTTACATCTTAATTGTTGATTCGAGTCTTGATTTCATGAGTTTCATATATTTTTATAATTATTTATGTGGTAGTTATTTTACACTCACTTTTAAGCCTTCTCAAAAACCCACATCACATTTCATTATTTTATTTGCTACCGTTTGATGTGAAATCAATGCACTAAATTGATTTTAATATTTAAGCATACAAATTCTTATTTTTACTTTTGATAAAAGGAGTAGAAAATCAAGTTTAGAGTAATTTATTGTCTTTAATATCTAGAGTAATAATTGATTTTAATAGCTCATGTTAAATATGTGTCTCTTCGATATCCATCACTAATTTCATCATTTTGTTTGCCTCATTTTTTTTGTTCCATTTACCATTCTTATTCCTCTATAAATTTTTTAAATAATATATCATATTTTAGAAGTTTAACAAAATATTTTTTGAAGTTTATGATCATTTCATATAATTATGAATAAATTTGATAAAATATACAAAATATTCTATTTATATATAAATGCATTTCAATTATAGTCACATTATCAAAATATAAATAAGGAATTAAGTTACCTACAGCAGCGAAGCACAGATATGATCCTAGTTACTTAATTATAATTAAGTAAAACTTCAGAGATAAGAGTAGACTTTTCCTATTTTCAGTAAGAATTGGTTGGATCGGAATTAAATTGGAGCATGTTAAAACAAATCTTTCAAGTCATATTTTGGAATTTACCAGCCCGGCTAAGAATCAACAATTTCCTGGAATCTGTGTGAAGTTATCCCCTTTATTACACTTATAAGCAACACCTAAATAGTCCTAAGAAATATAACTGTTTTAGTCAATGTTATTTTAACCAGACGGGACGTTGATTTGGAAGAGCTTTGGGTCACTGGTCGACCAGTCGAACCGATGAGTCAACTAGTTCAATCGCTGATTTTTCATACTATGATTTATAAATAAATAAAATAATTTTGTATACATCCAATAATTTACAAAACAAAAAAAAATTCAAATACCAATTACTTGACTTTATTAATACCAACACAACATCCATAGATGATTTAAGAGAATTACTCAAACACCACATAAGACATAAAAATGAATAAAAAATGTTTGATTCAGGAAAAATTTGAGTTCAAGAACCGGTCTGATTTATGTTTTTTTTTCATAAAACCAACCGGTCAAATCCAATTAAACTGGTTTACATGCATTTCCGATCTAAAGTTGGAACGATCTGAAAATGCTAGTAGGTCCAGTTTTTCCGGTTCAACACTGAAATGAAGCCTAAATAGGGAAAATTACCAAAAAAAAGACCTAATATTTTTGAATATTTTTTAGATAACTGTAACTTTACACCCCGTTAACTTTGAAAGAAACTCAAATTTGAGTCACGGCGAATGCTTGCTTAATCTTTAGTAAGTCTTAGAATCCATTAATCGTGGGATCAGAGGTGGAGCTTTATAGAGACGGGGGGCTACCCCCCCCCCAATTTTTTTTTTTTGTAGAGTAATATATATCAGTAGTATTTTAGTAAAGAAAATTTTGAAATACATGTAGTTTTGTGTATTCGGCTTCCTAAAAATTTTTGTACAGTGTTAGTTAGTGGAGATAATTTTTCTGGTCCCCCAAAAATTTCAGTCAAGCTCCACCGCTGCATGGGATGTCTATAAAAACTTAAACTTTCTAGATTCTTATCCCTTCAAAGTAGATTAGATTTGGTTATCTCTACAAAGATTAGTCAAGAATCAATCAAACTATATAAATAAAAGAGAAAATGATATTCTATAAGTATAAAATAAACAAAACAATATATATAAAAATAATATAAGAAATACAAAAAAAAAAATTATATTTGCTAAAGCGATAAAGACCACCCACCTCACCAATCAAGAAGTTGTGAGTTCGAAACTCATTAAAAATGATTTCTTTCAAATTCAAAAGAAAAATTATATTTACTTACTTTTTTAGAAAAAAAAAATATAATAATAATAAAAAAAAATCGTGCCCGTCCTGCAGTTTTCTGTCTCAAACTTTTCCGACAGATCCATTGACTGACTTATCCGATGACCCAAACTTCCCTTTCTACACGGCCCAAACAATCCTCTGCAGTCATTTATCCAATTGTCATCATTTAATAAGCAATATTTGTACATTTGATCATGTGCAAACATTTGATCCTACCTTCCAGTCAGTCTCCTTTGTAAATTTCCAGGTCTCCCTCAATCAATCCTTTAATTTATATAAACTTGGTTTATTAAACAATCAAACACGGAAGCAATCAACACTAATAAGATTAGTCATCTTCCAATGAAATTACACAAACTTGGCATACAAGAATATTTTCCCGAGTCTTTGTTTTCAGGTGGGATATTTTCCAAGTCTTGGTAGTAAACTTCATGGAATGTCTCAATCAATTGCACTCATTATTGTCTCTAGCTTCTATATAAAGAGTTGCTTCATGACACAGTCTAATCAAACATTTGGGTTTGAAATTTCCTTCTTTTTTTTCAGAGAAAATGGGTAAAGACAATGTGAAAGTGTTCATCTCTCTTTCTGCGTTTGCATCGATCCTCTGTTTATTCATTATATGCGACTTTTATTCTTCTATCCGTAGTCTGTTTTTTGATATTACACAATTTATCAGTAAAAAGACCATGATTCTTCTCTGTAATGCGATATTGCTCTTCGTTGTTAAAGACTCTGGTTTGTTAAGCTTTTCATCCCCTCAAATGGACCAAACCGACAAAACCCACAATCAGTTAGATATTTATACGGAAAATAGATGCTTAATAAAAATAAATAAGGAAAAGAGATTAGCCCCACGGAAAGAAAAGAAAGAAATTAAGAGAATGGATATTTGTTTGATTGGAGAAGAAGAAAGAGCAGAAAGTGAAGATACGAATGGCGGGTGTTTGGATTTGGTTGTTGTGAAAGAAATAGAGGAAACAGAGAGAAATGAAGAGGAACTGGAGAAGGAAAACAAGGACGAATTGGACAAACAGAGTGCGAAGGAGCTGCAGGAGAAGATTGAAGAGTTTATAAAGAAGATTAAGACACAAATGAAGGAGGAGAACGAACAAATCAAGGAGGAGAACGAGCTTGCTTTGTTTTGATTTGAAATTAAGACACTGTAAAACATTTTTCATTTTTTTTAGAACGGCTTTCTTTCATTTTTCTTGAATTTTTTTTTTTTTTGATGTAATGGATCTTGCCTGGATTCCAATGATCGCATTTTTCTTGAATTTGTCCAATATATCATAGCTAACTATAGTAACTAACACTACTACATTATATGATCAATGTATTAGTTTCTATATAAATATAATGTTGTATATTATAAGCACAAGATATAGAATATATATTATGTGCAAAAGATACAGCAATATCCTATATGTTGATTAGCCGAAACCGGCTCAATTAAGGTTAATTGCAAAACAACAATCGGATAATTTCCATTTTTCAGAAAATTAGAAAAATAAAAATGGTCTACAAGGTTTACTGAACAAGTTTTCTTGTTTATATTATCGGTTGTAGTGTTCTGATTGATATTTTGATTTGGAAATTAAATAGGGAGCTGATGCGCAACGGTATTGTAGCGATCCTGTAGCAATGGTATATAAAAACTGAAAAAACATATGAACCGAAAACAAACAGTATATAAAAATGCATTCGGTAAAACGGTATATATTTTAAAAAAAAACATTATATACAAACATATAAACGGAGAATAAATAGTATATAAAATTTATTCGGTAAACAATATATATTTAAAAAATGAAAAAAATATATAGCTTATACAGAAACGCGAGAAAATAGTTCTGGTCTGCAGCTAAGTAAATACTATTTAAAATTTTTTGGATGTGCAATATTTGTTACGGTAGCTCCACCGCAACGCACAAAAATGGCTCATAAATAAAAGTCGGGCATATATGTTAAGTTAAATTACCCTGCATAATTTGATATCTTGAAGTTCATTGCATGAATTTATTAACTATATAATTTATTGATTATAAATTTGATGTGACGAATTTTCAATCGTTATCTAATTTTGATACTTAATCTTATATATATGAACTATAAGTTAAAATGTAATTCTATTATCAGATATATTTGTTGTTTCATAAAAGTAATCTGACAACATCTTAATTCGTAAGGATATCTCTGGAGGATCATCCAAAAACACACCTGAAGTGTGTTAGATGTTTATAGACAAAATTCCAGAAGGAAGAATTGAATGAATACCCAAGTGGTTGTTGTAAAACAATCAAATATTAATGAATATGTTTAAGATATAATAGACAATGAAAGTCCTGAAGAACTTGATTAATAATTAATGATAACATTAAGGGAGAGAAAAAAGAGCTGGAAAATATAAGTTATATCTTATATGATGTGCATCATTAATATCTTTCACTTAGATCCTCGAACAAGTTAATATGAACTACAAGTTCATAAATTTATTAATGTGAAATAACATGCAATTATATTATTTATATTGATACAAAAATGATTATCAGATATATTATTTATATTGATACAAAAATGATTATCAGATCATATATTCCAGCATTAAGTTCTCATTGAAATACCCTTGGATAATTCTATGCTTAAGATATGCCAGAAGCATGGTCGACCAATTGGTTCCAATGATAAAGATCCAAGGAAGAAGAAAGAGCATGATAAGAAAGTTGGCTTGAAGTTATCAATACTTCTAAATAATTAAATTCTTCTGAAAAGAATATTGATGATAAAAGAGTAGAAGACAATGACGAGCAAGTTACCCCAGAAGAGGTTTAGGTACCTAACAATACTAATATTAGAAATGATGAGGTCTCAATAAATTATGTCTCTACTAGAATAAATATGGAGCCGAAATAAAATTACGATTAATCAAAATTTATTTATGCAATTGCAATTGATATAATAAATGAAAATGAGGATCTAGAATTAAAATTATTTGTATAATGTCGACAGATAAAGTATTGGCCAAATCGAAAGATGTGAGTAAAGCATCACTATTTTAACTAGTGAAATATAAAATTATGGACATGTACTCCAAACACCTGGCGTTGTATAACGGTAACTTATAAGCGAGTATAACTTATAAGAGGGTGTTTTAAGAATATGTAACAAGAAAATTAAATTGTGATGTGCAATTATATTTCTAATTTTGTCGTCCCTGATGGACTTATTAATGTAATAGCAAATTATTCATATCTCATTTGATTGTAATATATTAATGAAAATCCCTGAAGAATGCCTGAAGCATTTCAAACTCTCGAGAGATTTAATCTATTAAATTACAAAGATCTTTGTACTAATTAATGCAATATTGAGAAATGTGATAAAATTGCTATAACAAATGTTTGTTGAATGAATGTTATGTAATTGATCAAAATTACGTTTAGGAAACTATATATTTACCTTTTGAATGTTGATATATATATTGATGATTTAAAATCTTATGGTACTCTCGAAGAGCTCCAAAAGCTACCATATTATTCAAAAAAATATAAGATTAAATTCTTTAAGGCATAAAATATTATCTTGAATCATAAATTGAATATTATTTTCCTGGAGGAATTATTGTTTAACAATCCATCTATTACAATGATATAATGTACATAAATCACATCCATTAAGATCATCAAGATAACTTGTTTGATGTATTGACAAATTGAAATAAAGGATGGTGAGTTATTTTCATGCATGCATGAGCATGATGATTGTGAAATGAATATTTAACGAAGCTCCTCAAATAAGGATCCAGCAGATCTCTTCTTAAGCATATATTACAGAGATTGAACTTTGTCATCTCACATATAGTTGCATATATGAGGGGGAGAAATAATACGCACTGCACTCTTTTTCCCTTGTCTATGGTTTTTGTCCCAATGGGTTTTGCTAGCAAGGTTTTTAACGAGGCAGCTTTTGTGCGCAATATATAGAATGATGATGCACTCTTTTTCCTTCACTAGGATTTTTGCCCATAGGGTTTTGCCTAGTAAGGTTTTAACGAGGCATATTTAATATATGAAATAATGAGAAATAATGATAATACGCGATGCACACTTTTTTTTTCCTTAGCCAAGGTTTTGTCCTACTAGGTTTTCCTTGTAAGGTTTTTAATGAGGCAGCTTCTAATGCGTATGAAATATGGACATCCAAGGGGGAGTGTTATGAATATAATTAATATGGATGTCCAATACGTGGCCCCTAAGAAAAGATAAATTAGGAAAGACTTGTAAGAATGGAAGGAGTTGTGGCAGGGTATTTACTACCGTATATTCTATTGTATTTAGGCTAAATTATTTTCTTTATTTTAATTCTAAATCAGGCAAGAGATTTCTTAGCCAGCACTCACCGTCTACTTTATAAAGGGGGCAGTGGCTATTGTATTCTTAATCCACAATTCAATACATAATTCTCTCCTTTCAATTCTCTGTTTTATTGTTCTTTGTTCTTTTATTTTATAACAGTGCTTTATTTATCCGCCATAGATCGTGAAAGTTTTGCTCAAAATCTTTGAGTAACCAAAGGAAGTCTGATTTTATGGTTTCAATCTTACAAGTTTATAATTAAAAAAAATCTTCATACAAACACTTAAATCTATTTTTATATTTAGGATATAGTTAAGTGAATCAGTTATGATTTCAACTATATTTGGTATTTTTCGATAAGCTCTTTCTAGAAATTCTTAATAATTTCTTCCAAAAAAAAAGAAATACTTAATTAAGTTTCATGAGTTGATTAAGAAAATTTAATTACAGAAAAGAAAGAAAATTTGGGTCACTTCGGGAAATGCTCCTTTATTCTCACTAGAAGGTATCTGTCGGATGAAGGGAGATAGCGGAATTGAACATTCCGTAATTTTTTTCTTTTCCTAGAGAAGTCGGAACTTACATTCTGACTGTCTTTAATTCCGAGAATTGATCGGAAGTATTCTGAGAATGCATTGTTAATTTCTTTTGGGTCTGAGATGCTGGCGTCATTATGGGTGACTGAGTTGATAAAGTTTGCGTTTTTCCTTGATGATGCCAACGCATGGAAGTACGATGAGTTTTTGTCACCCAGTTTTATCCACATGCAGGATGATCTCTGCTGCCATTTTTTCTCATAATAGTTAGCCAAATCTTGTGCCTTTGATTTAGCTTGTATCCTCAATGGGCAGAGAGGCCCTGAATTATTGCTTAACAAATAGAAGACGTGTCTCTAGTAAATGAGAATTTTTCCTTCGCCCAGTTGTTTAGCGCTCGGATGGTTTCTTGGCACTTTATTGCAAAGTTGTTAGCCAAGTTTAAGCTGTCATTCTTTTCAATGACCCAAATAGGCTTGATTATCTCATCAATTTCGTCAAACCTAAGCCAATGTCGCTCAAGTTTGGGAACTCGTCTGTCACGCATGTGCAAGTCTATCGTTAGTTTTAGGGGTGCATGATCTGATGTGATATTCGGAAGATCTTCCAAGTTCGACAATAGATTTAATTGCATGAAGTGGTTTGAGATAAAGACCCAGTCTAGCCTTGAGTGTGAGGGAGTTGGTCGTTTATTGGACCAGGTGAACTGACATCCCCTTTAGTTTTAGGGTACGATTGAAATCGGCTATAAGTCTCGGCAAATGATTCCTCCCCGTGGATTCCTTTGGATCTCTAATGATGTAGAAATCTCCTAGTAGAATCCATGGTAGAGAGTTAGAAGCTTGGATTTGTATGAGTTCATCAAAAAATTCTTGCTTCTTGTTATCCTCTGTTGGACCATATATGTTTGAGACTAGGATTTTGTCTCCTGACTTTTTCAGGAGGATTGTGTTGAGGGAGAATTGCATGTGAAATGAGGATTCTAGAGTATACTTTAATGATCAGGCTGTTAAGAGGCCCCCTTTTGAGCCCGTTGCATCCTTGGTTATTAAGTTTTTAAATTGAGACGTGCATATAGATCTCATTTTAAAAAAATTGCACCTATTCCACTTCGTTTCTTGACAGCATATAATATCTGTCGAGAAATTCCTAATAAAGTTTTTAATAGTATTACGTTTTTGAGGTCTACCAAGACCTCTAACATTCCATGACCTAATCAAAATATCATTCAACATTACAACAATAATAAAAAAAATCCACAACATAGAAGGGTCTCTCATAAGGAGATAAAGCTACAACTATCCATCCGGGGGCTACTCGCCATTCTTGGGTGGAGCCTGATCGGCTTCCTCATCCAAGAGGTCATCGTCTTCATCAATCTTCTCTCCATTCACCGGCTCATACTTGCCGTCGTCATAGTATTGGTCTTCTCCCTCTTCATACTCACCTTCCTCATAGTCCTCTTCATCTTCATACTCTCCCTCCTCTTCGGGTAAGGGGTCTAATGTCATTTGAAATTTAATAGAGGGATACCATGTGTATCAGGTTTACATATGGGACTAGTATGAGTATTAGTTGAGGAAGATGACTGGTCCCCTTGTTGGACATTAGTACTGATGGGTTCAATATTAGTTTCCTCTGCTAATGGAGATTTAGGTAAAAATCTGCTCAGCACTTGTAAGGAGTAAATTATTTTCATAGTCAGCGGTTTGTTGGACTCAAGTTCATTTTCTAAAGATTTGATTATTTCGGCTTCTTTGATGGCCTTTTTCATTCCGTTGGTAATTTTCGATATGGGCTTATTTTTCTTTGGGCCATGAGGAACAAAATCAGTGAAAATCTTAGGCTTATGTGGCCTACTGGACCTTCTAACCTTCTTATAAGTTGGCACTAATTTAAGTGGGCCCGGCAAGATGCATTTAAATTTGGAGGGATGGGCTTTACGTTTTTTCTTATTCGGCGGTCTTTACCATTTGCAGAATTTAAATGCTGAGTCTCCTGCACCACTTCAGGCGTGGGCATGACAGTTGTCACCTTCTTCCCATTCATCTATTCTGCTTCCTGCCTGCCTCCTTCAGACTGAGCTTCTGAATCCTTCTTATTTGTTGCCTTCTGTCCAGCTTGTTCGTTGTCTTTTCCCCCGTTTTGAATTACTCAACCCTTGTCAGTCATGTCTGACAATGGCTCGTCTGTGCCTGTCTCGACAGGATTCTTCAGGATTTGGACTGTAGTGTGACTTGGCGCCTCGTTGGTCGGTTTCTGTGTACGAATAGTCGGCGCTCCGGCGTTGATTGTCGCCGCCATCAGCTTGGGTTGATTAGGTGGAGCTGGGTAGGAATTGTCTTTAGAGACATACACTACTTTCTCCTTCCCCTTAGCAGACGGCTGAATCGCCGCCGGTACCATGTCCCCTTTCCCGTTTGAGGGCTGAGTGACAATGACCTGAGTCGGGATGATGGCCTGATCCACATCCATAGGAGTTGATTCTACCCGATCATCTGTCGGTTTCATCCAGTTTGGCCCAAAGAGAACCTCATTGAGCTTTGATTCGAAGAATCCTTGAGACGGAGATGGATCAGCCGGTAGGAAGAAGGTGGTAGGCTCCCATATTGAGCTTGTAACATCTACCACAATCCTCTGTGCAACTCCGCTGAATTTGGCGATTATTGAATCTCTGATCTTCGAGAGATCATCTGTCGCGATGACAATTGATAATCTTTCCATGGATTGAAGCCTCATGAGCTGACCATGGTGAAGTAAAGCCCCTATTGGACTGAGAATCTCCGCCAATTGATCGGTGCACCAAGCTGTCACTAGCAGGTTTAAAAGATCGAACCAAATCTTGAATTCCAAGGTGCAAGGAATGGCGTTAATGGTGAGCTCCCAACCAAAAATGGCGTAATCATTGTCGACGAAAACCTCAGTGAGATTTGTTAACACCATTTTGCGATCGATTCCCATCGGGAGGAGCCAGATATAACGATTTTTCCCCAGTACACTAGGTCAAAATCCTCTGTCCATTTAAGGTGACGAACAATGAATGTGCGCAAAGAATAGAGATTGTGGCCCATTACCACAAGCGCATCAATCACTATTGCATTTCTATACTTGGCAATCTCGTCTGTTTGTCTTTGGGTATGCCTTTGATAGACGGTGTAAGATTCTTCTCTCCCGGTGGTAGCCCAGAGAGGCTTGGAGCATCCCTTGGGGCCATTGCGTCATCCTCTTTGCGAGGTCGGTTAGGGTTCATAGGCGAAGGGCATTCCCTTGCTATATGATCGGTTCCACGACAGTTCGTGCATAGCCTTTGATTGCGACAACGTGAGGTCCGATATCCCGTTTCGAAGCACTTATAACAGTGCTGGATTTTCTCTTTCTCCGATTGGGCCAGCAATTTTGCCTGTTTGAAAGGTGATGGCGCAATGTACCGTGGTGCTTGAGAGGAGGATCCAGACCCGCTGTAGCTGAGTGCATGTCGCGTTTGACCATGCTGCTGAGCAGGGGGGTGATGGATTGAGTTCCTCAGCTGTCAGTTTTGGAAGAATACGACCAGCTCTAATCCCCATTGAGTTGGCACCAATGGCCGTCCGTGGGGGAGGAACAGTGAAGAGCGGCTGCCTTGGTGCAGGCTTGAGGACGATCCCATCTGGATCCTTGTATTGTTGTTGCGGCGAGGAGGTTGTTTGTTTATCGCTAGTGACAGAAAGAAGCTCATGTCTGATGAGCGAAAGTGGGGAGGAAAAGAAGAAGAAACAGAGATGCGTTTTTTGGGAGGGAAGAATGTTTTGGCTTTTTGGTAGGGAGTGTAACCTGGAGAGAGATGATTAGAAACATAAAACCATCATCCTCCTTGATTGATGAATTTGGTTCTTCCCATCCCTGTAATTAAGATTCAAACTTTTAATTGAAATATTTCAATTTGGGTATAATACTGCAAGAAGAAAAAAAAAATATTTTTCTGAAGAAATTTTGGAGGGATCTTATATTGAATTATTTTATTCAAAAAGTTTCTATGAAAACACAATAAGCAATAGATGAATGACAACTTATTTCTAAAATTGCATGATAAAATTGAATGATTGAAGTATCACTAGTATTGTTAATTAGGACTCTTTTGGTGTAACAAAGTCAAATTATTTCTCCTTCAATAAAAAAATATTTAAAAAAATTTGAATGATTGAAGGAATAACAGGAAAACGACAATATGCTAATTTGAGGGTTTTGTATTGTTTTGTTGCATAGGGTTGAGAAATACCAGCGATGCCCTGGCTGTAATCTTAACGATTCTTGAAATATTTGTTTGTAGAAATGTTTGGTGTTGGACAAGTAATAGAAGTTACAGCTTGTCTGGTCTAATTTAACATCTTCAACGGTTTATGGTTTGGTACGAGTACACTGGTACAAGCAATTCTAAGTTTTTGCTCAAGAATAGATGTAGAAGAGCTCGAATCATCCGGAAATCCTGAATCAAGAGTTCATCTTGCTTAAATTTTGTGATTTTTTTTCAGAAAAAAGAGTGTAAGCTATATTAGTTCTTTCTTTACCTTCATAGAATATTTTTTATTTTCATGTTACTTTATTTTAATTAATTTATTTTATTTTTATATAATTTGAGCAAACTTTTCATTTAATATGATTTGTATAATTTCAAATTATGGAACAAAGACATTTTGGTTACAAACTCTTTTCTATAATTTTAAATCAAGTTTATAGTATAATTACCTTACCGAACATACATAGAATAAAGTGGATTAGTTATCTATTCTCAATTCCGCTATTTTTCTATTCTAGATATTACGTTTTTCATTTTCATTTTATTCTAAAAAGGATAATATTCCTAATTTGGGCTTGGGCAACAAAAGGGTCAAGACCGGCTATGAGCGATAACTTTGAAAATTAAAAGTTCAAATTACTCAAGCAGAAAGATGCATGATTCAGAATTGCAAAAAATATTATTTATTAATCCTTTTTAATATTAAATAATATAAAAATTAAACCCAATTCTTTCTCGTACTTCTAACTCATTTCTCAAAATTCAAGAAAGAAAGAAAAAAAAACAAAAGAAAGGAAAAATGGAAATTATAGAAGAACATCATAACAAAGTAAATTCAAGCATAATTGTGTAGATCATACAGTGAGCCGTGATCCGAATCAGCGGCCAGGCTCAATGTAAAGTTTATTCACATTCAAAACTAAGTCTCTCACAGTAAAGTCTTTTTCCGGCCATTTCCGGATACCGATCGCTAATATCTTATATGAAGAATTAACAATCCAGTTGATACATCTCAACCCTCACATATGGGCCTAATTGACAAATCAGAAGGACAATCATAACATGATGTGATGATATTTTCCTTCTTTTGTTCATATTCCGGGTGAGGAAGATGAGTCGACTCAAAATTGCCGGGATATTTTCCTGCATTTGACACCATTAAGCTCAACAAGTTAATACAGTATAAATATAAGAACTTTGGCCATTGAATGTCATTTGGCACCATTCTACTCTGAAGTTCAGTAGGCAAACAGCCTAACGACATTGAAGCGAAATTGAACATATTAAATGGAGAAAATGGTAGAAGAATGTCAGCAGAATAAGCCATTAAGGGTTAAATCACAACAACAAATGAAAATTACAAAAAAGACATTCCTCATCTTCCAATTTACAAAATTGACGTCATGGGTACAATTATATATTATAAGTGTTAATCTCTCTTATCGAGTATTCTTTTTATATCTTTAATCTGATGTCATCAATCTCATATTATTCTTAGTTACAACCTACAACTCTTCAACAATAATGTCATCCCCACAAAAAATCAACTGTGTACATGTCGAGCTAAAGAAAAACACTAAATGAATCAAAATAATAATGGATTTAAAAAGAATAACAAAAAGCACAAATCCAACAAAAACTTCAAATAACCAAATAAAGAGGGAACGAAACTGAGATTTTTTAAAAATATGAGGAAAATGATTGTTGCGATTAACCACTGTAATTCAAATTACGCAACTGCCCATTCTCCAATTAATATAGCAGAAAATACTTTCAGCTAGATACGCATTATTAAATTTGCGTAACACCAATACACACTTATTCTGCATTCTAAACAACAAAATTAAGAAAAAGGACCTCTAGTTTTTAAAATTTCAAAAAGATTCAAAGAGAAAAGAAAAGAATTGGGAGATCAGATGGTAGTGCATGTATATGTTTATACTTCATACATAAAATCAGGAGTATTCTATGGTTATAAAATCTTCATTTCTCCCAAAAATAATATATTAACTATAATAAAAAGTTCATAAAGAGATATTTAATAGCACCAAGTGAAGATTAGTTACAACTTACAAGTCTTCAACAACCATTTCAACCTGCAAAAAATCAATTGTATACATCCAGAGCTGAATAAAAACACTACACATATATTAGTTATATGAATGAAAATAATAATGGGTGTAACAAACAAAGAATGCAATTTTTTTAATTAAGAAAATGAAAGGAAAATGATTGTTGAGATTAACCACTGTAATTCAAATTACCCAACTGCCCATTCTCCAATTTTTATAGCAGAAAATACTTTCGGCTAGATACGCATTATTAAATTTGCATAACACCGATACACACTTATTCTGCATTCTAAGCAACAAAATTTTCTTAAAATGAGTTTACAAGTAAGATTCAAATAGGAAAAGAAAATTGGGAGATCAGATGGTAGTGCATGTATATGTTTATACTTCATAGATAATCAGGAGTATTCTATGGTTATAAAATCTTCATTTCTCCCAGCATTATTTCAAACAAACATGAGATCTTTAAATATGAAAAGCAATCAGAGTGCTAAAAATATGCAAACCACCAAAAATCATACAACAAAAAGAATTTTAATTGATGCATCACCATGAAAATATACAATTATTTCCCTGAAATAGATGCAGCAACTATTAAGAGAATATAGGTGAGTTTACTGACCATTCACAGAGTGTTTTGCACGCATTAAATGCAGCATCATGTGACTGGCTAATTAACCACCATTTTCAACTAATAAATTCTTAAAAATTCGACAAAAAATGAACACAATTGAACAAAATTATTTCACCATACCATTTAAACACAAAAATTAATTTCCATGCAATTAAAACAGTGTGGTATTTTATATTGTCATCTTCCGACACAAAGTTGGTACTTGAAAAACCTATTTGCTTTAATGATGACATTCCAATAAATAATTATTAAAAAAATTCATCAAAAATATTAAAAATATTTCAAATCAAAAGGGAATGCGTACATTTGGAAATGTCCCTTAAAAATTAAGCAATGAAATATTAGTAATAAATCCATTGCTAAAAAGATTAATTAACTAAGAGTTTGAGTTAATTTAGTCACCATCAGACACAGAAATTGGTATATTAACCAAAACTGCTGTGTAGATGACCGTACTTGAAACTCTATACAAAACACTGGATTTCAAATTACTCTTAATCAAATTCTTAATTAAATCGAGGAACATAAACTTAAATCAAAGATTATCATATCAAAAGCACAGAGTCTATATCTGATCTAAAATAAGAATGTAAAAATAGGAAAAAAGAAGGAAGAGTACAACAAAATTATTGGACCCTATCAGAGTAACTATGACAAATGCATCATCTGGAAGTAAAACTCCATAGCTTTATCAAAGGTTTTTCCTCATCAGGCATATGAAACAACAAAATAACGAGAGATAGAAATAGACCTTCAGATTAGCGCCTACTAGATCTTCGCAATGCAAAACCCTAATTCACCAGCGGCGCCGCCATGTGAGGGTTTAGGGTTTTGAGAGGGAGAGAGATTAAAGCTTGCTCTGTTTATATGGAGAGACAAACATCATTTGTGGGCTCAAAATCTAAATACGAAGGCCCATTTTTTAAATTTCCTTTTATACGCGTTGAGAATATGTTTGTGGGCTTCGGCCCGTGAGGGAAAAAAAAATTAGTGGAGATTTTATATTTTTATTTGTCAATATTTGCATAGAGGCTCTTTATTTTTACTGAATTGCAAAAATTTTGCCATGCTATGGGAACCAAACACACACCCTGTGTTATTCCTAAATTACAAAGAACTTGGAAGGGACCATTTTCTGCAGTTTAGATGTGATGTAATCTGTTTGCAAATTTCTCATTGTATAAATTAACAAATAAAAAATTAAATTGTTACACACAATTGACAGTTCTCCTCAAAAGAGAATAGACATTTCACTGAGTGAAAACAGATTATATAAAGGTTTGATGTATTTCTTATTAAATTTGCACCGTATTTACATCACATGTTACAAGAATTGCATAAAACCTCATTCTGTGGAACTATAACCTAGTTAATTATTTAAAAAAACGATGCCTCTTATTTCATGGGGTAACTCAGAATGCTCATCATTATTGTTTGTATATTCACGCCATGTCAACTCTCTTTATTTGTTATGTTCAAATCAAGTTAACATTAATTCCATTGTAAGCAATAGGAGAATACATCCATAGTTCATCATTGCTTAGAAGCTGAAATTAATAAATTTATACAACAAAGTCAATACATTGAAACATATCGGATTAATTATTTAATAGATGATAAACGAATATGATTAATTGAGCAACCAACCTTAATTTGTAATTGCAAGAATTTGACATAATGTACAGCTTCTTCCAGCATTGTGCTAATGTCAACCTGTTGAACCAAAATAAAAATCATATTAAATATTTATGTTTATAGATATAGGTATATTATGAACCAACCAAAATGCATCTCAATCAACATTCATAGTTGACCATGTATGTTGACAGTGTATGATTGATGCAAAGTTTATATTTTGTTTTGTACCATTATACATTTTACATTATATACAAGTACACATTTCTATTCATATATTTCCCATGTGCAATATATCTTTTATCATGTTTAATATATCTATGATCTATCCATTATATATTTTATTCTGACAGATGTATAGTATTCCATGCGGTTCATTTTTGTCAAATATACTTTTTACTTTATTCAATATACATTTTTTCTTGTTAACTACGAATATTTTCTTGTTAACTAAGAATATTTATTCTGTATAATATTATATATCTTTTTAAATGATGAAAGTCAAAATAATAATCACAAAATGGACGGTTATAACCTCTTATATTTTAATCAACTCAAACTCTTTTATTCCAAAAAAAGAAAATATGAAAATCAAAACCTACCTTTGTTCCATTTGGCACAAGACTCTGAAGAGTTTTCAATCTCAGATTGATCTTCTCTCTTCTTTTCTGCTCAAACCAACAATATATCAAGATTTCCAATTAATTACAAAAAATCTCAATAATTTCTCATCAAATATATATTTTTTAATTTATACAAAATAACCTACCCTTGCATAAAGGCTCTGAGGATCTGTTGCGGTGCCCCTAACGTTGTTTGATTTTCCATTCAAATTTTTGTTTGAATTATCAATCGTATTTAATTCTCCATTTGAATTTGATTCATCGTCTGAATTGCATGAACTGGACTCTCCATTACCGCCTTCTTCACCCTCTTCATTCTTACGTTTTCTCTGCAGCAATCATTAAATATAAATTTATCAAAAATAAAAACCAAACTGAACTAAAAATAAGAAAAATAAATATGGAAGTTGGAGTTTTGAGCGTACTACATTTCATAAAAAAAAATAAGAAAAATGAAAATGCAAAACTAAAACATACCGCGAGTGGCCTTGATCTCTTTTTAGCCACATTTTTAAATGTCTCAACATTTTCATCATATATACACGCATCAAGCTTTCGTTTTCCATTATTTTGCCCTGATTTTTCACGACCTGCCACGTTACTCTCCGAAGTTTGGTTCAAATATTGCATGTCCAAACCAACAGGAAGCTGATACGATGCGATATTTCGTTCTTCTGACGTGTAATAGTTTAGCATTGGTGTAACATTTTCAAAACCCTCATAGCTTAGAGGAGGAAGAAAAGAATTAGGGTTTAAGAGAGACTGAATTTGATTCTGCGCGTTTTGATCCAAATAGTGAGAGCCAAACCATTGTAACATAATTTCTGATTCCTCTTGAGCCAGGATTGAGTTGAAAGATGTGTAATTTGATTCATATGATACTTCTCCATGATCCATATTTTTTTGAAAGAGAAGAATTGGTAAAGCTTATTGGCAAAAAAAAAAAAAGAATTAGTAAAGTTTTGTTTTATGTAGAAGGTTTAGAGAGAGATAGAAGAATGGTTTGAATGGTTTGTTTTATGTTTTTGATTTGAAAATGGAAGAGTATTTATAGTACTTTTCGTGTGACTAATTCGGGAGCCGATTAATTTGACTCATTGTACCATATCAATTTGTTTTTTCAAAAATTTTGAATTATTTTATCATTTTTTAAAATTAATATTTTTATTGTTTGAAATAACAATTGAGATATGTGAAAGTCAGACCAGACGATCCAACTCAGCTCAGATGAAAGATAGTGATGTTGTTAAAATAATAATCTGAATTTTAGTAAATATCTTCTGTGATCTTAGGTTTCAGAGTATTTTGATTGACATATTAGAGGTTAAGTGCTAAATTTTCATATAATTTTCTCTTCGATCTTCTTTTTTTTTATGATTTTTTTTCTCTTTGATCTTATGAGTAGAGTATAGATATTTTCTCTTTGTTTGTTACATTCTTAATTAATTTGAGGACCTTAGTAAAATGATCTGGAAATTGGCTAGACTCTCCAGTTATAAGTAAATTGGAGATGAGGTATGTTAAAATATATAAATATCTGAGTTGTGTTTCTGAAATGAACTTATAATAATAAAAAGAGTTAGCAAAAGTAACAGTTTTGTATTTGAGTTCATGTAAACAAAAGGTTTTTTGATGAAAATGTGAAAAAGGTTTTCAATTTGAAAATAGTTTTTTTGCTTCTGTGAGTCAGAAATAGTTTTTAATATCAAATCAACAATTTATTTTTGAATTCACATAATTCAAAATAAAAATAAGAATAAGAAATTGGAAAGCCAGAGTTTTAAAATGTTATTTACACAAACAAATACGGAAGTGTTATTTTTATAATTCTTGTTGTTTTGAAGGTATTTGAAAAAGATAACACAAAATCTTATCAATAATCTTACATTGCATAAAATGATTGGGTCTAGGTGTACAAAGATAGCTGGTAGATCGTGTGAGGTTATGTTTATTTAATGTTTAATTCAATTAATTAAAGGAAAACATGTCCAACTTATAGAACCATGTTCAATTAATGCTCATGTGTTAATACAAGTATTTGAGAAATATAAATTTGTAAAGGTACAATTTTTTTTTTTTTGGATGAAATGATAAGATTATTTAGTTAAGAATATCATACATGATTTGTTTGAATAAAGCAAGAGATAATTTTGGTTGGTAAGAATGAAATAAATACAAAATTTTAGAAGATGAGGGGAAGAGGTCGGCATGACAAAATTATTTCAATTTTCAAAGTAATTTTAATAAAATAAGTAAATAATTAGAAAAGATTAATTAATTAATTTTGTGCTTCCCTTAGTCGGTGCATAACAAACCACTGTTTCTTGGCATATAACTTGAAGATTTTCAAAGTTATCTGTGGGGGATAGGTATTAAAAAAAAGATATTATTTGAAGATGATATTTAATTCCCTCAAAAAAATATGAATAATATTGTGAAATTTTATAAAATAGCCTATATTTTCTCAAATTTATAAAACTTCTTAACTTTTGGAATATTAAAAAAATCCTACATCTAATTTTTCACTTCCAAGAAACCATCCGATTTCTAAAGTACTTAATAAACCCCATACCATTTAGATTTTAACTTTTATTAAAAAAACATAAATATAATATTTCAATCACATATAAATTATGAAAAAAACTCAAAAAAATATGAGAGGTTCTTAGAATGTAAATTTTTCAAAGTTGAGAAAGTTTGAAATATTCTAAATATTAGGAAGTTTTCCATAAAAATGAAATATATGAGAATATAGGGCGCCTTTAAAAAATCCCCATAATATTTTCTGTTCAAACTTTGGTTTATTATATTTCTCTCTTTTGTCTTATTCGAGTATTTTTTTTTTTAATGATTGTCTTATTTGAGTATATATTTGTCATTTTGGAATTTGTTATAGATCATGGCATTTGTTATATCACCATAGAGCTTTTCTTTTCCCAAAGGTAGTAATGATAATAATAACAATAATATCATTAGCTTTTACATAAAAAATAACATAATTATTAATTTTTCACATGCAACCTCCAAAGTAACATTATATGAAGTGTAAATTTCTTAGAGAAAAATTGCAAGTTTTTTATTTTCTTCTTTTCTACTAAATAATTAACCTGTCACATTGAGATAATCACACACACACACATATATATATATATATATATATATATATATATATATATATATATATATATATATATATATATATGTATATATATATGTCATGAGAATAGATAAATCATATTTTCTAGAATTTTCTTACTTCACAGTATACTATCATTTTTAATAATTTTTCAGGGAATATAAGCTTATTTAAAATTTTTTAGCATTATATAAGAATTAAGAACTTCTTAAATAAAATAAAATAAATTATGTAAGAACTTTTAATTAGACGGCAATAGTTGACATATGTCCTTAACCTTTAATTTAATCTTTGCAAAAAACTATATTAATTCCATGCTTTATACTTCCAAAGTATACTAATATCCTTGTCATATGGTTATCTTCAAATGATTATTGATAAAGATGGTTTTAATTAAATATTAAGTTAATAAAATTTAATTTAAACAAATCACTGGAAATTAATAGTTCCTAAACTCATTTTTTCTACAGCTTCGAATTCGAATTATTTCATTTCTAATCCACAAAATAATAAGAAATCAAAAGTTCATTGTATCCAATTTGAAATTTTTAAGTAAAGGAGTTGGATGAAATATTTTTTTCGTAGTTTATTGGATAAAAAAATTACAAAGATCTTCAACTTGTCTTAATGTCCCCTTAAAGGGACAAATAGGTATGAATATGTCATGAGAGGTGTCTCTAAAGAATTTGAATAGTTCAAGTATGATGTTTTTTGTTCAAAAAAAAAAATTATTCATCAAACAATTATGTTTTTTTTTTAATTGGGATACTGGATCATTATGCTCGTGCATGTATCTTCATATGAATACATTATTCATACAAGAAAAAGATATGGATTATTCCCATCATAAACACAAATTTGAACTCATGTGGTGGTTTGTTAGATTAAAATATTTTCATATTCTGTTCTTTTTTTCATAATTCATGAGGAAATTTTTTGTTTGAGTCCCGAATTTTCATTGTGTTTTAAATTCTCACAGGAGCCAACGAGTCATACACCTAAAACCTTTTCTTTTAAGAATATACCTAAAACTTAGAAGGTTCTGTTTTGAAACCACATATTTTCCAAGCTGAATTAAACCAAAAGGGCGTCTATGCTTGAAGGTTCAACGATGATTGCTAGCCGTCGACCTTTTTCTTTTCTGTTTGTTGCAACATACGATAAAAATAAAAATGTTTTGAATTTTTTACTCGAAGCATTTTCAGTTCATCATCTTTCTTCCACCCTCATTCAGTAGATTTGATATACACAAAATATAAGTAATATATATATATATATATATATATATATATATAGATATATATATATATATAAATAAACACAAAATTGCACTTGATAGAATTGATCACTGATCCCTCCTGGAAAAAGACCGTTGATACAATAATGTCTCTTTAAAAAAAATCATCTACAATCATCTTATGTTTATGACATATTTAAAGAAGGCAAGCGATTTTTCTTAACTTAATGGTTGAGTATTTTAGTTAAAATACTAGAGTTTGGAGTTCAAACTTTACATACATCAATTGAACTAGAATATTTTTTTTTCTTTTGCATAAAAATATTCCTCGCTTAAGGACTTAAAATTGACGTATTTAAATGAGATCTCATTTGTCATATATTTTCTTTACAACATGTCTCGTTTTAAGAGGACAAACTAGGGAAGAAAACTACTCGAACCATCATCTCTACGTGGTCCTCAACCTATCTGCGTCTCTCTCCTCCCATTGCATGGGTGGAGCAACCACCACAAGAATTCTTCGGCAAGATGGACATGACGAGTGGGCCCTAAGCCACGTGTCAACACAACTAACATGAAACTTGTGCCCACACATAGGCAACACCCTCAAATCCTCCCCCTCCTCAAAATCCATCAAGCATATCACGCACTCACTTTGGTTTTGGCAGTAATTTGTTCTTTCGTATCTCACCTTTGGTAAAGACTTAAGCATCTTCTTTTTCAAACCTTGGTTTGGGCGAGGAATTGGAAGTTGAACTTGAATTTGCTGTTGATATTGTCGTGGTGATGAATTTGGATTTGGATTTGGACTTGGATTTGAACTTGAGGAATTCCGGAGAGAGGCGCATCGTGCGATTAAAGCGAGGCCTAGGATGCAGATGAGAGCACAGAGAAGAGCTGCAAGTATTATGACTATGTCTGAGTCGACTGTTATAGAGTCTGAGGGGTCTGCTGTGGCAATGGTGGCGGTTGAGGTAGCGGCCGGTAAAGGGAGTTGAGGGGATTGGAGAAGATTTCTCATGATGATTATTATTTTTTTTATTTTTCGATCATTTGTTTTGTTTTGTTTTGTTTATATAGATGGTGGAGGCATGGGGATTTTGTAAGCTTAAGGGATAAATATATAGTATGTGATTTTAGAAAGCTTTATGGTTTAGTTCAACATATGGATTTTTATTAATTGAGTGCAAAAAGGTACTAAGATAAATCTTGTTTTTCTTGAGTAGTGAGTGACCTAACCCTAACCTACTTTACCTTCCACTAATTAGTATCTGCTCAACTAAAGCACAACAATGGTAGCAGTAGCACAACTGCATAAGACTAGTTGGTGTGAGTCCACATAACCGTTCTGTTTGCTTTCTTTTTCTTTCACATTTGTTCGTTTCTATTAATAATATGGTAAGGAATGATAATCTTATTATGTGACCATTCATATTATATTTACAAATTTTCCTTCTCTGTTCTTTGTAAGATTTTATATGATTTTCTACTAAACTATTTTTAATTTGAGCTCGTCTACAAAGTACTCCACTTTTTTTAATTTAACGATTTCGAGATCTAATCGAGACCATTGAATTAATAGGGGTGTTTTTGGCATATAAATATTAATCAGAAGATTTCGTTTTTAATTTGTTTCTATAATATACACATTTTATTTCCTTTCAATTTGATTGTCAATCGGATAAGCAAAAAAGGAAATGAAAATTCAAATAATAAACGCTCATCCTAATATCTCTCTAACTATTTGACTTATTTTCCATATATGTATTGTCTCTTTAATCCACTACTTTGAATCAAGTCTTTTAGCTTTTAAACAGACAAAAATATATTTGAACTTAATTGATTGAAAATTCTTTTGAATTTTTCTTTTGTTTAATATCTTTTTCTTAGTTTTTACATTATTACGTGTTTGAAAATTCTGAATCTTTATCTGCGATTCAATTAATTACATATTCATTATTCATAAAATATTATATACTTGCTTATAGATCTAAAAAGTTAGTTTTTCTTTGTAGAAAAATCACTAATTCTTTTTTAATTAAATATATGAATTCTCAAAATTCAAGTCTGTTATGAATCAACAACCTTTGTAATTGGGCAAGTATATTGATATTAATATTAATATTTATAATGATATATGAACAAGAATTTAAGAGAGCGGTAATGGATCGAGCGGAGAGAAGAGAACTGTAAAGCAGTAAGGAGAGGGAGAAGAAACAGTTAAACTAGAGATGAGATAAACTATGAAAATAGAAATAAATGAAGGAAAAGATTTAGGAAGATGAAATTACTTACTTACCATTTTTCATATATTTTAAAAAGAAAAAAAAAAGTCTACTATGCTCCAGTTCAGATTTAATATGGATCATCCGATCTAAATAAATTTATCAATGTGCAGTACTGTAGACAAGTTCTTTTAATTTATAACTTGTTTGATCATCTTTCACTTCAGCTGAACTCTAATAATTATGAACAATCAAGCTGCTTCTCCCTTTTGGCTAATTTTGTACTCAAGCATAAATCAATTAGAGCTAAAAAAAATTATTTTTTTCATAAAAAAATAAGACTATTTTAAATTAATAAAATCTTCTAATTAAAACCGCAGAGTATTCAAGCCCATCTGAAGTTCTAATTTAAAAAAAAATGTCCATGCTTACTAGATCAAACGGTTAGGTACCCTTAAATTTTCAAGAGAGATTTTACGTTCGAATTACAACAAACACAATTGGCAGTATTTAACACGTCTTTCAATCTAGTGATAATGTGCTTGAATCTTAATTTTTTTAAAGTACTGTTTTTCATAAAAGTTAATTAAAAATCATGTCGACATATAGAATTTAGAAATATTTATGGTTACAACTAATGTGAACGTGCGCAGTTTAGCAATGGCTACGGCTGATTTATTTTATGTAATGTTCATCTCATTTATTATTACTTGATAAAATTAAACCATGTGCTTTGCCTAATAAAATTAAAATAAAGAAATAAAATATTCATCTTTAGTGCATTGTATCAAGAATTGAATATTTAAAACTCAAGTTAAAATGGGGATGAACTTTGAAGAGACCAAATTGAAGATGCAAGTTTTAAAATATCAAAAAAGATTTTTTTATTGAAAAAAATTAAAAACAATATTGAACATTCATGTTAAATATATATAATGGCCATAGAAGTGAATTTAAATCTCACTTTGTTTTGGCTTAATTTAAATCCTAATTTCTGGAAAGTGATAAATGACTCAAGTCGGCATCAGTTATTATTCCTTAAAATTAGACTAGTTACATTACTAATTGATGTGACAACTGACGAAAGATTCATACTCGCAATTTTTTTTAGTTTTTTTCATAATTAAAAGAAATTATCTTTATAATATATATAATAATCATAAATAACTAAAAGAGCATGGAATTCAAATGGGAATTTCTTGGAGCTGCCCGCCTGCTCAAAATGCAATATATACAATAGAAAATTGTTTTAATTCTTTTCTTTTCTTAGGAAAAATTTATTTAAAAAAATGCCATGTAATATAATAGTACATTTAATTTCATATAATATATATGTAGGCCTATCTGTGGAAAAGTAGTTATTTGGTTATATAAATAACTTTTTTTTTGAAACAGTATATATAAATAACTAATTCTTAAAATACTAAGTTAACAAAAAATTAATGAATATTATTACCTCTTCTTTAAATCACCCAACATATCCTAATTACACTACAAATTTGTTTATGGCCGTTTAATAAACATAAATCAGGTTCGAACTATCAAAAATAAAATCAACACAATAGAGGTTTTGCAAAATAAAAAAATTGAAGCCAGACACAAAAAAAACAAGGGAAAACAACTAGCAGTGAAGAACAATACAACTTTTACAAGGGAATGATTAGGCAGAAAAAGACACTTACAATTCTTTTGTATTGATTTTATCATTGAATCTAATAATCAAATATGAAGTCAAATTATAAAATATTACAGATTGGCATCATTAAGTCAAAACTGTACCATTTGTCATATATTCTAACCACATGCTAGAATGTATGTTAAAAATAAAAAAAAATGTGCATAATTAATGTAAAAAAAAAATGAAAATTTACATTATTTTATATCTATTAATTAGGCTGATTAGGTTTACTTTAAGATAGCAAAATCATTAATGCATTATGGAATGTTTTTCTATAAATTCATGAGGAAATTTTCGTTGTTTCTTTTCTTTTCGTTTTTTGAATTTTTGTTTAAGACTCTAATTTTCATTGAATTTTAAACCGGACAAATAGGGAATTCTTTTTATTTTGAACCCGTCCGCCATAGGCAGAAATAAATGTGGAATAGGCATTTCGTAAAAAAAAAATCAAAGAAATTGAATTAAACGCTTTTTATGATTTTTCAAAAAAGGTAAAATTCAAATAAAATGCTTCTTACAAATATATATGTATGATTACAATACAACTGATCATGTGATCCTGTCCCTCAATTTAGATGTAATGTAATTTCCTCCCGTAGTCCCAATTACTATTACTTAATAAAACCACACCGTGTGCTTTTCATGGTTAATTAAACTGAACAAATAAAATATTCATGTTTAATGCACTGTATCTAGAGTTGAATCTAAAACTGACATTAAAAATGAGGATTAACTTAGAAAGTTAGAAGAGAACAAATTGAATAGTTAAAACAAAAATTGAACACTCATGTTAAATATATAATAGTAGAATGACTAAAAATAAGTTTCTCATAATTCAAATGTATAATGAGCTAGATTCTTTTGACAACGGACTTATTCAGTTAATGCATGGCAATATCAACTATAAAATGGTTGCAAATTCTGACCGTACGGATGGAATATATATGTTTTGAATATATCTTGGATCAATTTTCAAAGGAATCGAATAATTATATCATTGTCATCATGTATCATCAAAATAAGAAGCAAAATTTATAAAAAATATACATACACATTTTGATAATTTTTGATAATGCATGATGGTAATGATATATATCTCCGATTCTTTTGAAAATTAGGTTACGACATAATCAAATCATATATATTTCATCCGTACAGTTGGAATTTGAACTAACAATTTAGAGTTTGAAATACAACAATGTTATCATGTGTTGACCAAATAAGATTGTTGTAAAAAAAAAAATCACCTCATATATAATTTATTAGATATACATCAAGATATGTAATATGTATTAAATAAAACATTTTCTTCACTTAAAAAAATATAACAGTCATTATTCTATTTCACAACTGAACCTGTATACTTAATTCAAGGGAAATTTATCAAAACACTCTAGTTGTCATGAATATTTAAAAACTCCTCTATAAAATGGATTGAATTTTTACCCTTCTAATGTTACTTTTTAACACTGTCATTTTTTCCTTTTTGGACCAAAATGCATGTCAGTATTTTTTTAATTATTTTATTTAATCTAAAATAATAAATAAATAAAACATTTTATGACATAATGTCTGATGTTTTATGATACTATTTTACAACACATTATTCTATTTTGCGATTTTATATTATATATAATGTATCATAGTATATCATCATAATACAATATGGTGAAATATTGTATCACAAAATATTATTTATTTATTACTTAAGATTGAATAAAATAAAATATAAAATAAATCGATGGGAGTTATTTTGGTTAAAAAGTAAAAATATAGACAAAATGTTAAAGATAAAAACAGTATAAAATTAAAGATACAGAAATTCAATCAAATTTATAGGAATTTTTTTATAGGGAATGGAAAAAATGAAATTTTTTTTAAATATTTTAAAATTATTTTTTTTTTTTTTTTGAAAAATTCCCCTTTAACTCAAATCCTAAAATTTTGGAAACTGCAGAACCGATCATCATGTAAAAATGATAGAGAAATCACAATCACAACAGTGACTCAAGTCGGCATCGATTGTGAAATTAGACTTCTTCGTTTATTAATTAACAAGAAATATTCATAACAATTTAATTTTTATATATACTATGGAATTCTCAAATTAAAATGGGAATTTCTTGGTGGCTTGGTGCCGCCCGCCTGCTCAATATGCAATACAATGGATTTTTTTTTTTTCTGAAGTCTAAGGAAAAAACTTATCAAAAAAAAGAATCTAAGGAAGATCCCCAAATTACATAATATCCAATGTGGGAATGCTATACGAGTTGATTGTAGAAATATATTAGTAATGGAATTATTTTCTGACTATATTTATTTTAAAAAGTCGTCATAAAATATGATACAATAAAATATATTATTTCATATAATATATAGGTTAAGCCTATCTGTGGAGAAGTATTTATTTACGAATTTAATTCTTAAACATTATTTAAAAAATAAAAAATGAACATTGTTACCTGTTCTTTCTCTGACGATAAGAAAAAATAATGTTAGAATACTTTTTTAATCTACATATAATTATTTTCAAAACAAATATTAAAAACTATCAAATAATAGGCTACGAAATATTAAAAAAAACACTGGAAAACAACTAGCAATGCTTGCATATCAAAAACAAGGAATGATTAGGCAGAATAAGACACATCTATTTTTTTTCTTTTCTTTTATCATTTTATAAAACAAATATGAGGTCAAATTATAAAATACTACAAATTGGCATCATTAAGTCAAAATTGCACCATTTTCCATAAATTATCGTAATCATTTTGTGTGTTTGAATAAAATTGATAGAGAAAGTTTATATTATAAGCTAATTTTGAATTGGTTTTTCTGACTTGGAAAGTTTCCCCCACACCAACATTGGAATGTTAAAATGTATGTGGAAAAATAGAAAAAAGAAAACAAATGTGCAGTGTAATGTAAAAATGAAAATTTTACATTATTTTTATATATTTATTAGACATATCAAGTTTGTAGTAAAATACATGGAAGGATAAATATGATATACTATGGATTTTTTTGAAATGAGATATATTATGGGTTTTAGAATGATAAATTTGATATATGCATTTTCCCAGGGATAAATTTGATGTATTTGAATTTAGAAGGTCAAATTGGAAGTTTACATTTTTAGAAAAGTAAATATAAAATTGTAAATTTTTACATTGGGTAAAATAAAATTGCCCCTATTTTATTCAAAAGCTGTGTTAGTTATACCTACAAAGAAAAAGCCCATAAAATACAAAAACTATCCAGCCCTTAAAGCCCAACCTACTCTCCAAAATTAAAGTTAAATCACACCTTAATATCTTACTTCGTTTTACTAATTACGAACGTGTCAGATTCTCAATAGGTGATTGCGTTTTCCAATCAAAAGAACCATGACAAATTCCTATGTGGGCTATAAGAACATCAAAACAGAAAAGTAAAACTTGAGCAAGAATTATTTACATGGACATGGTCTACTAAGACAATAAAGAACATTTTACTGACATATGGGACCCACAAGGAAGTGACACGGTCTAACATCTCAATAACTTCAAAATTTCCAACCCGAAATCTAAAGCCCTCTTAAATTCAAATTCCAAATCTCAAATCTCAAATCTCAAACCCTTCTTCTCCTTCTCCTCTCTCTCGATTTCAAATCCTTTCAGCGCCATTATTCACTCAATCAGCTCTCATTTCTACAAAGAAATATACTTTTTTTTTTTGAATACTATACTTCTTCTCTTTGATAAACCCTAGTTGGAGAATCGGAGCTGAATCCGACCATGAGCGCCGCGCCTGTGCCGCTCGGCAGCGGAGGGAAGGAGCTGGTTAAACCGCCGTCCGACGGGATCTCCAATCTCCGGTTCTCGAATCACAGCGACCATCTCTTGGTTTCTTCTTGGGATAAGGTACTGACTGAACTGTCTGCTCATTTCCTTACTTTTCTTTGTTTAATCGCACGATATGTGCTGAGTTTTCGATTTTTTGCAACAAATGATCTCTGATACTTGATTTTTTTTTTTTTCAATTGATTGTTGAAACTGTTGATTTGCTTATACAGAGCTAACTACTGTTTGATATTTTCTTCTTATTTTGATAAAATTGCTTTAAACTTAAATCTTGTTCTCTAATTAGACTGTCAGGCTTTATGACGCGAGTGCAAATGTTCTCAAAGGTGAATTCATGCATGGCGGCCCAGTGCTCGATTGTTGTTTCCACGACGATTCTTCTGGATTCAGTGCTTCTGCCGATCACACTGTCCGAAGGTCCAAATCCCAAATCTCAATCTCATTCTTCCCCAATTCCAAACATCTCAAACTCAAATTAAAATTCATCTTTTCACAGGTTCGTATTCAGTTCAGGAAAAGAAGACATTCTAGGCCGGCACGATGCTCCAGTCCGCTGCATCGAATACTCTTACGCCACAGGTAAAATAGTCCTCACAATTAATTTAAGGGAAATTTGCAAACAAACCCCTGCATTATTACCAAAATTGCAAAAAGGCCCTATCATTAGATTGAAGTTAACACCGTTAATCTTAATAGTTTAATCACATGAAATTTTTTTAAATATTAATTAATATTTTTGTTTCAGAAAAATACTTTTCTTAAAAATTAGTTTTAAGAAAAAATATTTTTTCCAAAAATAAATTTCTCAAATAAATTTTTTCTGAAAAAAATATTTTTTCAGAAAAAAATAAATTTCTTAAGTAAACTTCCTTAAAAACAGTTTTCAAAACTAATTTTTTATGGAAATCTCCCTTAATTTAAAAAAGTACTAGTACTACTTGCCTTACCCGCACACGAATTTTTGTTATTCCCAGGGCAGGTAATCACAGGCAGCTGGGACAAAAGCATCAAGTGCTGGGACCCGCGCGGGGCCCAGCAGAGCCCCGTGGGGACCTACCACCAGGGCGAGAGAGTCTACTCCATGTCACTCGTGGGGAACCGGCTGGCCGTCGCGACAGCTGGCAGGCACATTAACGTCTACGACTTGAGGAACATGGCGCAGCCTGAGCAAAGGCGGGAGTCGAGTCTGAAGTATCAGACCCGATGCGTCAGGTGCTATCCTAATGGAACTGGTAGGCTAAATATTCTTTATTAAAATGGAAATTTTGTTATTGACGTGGTGTGTTAGGTGTTATCCTAACAGAAGAGGTAGGTTGGGATAAAAAAGGGGTGGTTTGGCGGAAAAGCCCCTGGGGGTTTTGGAAGGCTTAAAATACCCCTACTATTGACTTTTTGTTCGAAAAAGAAAATGGATTTTGGAGTTCATGAGTGTTTTTCCTTGTTAGTGTTTCATATGCTGAGGGGTTTCTGTAGATGTGTGAAAGTATAGGAGGTTTTTTTTTTCTCTGATGAAGTTTTCCGTTTGAATTTTTTTTTATTGAAAATGGATGTTTTCTTTTTGCAATTTTAGATAATTTAGGGCTATCTTGGAAATATCACTTATTTAATGATTTGATTTTGTTTTTTTATTTGTTTTGGATTTAGGGTTTGCATTGAGTTCGGTTGAAGGGAGAGTCGCGATGGAGTTCTTTGAAATGTCTGAAGCGGCTCAGTCTAAAAAGTACGAATCTTTAATTTTCTGTCTATTTAATAAAAAAAATATGAACATTATTTTTATTTTCTTGCATAATATTTTGTGTTTTTTAATGGATAGGTATGCATTTAAGTGCCACAGAAGATCTGAGGGCGGGCGAGACATTGTGTATCCTGTCAATGCTATTGCCTTTCATCCAATGTACATATTATACTTTATTTTATTTATTTTATTTTTATTTATTTTTAATTTTTTATATTTTTATAGTTATGGGACTTTTGCAACGGGCGGTTGTGATGGGTACGTAAACGTATGGGACGGAATTAACAAAAAGAGGCTTTATCAGGTAAAATTAATCAAAAAGTTAAAAAAAATATTTAATTCATAATTATAATTATAGTTTTTTCTGATTTATTTATTATTTATTTTTGTGTAGTACTCTAAATATCCGACCAGTATATCAGCCTTGTCTTTTAGCAGAGACGGTCATCTTTTGGCCGTTGCTTCCAGTTATACTTTTGAAGATGGCGATATTCCGTAAGAAAATTAATATTTTTTAATTGTATAATTCTTAGGGGTGTTTGTGCAAAATTTACTGATTTTTCGTGTTGGTTTTTTAAGGCATGAGCCTGATCAGATATTTATTCGGTCGGTGCAAGAAGTGGAAGTGAAACCGAAGCCTAAAGTGATGCCTACGCCTGCTTGAATAATTGAATTTGGAAAGAATGGAGGGTTTAAGTGAAAATTTGTATAATCTGTTAGGGGTCTGAGTAGAATTATGTGTTTAGATGGTTTAAGTTTTTTCTGTGTTTTTTTTCCTTTTTTATTATGATCTTTTGTGGAATCGGTTTAGTTAGAAGTGAGGTTGAATGGACTTGGTGTATTGTGTACTGGTGGATCATGTCTAGGTTTCTTATTTGATGCAAGGAATTCTTCATATTATGTCCCTAAGGTTCCAGACCAAATTTACGGACGGTTTATACTTGTTAAATCCAAACAAACCTTTAAACTTGTTAAATAGTTATTAATAAATGGACTTTTTTTTTGAACGGGCAAAAAAAAAAATTAATTTGGAGAATAGTCTAGTTTTTAAATTATTTGTGAAACTAGCTCGAAACTGAGCTAGTTTCGCCAAGTGACTGTGCAAAACACACTGTTCACTGGCAAAAAAAAAAAAAAAAAAAATTTTGCCAGTTTCGTCCTGCCATGGGGGAAACAGTATTTTTTAGCTTAATTCAGTGGGGAAAAAAAATGAGAAAATTGATATTTTGCCCCGCCCCACTTATTGAGAAATAAGGAAGGCAAGATTGTGCTTCTGCTATTTTTATATTTCTTAGATAGTAACTGTTGCTTTAAAGATTTGTAATATTTTAGTTTTTGTAGTTCTATCATTGTAAATAGCCCATATAACAATTATTTATTCGTATTAATACAACATAATCAAACACTTTATCATTCAAAAAAATAAAAATAAAAGGGAGTACCATTCATATTTCTCCGAATCAATCCTACCATCTATTTTAACCCTAATCCTAATCCACCAATTCCTTGCCCCTTTTTTTTCTCTCTGGACGCCGCCAGAGGCAGAGAAGAAGCGAAAGAAGAAGAAAAAAAAACCCTTCCGCGGCTCCGCCCAATCTCTGCCCTTCGCTCCGCCGTCTCCCTGATCCTATACTTGTCTTCAAACTTTTCATATAACCAAATTTCCCAAACTTATCCTATACTTTTTCCAAACTCAGCCTAAAAGACAGAGTAAGAGATGGTTGACGCTTCCACTGTGAGTTCGTTGTTGCTCAAGTTGGGCGATGCAGCTCTCCAAGAAGCAATCACAATTTGCGGAGTGAGTGACAGGGTTCAATTTGTGGAGCGTGAGCTGAGACGAATTCGGTCTTTCCTAGAAGATGCTGATTCAAAGAGAAGAAAGGGTGACAATAGAGTCCAAAACTGGATTAAAGATGTGAGAGATGTGTCCTTTTTGATAGAAGATGTTATTGACACATTCCTATTAGAAGTTGGGAGAAATAAGGGATTTTTTAGATCTCTTGGGAGGGTTTTGAAAAAATCGCATGTCCTTCATAAACTTAATACGGAAATAAACAAGATTCAGACAATGCTTGGCGAGATCGAGCAAAGTAGAGCAAGGTATTGTTAAATAGTTTAATAATATTTCTAAAATTTAAGCTCTAAAATTGTTTCCTCTCCTATTGGGTTCAAGCCAATTTATTATTTTGTCTGAAATTTTCTATCCATATATCAATATTTGACACAAAAAACCGCAAATTTGACATTTTTAAAAAATTCTAGAACTACATATTTTATCTTTGAAAGGCCAAAAGTTGCAAAATTTTATACAGGACTATTATAACTTTTTATGTGAACTATTTTTGTTATAGTTATGGAATAGAAAATCTGCCAGAAAGCTCAACGGTTGCACATGTCAGGCGGCCAATTAATCCTGAGATAGATAATATAGATGTTATCGGGGTTGATGCTGAGAAGAATGCTATTATCGAGTTGCTTCTTGATGAACGGACTCCCAGACGGTCCGTGGTGTCCATCGTTGGAATCGGCGGACTTGGAAAGACGACTTTAGCCCAAAAAGTATATCAAAGGTTTGTATCATTTAATTTTGGGCTATAATCCTGAGGACCTATGTAGATGGGGAAATTTTTTGATGACGACTTTAAACCTTACTTGCCTACTTAATTCATTTAAGAATTTCATTAGACAGACTTGTAATTTTAGATACAATGCATTTTTTTTTGGGTGAATTCTTGATATTTCTATATATATGGTGATTGATCTTTTTCATGGAATAGACATCTATTTTTTTATATAAAGCCCCTGTATGTTTTATGTACTAATAATATCTGAAAGTTGTGGTGTTGTCAAAATAAAATATCTGTGAGTTAATAGAATAAATATTAGTGATGTGCAACAAATATCTATGTTCATTATCCAAACAGAATGTGGATTGTGTTCGAACTGTATTCGTGATTCTCAAATTGCATCCATATCTGTTTCGGATTTGGGTTCATCTGAATCCCGAGAAAAAATTATGGGTATGAATATGATATAAACTTTTATCTTAACCGTATACACCACTAAACATATTGCATGACGTCCAAGGGTAATTGTTAAAATATGAATATATAACTTACCTAATTTAATATTTTCCAGAAACCAATATATGTGTACAACATCTTTAATTTATTTGCAGTGAAAAGGTGAAGAAGCACTTTGAGGTTAGCGTATGGTTAAACATATCACAAGAGTATAACATACCTAATCTCTTGAAGAAAATGGCAGAGAGGCTCTTGATCAAGCTAGCAGAGCACGAACAAGAGCACGAACAGGACGAAGAACATTTCATTCCTAAGATTAAGGAGGTTCTAGATAAAAAAAAATATTTAGTCGTCCTGGACGACATTTGGACAGGTGCTGATCTATGGAATGAAATGATGAAGATGAACGTCTTACCTGATGCCAATAATGGAAGCCGTGTTCTGATAACGACCAGGTTTTCCGAAATTGCGAAGGCAACAGACCCAAAAAGTGACCCATACAAACTTCGTTTTTTAAATGAGGAAGAAAGCCTGAACCTCCTCTTCAAAAAGGCTTATGTTGACAAAATTGCCAACGGAAGCTATCCTGATGAACTACTCGAACCAGCAAAAACCATCTCAAAGAAATGCGGTGGTTTACCTCTCGCATTAATTGTCGTGGGTGGTCTTTTATCAACAAAAGATCCAACCGGTGTTGCTTGGAATAAAGAGATAGCGACTATGAATTGGCAAATAGGTGAAAACAAGTGCATGGAGATTCTAGCCACCAGCTACGAGGATTTGCCGATTAATCTCAAACCATGCTTTGTTTACCTTGCTTCCTTTCCCGAGGATTGGGTATACGAAGCTGAGTTGATTATTCCTCTATGGGTCGCAGAAGGATTTATACCTCGTGATAAACCGGGTACGATGGAGGAAATAGCCGACAAGTATCTATAAGAACTTGCTCAAAGGTAGTATTTATTTATTGTTACTGTGAGTTGTCTTTTTTGGGATTTTACATATAGAACATAACATAATTTACATATTATAAACAACTTTATTATTTCATTACCTCATAGTATGTGTGATCTGCATTCCGAGAAATTCTAAATTGCCAATCCCACCACCATCTATTAAAAAAAATTATATAATTTTATTATTTATATTCTATTTTTGAAAATTTTGTAATTGTAATTAAAACTATTTATTATCCTTAAGAAATATGTTCAATGCACCAAAAAAATTTGCAACCCTTTATTTACTTTGATCCAACTTATTTACTCTTTGTAACTTGCTGAACCATAAAGTCGCCCAAATTAATTTTATTATTACAAAACTATAATTTACAACAATACACTTTCTCTCATACTTGCTCTTGTGTACTCTCTTCTCACTTACTATAGATATCCATACAAATATTCCCAAGTTCCATTTATACATCTTTATGTCGGTTGGAAGAATCCACACTCAAAAAAGTATTCAACAAAGTATAATTTGGAGAACTCAAAAGATTTTCAAAATTTTATACATAACTTGGTAAAATCAGTTTAGAAAGAAACAACTCAAATATGCATGGTTTCTTGACCTCTCTCACGAAAAAATCTTCTGGCAAGTTCTTCATTTCACTTTCTTTTTCTTTTTTTTTTTAAATTTACTCTTTTAATTATTATTATTTTTTTTTGAGGAAAATGAATTCAAATATTAAACAAGAAGTAGCTGTTAGGGAAATAGAGACTAACTGAACGAGCCTAAATTTTATTTGCCTGTTGCTCAATTGCACAATCTCCAAACAATAGTAGTTCAGGATGTACCAAATCTTGTAGTGCCTATGTCTTTATTGAGCATCAAAACTCTGAGACATGTCCACTCTGGCCAGCACAATCTCCAAGGTCTCGGACGAGGGATAGCACGGGCCGACCTGCCATATCTCCAGTCTCTTGGAACACTGGAAATCTGGAAACCCGCTGGAATAGAGTTGTTAAATATGCCCAGCCTCGTTAGGTTAAGCCTTATAAATAAAACTACTTCTTGGAAATCAATTGTTACTTTGCTTTCTAAGCTTAATTTCCTCATGTACCTTGAGATATCTAACGAAAACGGCATCCCATTAGATATAATTAACAAAAGGTCACTCCCGAGTTATAACCTTTTGCGAACCTTGAGTTTAGACGGGAAGTGGCAGCTTAAGGATGTCAAATTAAATACTGATATGTTTCCACCGCATCTCACAGTGCTCCAACTTGGGAGGTCCGGCATTGATCAAGACCCGATGCCAATACTAGAGAAACTGCAATGCCTTAAGTTTCTTCTATTAGGGTACTCTGCATACATAGGAAAGCAAATGATTTGTTCCAGAGGCGGGTTTCCTCAGCTACAAAAGTTGCATCTTCATGTGTTAAATGAATTAGAGGAATGGAAGATAGAGGAGGGGGCCATGCCTATGCTTAACCACCTCACAATATTAGGATGCGGAATGTTGAAAATGGTCCCGGATCTGCGACACGTGCCGACTCTTAGTGACTTAGAGATAATAGCAATGCCAGAAGAATTCATGCTGAGGGTGCAAAATGAAGACCAACACAAAATCCAGCATATCCCATCCATCATCATCATATAATTATATTGAGAAGCGACCTGAAATTGTATTTTGTATTTGGTCAGTTTGTACTTTTCTATATTTTCTGTTATTTCTATGTTTTAAGTGTGTGATTTATTTGTTAATTTGTATTTGTTTGCTTGCTTTATTGTATGCTTAAGTTGTTTTGTGTGCTTGCTTTCATGTATGTTGAAATAAACTTGTTGAATGTAAGAACTATGTTAAAACAAATATCTATTATTTCATCTTCATTTTTTGTTTGAGTTTATTTTCTTCTCAAATCCATATCAAAATACATGTGACATGGCAACCCTAAAAAAATAGAAAATTAAAATAATAACATTACACTACAAAAATGAAAAATAAATAAATAATAAATATATTTACAATTACCACTTGATAACTTCATAATGAAACCATAAACAACATTAAATAAAACCATAAAAACAGCAAATTACAAAATTGTTGAGAAATAAAATGAAAGATGTGAAATTACGAAAAAGACCTTGTCCAAAATTGTTGGTATGAAGAAACAAGAAAACGCCTTTGACCGGTCAAATGGTCTTGATAACTAAACACATAAGTTTGTGCATGTGCTTTTGAAAATGTAACCCATATCTCTTTACTCACAAAAATATTTCAAAAAAACATAATTATTCCAAAATTTATAATTATATTTAAAAGAAATTCGCAAATAACCCTAATTAGCTTTCAATGTAACATTAACCACCTTGTTTAACTTTCTAATTTGTAAAATATATCAAAATTTTAAGGTATTATTTGAAAGTTGCTTGAAAAAATATATCAAAACAGTGAAACAAGGTATAATAATATAATATAAAGAAAATAAAAATAAAAGTAGTTACCTTGGTGTAAAATCATTTTGTTTTTTTAAATCGAGACGAATTTCTCTTAAAAGTCTTAATAAATGAGTGGGCTTTTTGACTGGAATGCCTTGTGGAGATCCGTAAAATACAACTTGAGATATCTTGTTCCCACTTTTCAGTTTTACTGCAGTTGAATTAATTGCCCCTTTCTGAAATATTAAAAGAAATTGTAATTAATTAATTAACCCTAATTAAGGTTCGAATGTGCAATTAGGCCTTAATTTGTTCCAGCTTTGCAATAATTAACACTTAATTATACAATGGAAGGAAAAAGAAGTATACTTGTTTATCGTTTGAAAGGTTTCGCTTTTCACATTTTTGTAAAGTGTTTGTTGTTCCTTCTTTGGAGGCTTCCCCTTCAATTATCTCTTTGTGGTTTCTTCTCTCTCTAAATGCAGATTCTGGATAAAACATACATTGAAGCTTGTTAAAACTATTAGATAGAAACTAAATGCTAATAATTAGATAAGTAAATAAGAATAGAGATTGCAATTTAGCAATTTGATCCCAACAGAAACACCTACAGTCCGAAGGCATACATTAGTACATGATTTATATTTCCCTTTTTTGTAATTTACGTTTGTTTCAGGAAATTCAACTTGAATAAGACCTTAATTAAACCTCAATTTTGATTAAATTGGAAGAACAAGAAGCATCCTCAAAAAAATAGATTAAACGCTTTGAAAAATCATAGCTGGGCAATGAACAGATGCTATTTTGATAAAGAGAGAGCTTACGGGGAAGCGAAACGCCGCATTTGAAGCAAGAGAAAAGTCGATCGACATCATCCTTCGTATCGTTCGCCATTACTGATTTACTGGAGCTTATTTCCTTCTCTCTCTTTTTTATTTTATTTTATTTTTTCTCCTCCGTACTTTTGACAAATCCCTCCCTCTAAAACGGCGTAAATCCACACAATCGGGAATTTAATTCCCGATTTATCAAATATGGAATTTTAATTCCTCCTCTGAAAAGAGGATTTTAAAATTGGGAATTCAGTAGTTCCTTACAGTTTCAAAAAAGGAATTCCTTTCCCGGTTCGTAGAAACCTGAATGCCCCATGAAGCCCAACTAAATATGGGCTGGGCGGGCTTACTTTTAATTCTTCTAAACCTTTTAATATTTTTACTAGTACTACATAGCATATATAAAAACCCAAATCCGGAAATCATTCTTTTTTTCTCTTCTCATTTTTATCATTTTTATTTCTAATTTAAAAAACATTTTAACTTTCTTCATAAAAATGTTAATACAAAAATCCAGATGCAAGAATACAAAAATCCAGATGCAAGAATATTAATAAAACTGGGTCCCACTAAAGCATATAGTTTTTTTAGAGTATTAGTTAGTCTATAGAGACAAGAAAAGAATAAGAAAAGAAAAAAAAAATGATGAAACTTACCAAGTCAGTCTTGGCATCTCCTTTCTCTTTCTTCTGTTTCTTTCTTCTTCTTTTCAAAGATTTTGTCAAAAAATTATGAAAATATTATTATTTACAGCATAATTATCAAATATAAAGGTCATATAGCTTGTTTAGTATATATAAGTTTTTATGTTATTATTATTTTTTTTTTTGAAGGCATAGCCGAAACAGCTATTAAAGACTTTCATTTCTCAAAAAGTTTATGTTATTATTTTGAAAAGCTAATTTTCTTATATTTTGTATTGTTCAATATGTAATATTTTATTAGTATACTAATTAAATCTCAGTGAGCAATCACCTACTAAAATTTCAAAAGATATATTTTTTCTCAAATAAATTTTATATTATATATTTGTTTACACTTATAAATCTTTTATATAAATATTCCAATTAGATCCACATATCGAAAATCAAAATTTGTTAGGTCTTCTAGATTTCTTTTTGAAAATCTTAATTGTTGACAAAACACCTAACCTCAAAGAAAAATTTCAACCCTTGTCAAGTAGTTACAAGCATTTGTTTTTATCTACTGTTATACCACTCGCAATATGTCTTCTCAGCATTTGTTTTTATTTACTGTTATGCCACTCGCAATATGTCTTCTCATTTTCCCTTGTCTCTATCAACATAATATGTTGAATAACTTGAATTGATTGATCATAGAAGAAAAAAAAGTGAGGAAATGAGGAGAAGGAATATTATGTTCCTTTTAACTTTTAAGTTGGGTGATATACTGATCGACTCTATATAACTATTATTCATGCTTAATTAATAATTTAAAATATTAAAGTTAAATTAGAGTAAATATTAATTAATATAGGATATATGTTTATTTATTTTTTCAATCTTGTAGCCAGTATATACAAATAATCTCTTCATTAAAAGTGTGGATTATAATGTGATCCCCAAAAGGTGGAGATACAAATAAATATATTATTAAGCTTCTAGACCATCCATGTCCAAATAAATCAGACTCCTTTGTCAAACACACTCAAAACCTACAAAAGTCCATATAACGCGTAACGCCCCAACTTACAAATTAAACTATAAACATAACCCAAAACACACTAAAACACACAATACATCAAACTTATGTCTCAAAACCAGTTTTATCTAATACAATAAGACAATGCCCAAACTGAACTCTCTTTTGCAAACGGAGAGTTTCATCTAATAGTTTCATCAAACTATGTCTCAAAAACATAGTTTCTCTACTTGCTCTTGCACGTCACGACACTCGCAAATTCTCTAATGATAAAAATGATACCCTTGATTCAGTTCTTGCTGAAACAAGGGCATCAGAGATTGCCATGATGCCAGAAAAGGAGCTGCTCAGACTCCTGAGCAATCTCCCAGATGAGTCAGACTCCGAATGAGAACTCTCCTTCTCGTTCCTCATCAACAATGAATCATCTAACTTGGTATGTTGTCAATTAGTAACATTAATTATTACTTTGTTGCGAATATGAATATCAAAATATATTTACATATTTATGTATTAAATTACTTTGATGCAATTTTACAGCATAGTGAGAATAATGACGCGACAAATGAAGATAGTCGCAAGACAGAAGAATCGCAGAAAGTGACAAATGAAACAAAAAAAAGGCGAGAAAGAGGATAAACAATAGAAGCAGTTGTGGTGGCAGTGCAGACAGTGTTCTCCTGAATTTGTTCGTGCCGATTTTTGTTAAGAAAAGCCAGAGCATGAGAAGAGATTGTCATAGAACGACTTGTAACTCTTGCGGAGTTGGAAAATAGGTAATTGTGAAATCATATATTTTGCCACATATAATAAATGAAATTTATTATGACTTATATTATACATGAAATTTATATTATGAAAATATGACATTAATATGTTATTGTGTAATAATTTTGTGAGTTTTTATTATTCTTATAATAGGGATACGAATCTCGCACAAGGCTTCGGTTGCTTGTCAGCTCTGCTCGTAGGGAGGCACCATCGCACAATCCATGCAATTGTAGTCTAGAATAAGAATACTAAATTATCCTAACATTATTAATTTAATATATACATGCATGATGCATGTAACCCTTGTATATATCCATAGTTTGATTTTTTTTTTTTTGGGTGTTTTTTATTGCTATTTTCCATGTAAAATTAGTAATACATACCTCCAAATTTTACATTTGTTAGGCTTTTATTTTTGTTGATTAATAAAAATTGTAGCAGGTGATTTGTATTTGTGTTTTTTTTTTGTATATATCAACTCTTTTGACCTTAAATAAGTTTCCTTTTGTTTATCACAAAAAAGCTCTTGACTCGCTACAATACATTAAGATTAAAATCATAACAAAATTTTCGCAAACTTCTCAATTATTAGTACATTAACAAAACTTCTCAGTTAAATGTTCACTTATTTGATATATTCTGCAGATATTTATTAATTACATATATTCACAATTATACAAAAGAATTCAATAAATGGAATAAACACTTTCTCTAGAAAACAAATAAATTAGTCTATAACAAATATCCAATTTTAATTTACACAACTTCAAAACAAGTTGGAAATTCAAGGCCTTTAAGCGATGGAATATTCTCCAAATCTTCATATGAATATAAAAGCAAATACCATAACAATCTTTTCTTACTAAAAACCTAAAAATTCATATTTAAAAAAATAATAAAATAAAATTCATCAAAATTAAATAAGTGAAATATTTGATACATACCTGTTTAAAGTTTTGCATCTTTTGCACGTCATATTTCCAAGAAACCCGTCTCTTCTTCTCATAAACCTAAAATAATCTCATTTAACAGATAAAAATAATCAACAAAAAAATAATAATAACATAATAAATTTGTAAAAAATATTTCCTCTATAGAGGTAGTGATACTCAATACAAGAGAAACATGCATGAGTGAGAAACAGAGGAAATTCAATGCAAAAGCTGCACTAAGAACTGTAAAAAAAAAAATGAAATTAATTCGTAAAATTTGAGATAAAAATTAATTATTATTCAAATAAATAAAATCACATACTGAAAGTAACAAAAGTGACGGTATGATTTCCAGCTGATTCACTTCGTCTTTTATTTCCATAGAAAAATGAAATAAAATTGGGCAATAATGCAATGTGCACAGAGTCGACTCTAGAAATATGTATACACCTATAGTTCCATGAAAATAACTAAGATTTTGTTTTTGCCTTGAGGGTCTTTTTTGAATAAGTAAAATAATGAGGGAGGCTGAAATTGTAAAGTTACCGCGAAAAGGAGAAAGAATTTGTAATTTTGAGCTCCAAATCAATTAACTGTGATGATCCATTTTAAGCACACACTTATCACCTTTATAAATAAATAAAAAATTACATGTATTCAAGTAAATTTCAGTAATGATAATTATTGTAACGGGAAATTTCATATGTACAATTTGAAAAAATAAAAAAATATATAAAATTCATCCTTCCAGAACTCAAAATTGAAAATTCATCAATTTTAGTTTCTACCTTTCACAAATGCAAACATCAAAAAAGTTTCATTATAAGACTCAAAATCTAATAAATTTGCCCTTAAAAAAAACAAATTGGTATAATTTCACTTCTAAAAGGCCAAATTCAATATTTACAGTTTTCAAAGGGTTAATTTGACATCTTTAGTTTAATAATAGCAATAATTTAGAAGACATTTTTAACTTTCTTCATAAAAAAATGTTATTCAAAAGTCTAGAATGCATGAGTACTACACAAATATATCTGTATAAAACTGGGACGCACTAAAGCATAGAGTGTTTTTTGGAGTATTAGTCAGTCTATAGAGACAAGAAAAGAATAAGAAAATAAAATATTGATGGAAATGTTTACCTAGTCTGCTAGTCAGATAGTCTTGGTATCTCCTTTTTCTTTTGTTTCTTTTTTGGGAAATTCTTCAAAAACCCCCTAACTTTTTTCGATATTATCAAAAACCCCCTATCTTTTTCATTTCTTCAAAAACCCCCCTATAAAGCAACTTGAATTTTTTTTTTTACCCCCTATGGGGTTAAGTTCAACTTTTCCATCCATCACATTTTTTTATTGACCAAAATACCCTCTATTAATTATTTTTATATTATATTTAATTCAATTAAAAAATATTAATATTTTTCAACATAATATAAATATTATATTCTATTATTTTATGATGCATTAATTAATTTTATTATATTATGTAATTTTTTTTAATAAAAACATTTTAGAATTTTTTTCCAAAATAATATTTTTCAAAGTTTTTATCAAAATAAATTTTTAAAAAATCAGAAAAATATTTTTTTTAATTCTGAATTTTTACTAAATTTTGTTTTCAGAAACTATTGTTTAAAAATCATAAAAATAATAATGAAAATAAATAATATTTTACTGAGAATAAAATTATAATATAAAAATAAATAAAAGAAAATATTTCATGTAATATAATACATAAAATAAATTAATGCAACATAAAATTATAATATAATAAAATTAATTAATGTAGCATAAGATAATATAATATGATATTTACATTATGTTGAAAAACATTAAATTTTTTATTATATTTTTTAATTGAATTAAATATAATATAAAAATAATTAATAGAGGGTATTTTGGTAAATAAAAAAATTTAGTACATGGAAAAAATTTTACTTAACCACATAGGGGTAAAAAAAAAATTCAAGTTGTTTTATAGGGGCTTTTTGAAGAAATGAAAAAGATAGGGGGTTTTTGATAATATCCAAAAAAGTAGGGGGTTTTTGAAGAATTTCCCTTCTTTTTTCTTCTTTTCAAAAGTAACTTGTTTAGTATGTATAAATTTTCATACTTATTTTTTTTTCTGAAGGCTAATTTATTAATATATTATTTAAGTAGGCATGATCACCTATGACCTAAAATTTGAGAAAATAAAATACATTTTTTTGTTAATTATTATATTATATATTTGTTTGTGTATATAACAATAAAAAATTCAGTACATAAATACGGCCCAAATAGATCCGCATGAATTCTCCTTCAAAAAAATAAAAATAAAGGATCCGCATGAAATCAAAATTTGTTTGAACTTCTAGATTTCTTTTTGAAAATCTCAGTGGTTGAAAAAACACCTCACAAAGAAAACTTTCCACCCTTCACAATCAGTTACAGCATTTGTTTTTTATTTTATGTTATGCCACCCTCATTATCTTCTTATTTTCCCTTGTCTCTATCAAACATAATTTGTTGAATTGATTGAATCTTAGAAAGAAAAAGAGAAGAAATGAGGAGAAGGACTCTTATGCCCCTTTAAAATTCAAGTTCTAGATAAATTGTTACACCCTTGATATACTAATTTAATATAAATATTATTCATGCTTAATTACCGACTTAAAATCTTTTTGACAACAATTTCTCAAAAAAAAAAAATTCACTTTTCATATATATCTTACAGCCAATATGCATGGTATATAATATAACTAATCTCTTCACTAGAAATGTGGATTTATGGGGAGATACAAATAAATATGTAAATTAAGCTTCTAGATCTTGTCCAAATCAAACTCCTTTGTCAAATGCACTCAAAACCTACAAAGTCCTTATAACGCGTAACACATCAAATATCTCTCTCTCCCCCTCTCTCTCAACTTACAAATTAAACCCTAAATACAACCCAAAACACAACACAGACTAAAAACACATACAGTACATCAAACTTACATCTCGAAACCATAGTTTCATCTCATACAATAATCCAATGGCCAAATCGAAATCTCTACTCGCTCTTGCACGTCACGGTACTCGTAAATCCTCTAATAATAAAAATGACACCCTTGCTTCGGCTCATACCGAGACAGGGGCATCAGATGTTTGCAAGAAGCCAGCAGAGGAACTGCTCAGGCTCCTCAGCAATCTGCCTGAGGAGTCCGACTCTGAACGAGAACTCTCCTTTTCATTCCTCATCAACAATGAATCGTCTAAGATGGTATGTTGGAATCAATAACAAATCACAATACATTGTATTTATTACGAATTGTTACTTAGTAATGCGTAGTTCTGTGACGTTCTTGGTTTAATTGCAAATTTTCAAATACAAATATCAAAATATAGTTATTTATTTATATCTTAAATCACTTTGGTGCAACTTTACAGCATGACGAGAATAATGACACGAAGAATGAAGATAGTAGCAAGATAGAAGAATCGCAGAAAGCAACAACTCAAACAAAACAAAAGACGAGAAAGAGGAGAAACAGCAGAAGCAGCTGCGGCAGCAGCACAGACGGTGTTCTTCTGAATTTGTTCGTGCCGACTTCTGTTAAGAGAAGCCAGAGCATGAGAAGAGATAATCACAAACCAACTTGTTTCACTCTTGCAGAATTGGAAAATAGGTAATCATGAGATCATATACTTATAAATGAAATTTTTTATGAAAAACAGGCAAACATTACCATTGTGAAGACAAGTATTTCAAGTTCACAAAATAAAAAACATGACAATAGTTATACTGTAGTGTAGTAATCTTGTGAGTTTTTTCATATTCTTGTAGGGATACGAATCTTGCGCGAGGCTTTGGCTGCTGGTCGGCTCTGCTCGTAGGGAGGCAACATCGGGCAATCCATGCAAATGTTGTTTAGAATTAGCATACAAATTTATCCTAACATTACTAATGCATTCATACATGCATCCCTTGTGTATATCCATCACCATGGTTTGATTATTTTGTAGATTGGTTTGAATTTATTTCTTGTTTTCTGGAGGGTTTGTTTGCGAGTTTGTCATGCAAACTTGGCAATCTATTTTGCTTATGTTAGGCTTGTTTTTTGATGATTTGTATTAGTGCTAATTTTTCTTTGTGTATATAAACTTCTTTGCCCTTGAATAAATTCCCTTTGGTATAACACAAGAAAGTCTTGCCTTACCACAACATAAACTAAAGAAAAAAAAAATCATGAGAAAATTTGCTGTGATTTTCTCAATTAACTGTTCACTCTTTTGCTCTACATGCAGATATTTATTAAATATATTCAGCCATACAAATTATTAAACAAATGAAAACTAAAAAAATAAAAAAATTTACACAATTTCAGAACAAGTTGGAAATTCAAGGCCTTTAAGCACCATAATATTCTCCAAATCTTCAGAGGAATATAAAGGCAAAAACCACAACAATTTTTTCGTACCACGTACCAAAAACCTGAAAATATACACATATTTTAAAAAGTATATACCTGTCCAAAGTTTTTAATCTTTCCCGCGTCATATTTCCAAGAAACCCATCTCTTCTCTTAAACATGAAATAAACTCCATTTTAAATAATAACAACAACAACAATAATAATAATTATTAATCAAGTAATAATTTATTACCTCTATAGAATTGGTGTTACTCAATACAAGAGAAACAGAGCAAACTCAGTGCAAGTGCTATACTAAGAACTACAAAAGCAAAATATAATAAAATAAAATAAAAAATTAATTTGCAGAATTCAACAAAAAAATAATCATTATTCAAAAAGTATATAAAAGCACATACTGAAAGCAACAAAAGTGACGACAAGATTTCCAGTTGATTCATTTCATCTTTTATTTCCATAGAAAAAATGAATTAAAATGGGACAATAATGCAAATGTTCAAAGAGTCGTCTCTAGAAATGTATACACCTACAATTCCATAAAAATAACCAAGATTTTGTTTTTGCCTTGAGGGTCTTTTTTGAATAAGTAAAAAAAAGAGGGGGGCTGAAATTGTACAATTACCACAAAAAGGAGAAAGAATTTGTAATTTTGAGCTCCAAAGCAATTAATTACCCATACACCGTGATGATCCATTTTAAGCACACACTTATCACCTTTATAAATAAATAGAAAAAATTACATGTATTTAAGTAAATTTTAGTAATGATAATTATTGTAAGGGACAATTTCATATGTACAATTCGAAAAAACTAAAAAAATATATAAAATTTAACCTTCCAGAACTCAAAATTGAAAATACATCAATTTTAGTTTCTACCTTTCACAAATGTAAACATCAAAAAAGTTTCATTATAAGACTCAAAATCTAATAAATTTGCCCTTACAAAAAACCAAATTGGTATAATTTCACTTCTAAAAGGCCAAAATCAATATTTACAGTTTTCAAAGGGTAAATTCGACATCTTCAGTTTAATAATAGAAATAATTTAACGTTGACCCTACTTACATACAGAGCAGTGACGGCATCTCGGAGGCTTCCAGTGCTGACACCTGGCGCAATATCTGCTAGCTGCAGCTGGGACCCGCATGTCAGTAGATGTCCATATAGTTTCCTCTTCAACTGGAGGCCTCCAGTCATTCGGTACCGTACCGGCATCTGCGAAAACCGCTTTTAGGTAGCACCATGTTAGCATGACAAGCTGCATGAGAAATATTTATTAATTAATTCTTGAATTACACATCAATTTCGCCAAATTACCTCTTAATCGATACCTCTACAGCACCCATCTTTTCAATTGCAGCTGAATTTCTAACATCCGTTTTGAGAACGAGGAGCTTTAGAGGGGCATACGTGAAAAATGTATCTTGAATTTACCAGGAGATGGAAGAAGAATGGTGATGAAGAGGGCCAGACCGGACAAGTGTCCGTCTCTGACGATCATCGGGACGAATGGCTGCATAGTAACACGTGGCAGCGATTCCGGCGACGAACTCTTAGCCCCGTACAGAGGTTGAACGGTTTCTGGAAGACGTCAACCATCACCGCGCATGAGATGAGAGAGAGAGAGAGGGCGGAGGGGGGAGACTGGATGAACGGCGGTGGTAGAAATCCTATGTCAAACTTGTTATGTTTGAGGGCCTATTCTTTAGCGCAGTTTCTATTTCTAGCTCAGGTTTGGATTGAACCTGCATTCCCCACGGTTTTGCAAATAAGGTGTTCTTACAGCTTATAGGAAGTGCGGTTTTTAAATGAGAAAAACTCACTTTTCCCCGTGAACTCCCCGTGAACTGTTCAAAAGTATTCAACTTACCCCCTGAACTATTTTTTACGCACTTTTGCCCCCTGAACTTTTCCAAATGTTCAAGTTGCCCCCTCCATCCAGTTAAATGCCCAGTCAGCAGTTAACTGATTGCGTGGCATGCTGACGTGGCAGCCTCTTCCCTTTTCTTTTCTTTTCTTCCCGTTCTTCTCTTTCTCTTCTTCCTTCTTCTCTCCTTCGCTCTGTCTCTCTTCTCTCCTTCTCTCCTTCGCTGGTCGCCGTCGCCGCGCTGCCGCCACCGCCGGCGAGAGACTGGGGCCGAAGATCTGGCTGGCTGGCGTCGTCGGCGGGTCTGGCGTCGCGCGGAGAGAAGAGAAGAGACAGTCGTCGGCGGGTCTGGCGTCGCGCAGAGAGAAGAGAAGAGACAGTCGTCGGCGGGTCTGGCGTCGCACGGAGAGAAGAGAAGAGACAGAGAGCACAAAATAGTAACGGTTCCTTACGAAGAACCGTTACAGATGTATAAAATAGTAACGGTTTCTTCTGAAGAACCGTTACAGATGTACAAAATAGTAACGGTTTCGTCTTAAGAACCGTTACAGATGTACAAATAGTAACGGTTTCTTCTTAAGAACCGTTACAGATTTACAAAATTAACGGTTTATTAGTATCGGTTCTTAAGACGAAACCGTTACTATTTTGTACATCTGTAACGGTTCTTCAGAAGAAACCGTTACTATTTTATACATCTGTAACGGTTCTTCAGAAGAAACCGTTACTATTTGCTCTCTGTCTCTTCTCTTCTCTCCGCGCGACGCCAGACCCGCCGACGACTGTCTCTTCTCTTCTCTCCGCGCGACGCCAGACCCGCCGACGACGCCAGCCAGCCAGATCTCCGGCCCCAGTCTCTCGCCGGCGGTGGCGGCAGCGCGGCGACGGCGACCAGCGAAGGAGAGAAGGAGAGAAGAGAGACAGAGCGAAGGAGAGAAGAAGGAAGAAGAGAAAGAGAAGAACAGGAAGAAAAGAAAAGAAAAGGGAAGAGGCTGCCACGTCAGCATGCCACGCAATCAGTTAACTGCTGACTGGGCATTTAACTGGATGGAGGGGGCAACTTGAACATTTGAAAAAGTTCAGGGGGCAAAAGTGCGCAAAAAATAATTCAGGGGGCAAGTTGAACATTTTTGAACAGTTCAGGGGGCAAAAGTGAGCTTTTCTCTTTTTAAATCTCAAACCCAGCCAAACCTTGGAATCATGAACAATTTGTTCGGTTTGCAAAACTCCACTCGGAGTGAATTTTTGCACGGAAAGGAGAGAGAAAGAGAACGAAAAATACCACTTCTGCTTTGTTTCTTTAGATTAGTGCTTTGATCAAAGCTAAAAAAAATTAGTGTTTTGATTCCTCTCTTATACTTCTCATCTCTTTCACTCTGCTTCTTATCTCACCCTTGTTTCCTCTTCTCTGTCATGCTAAAGCCTGCAAAATCTGGAGTAAAAGAGGAAAAATTATGAAGCAAAATCTGGATTAGTATGTTGGAAAAGTGCTACTTATGGTATTCCCAAGTTGAATTCTTGCATTTGATGAACTTCAGTTTAATTCAATTTTAAAATAAAAAAAAAGTTTAATTCAATTTGTCTGAAAATTGTTTCTTTTTGCTTTTTTTTTTCTTTTTTTTTACTTTAATCCAAAATTGGGTTGTTCAAAATAACAAGCTGTGTATTCGAATTTACAAGTATTCAAAAATGATGAGAATTGGATTAGTTGTGTTAAAATTTGAGTATGGTTTCGACCAGCTTTGTTGGGTGGAATTGGGTTTGCTTGATTTAGGGTATTTTATTTATATGATTTTTTGGATCTCTGTATTCTTTGGATCTGGGTTTACTTGATTTGGGCTGATCTTAATATGTGTTAATTTGGGCAAATTGTATAATACTAATTTTTAGTTAATTGCATGAAATTAATTTGTGCTAAGTTTCAGTTAATTGCATGATGTTATTTTGTGCATGATACTAATTTGTTCTAATTTTCAAGGAATTGCATATCTGATGTGCTAATTATATGTTCGATAAAAACAATTATGTCTCTTTCCCTTGTTAATTACATATATTCTTTGTTAATTTCACTTGATCAGTGGTGGTTACTTACATTTGCAGTTAAGCAATGCACATAAACTAGATTTGAGAAAATTCATAAATCAATCAAATAAATGCAGGTAAATTAACTTTGTAAAAATTCAGATACATATATACACATAGCATCATTAGAATTAAATAAAGAATAACAAATAGAATCATACCACAAAATTGTAAATATTCCGCAATCTTGCCATACCAAGCTCGAGGTGCCTGCTTCAAACCATACAGCGCCTTCTTCAGCTTGCACTCATAGTCAGGACGTATTTTGAAAATATATCTAACCGGTTGATCCATATAAATCTCCTTGTCGAGTTCACCATACAGGAAAGCATTCTTCACATCCAACTGCCACAACTTCCAACCTAGCGAAGCAGCCATTGAAATCACAACTCGCACGGATGTCATCTTGGCAACAGGACTAAAAGTCTCTTCATAATCCTCGTCATACCGTTGAGAAAACCCTCTCGCTACAAGTGTCGCTTTATAGCGCTCAATACTCCCATCCGCCTTGCGTTTCAACTTGTAGACCCATTTGCAAGTAACCGGGTCCACTCCCTTGGGCTTCGAAGCAAGATCCCAAGTTTCATTTTTCCAAAGAGCTTGCATCTCCTCGTCCATAGCATCTTCCCATGACTTGTTACCTTTCGCCTCCTCAAAGCATGAAGGTTCACCATCTGTCGACCCTGAAAAGAAACACGAATACGTCGACACGAAGTTTTCATCTCTATCTCTAGCCGGCTGAGTTACCGTCCTTGTTGACCTCCTTAGAGCTTGTGTATTTCCCTCTTCTTGCGATTGCACTTCGTTGCTCCCTCTGTCACCTTGATCCATCTCACTTGAACTCATGACAGTCGACGTAGGCGACGAGAACCTCGGATCTTCACTCGAGTTACCCATGTCATCAACAACCGGGTTTCCCACGTGAACAACAGGCGGCGTCGGCAGATTCGAAACTACCGCTTGGGAACCACCATCACCATATAGAGAAGACGCTTCATCAAACACCACATCTCGAGAGACAATGAATTTATGAGTTGTCGGGTCCATGTATTTCCATCCCTTCTTTCTTTGATCATAACCAATGAAAACACACTTCCGAGCCTTAGCGTCTAACTTCGTCCTCTTCTCATCCGGTACGTGAACAAAGCACGTACAACCGAACACCTTCAAATACTTCACACTTGGCTTCTCATCGAACATCGCACACACATCTAACGAAACTCCTTCTGCTACGAAACCCGTATCCCAAACTTCACACTTCACAATATCCTCCTTACCCGCGGTATTTTCTTCCCTCAACTTAACACGACAATTCTTCCTTATATGACCGAGTTTCCCACATCAGTAACACTTGATAGCTGACCGAGAACCACTATTTGAGGAAGACTCCCCCTTCTTCGTAACCTCCTTCTTCCGTTCCTCTTGGTCATACCGAGTTTTTACTTTGTTAGACACAAGAGCATGATCTTCGCCTTCGGAAAACCGAAACACCCGCCATTTGTCGAGCCAACGATTCTTGAGAAGCAAGCAAACTTTCAAACTCCGTCAAGGATGGTTGTTGCGCCCACCCTTGTATTGAGGTAACGAACGGGACATACTCTCTTCGAAGACCGCGAATAATATACCGCTTCAACTTTGCCTCCGAAATAGCCTTCTCCGGTTCTAAGATAGAAATTTCAGAACATAAACCCTTTACTCTCAAGAAATATTGAGAGATAGATAATTCAGCTTGTGTGGAACTCGCCAACTCATTCTCCAGAAATTGTAATCGTGCCGTGTTCTTCTTGTTGAGCAACTCGTCAAAATTTCTCCAAATCTCAGCCGCCGATTTGCACCCCTTAGTATGCTCGAATAGATCGCATAATATCGACCTCTTCAACAAGAACTTCGCCTTAGCATTCGCTTTCGACCACTCCTTTACTGCGTCTGCATTCGTCACCGTACCATCCGTACCGATGACAGACGTCAGTGCAACCTCCATACCAACAATGATATCCCATAACCCCTCACTCTTAATACAAGACTCCATACAACTCTTCCACATAGAATAATTCGAAAGATTTAGAGCCTCAATACCAAATCCACTAACCCGACCTCCAATCTCCATGGATGCCGTAATAAACAATCCTCTTCTTCACCAAGGGACGAGAACAACACCGTCTATCGCCAACGTCGTCGTCTATCACCTTTGAAGCTCTGGTACCATGCAAAGAACCCAGAGACAGTCACACAATGACTGAACCAGATAACCGCATCGCTAACAGAGAAACAGAACAATAGTGACTGCGCAGTAACACGGCAGCACTAAACCAGCAGCGACCTTGTCAGCAGCGAAAATAATAGTGCAGCAATACGCTCACACTAGCCCAAGAAAGAACAATAATAGAAGAAGAAATGATTGAACAATGGAACTTGAAAAATAAGATAAATTTCTTATTACAAGAGAAAGAAAGAGATACAAAATATTGTTGTTGTTGGAATGAATAAAACTCTACCCCTATCCCTTTATTTATAGGATAGTCATATCTAATATAAAGAAATAACCCAAAAAATTACTGCCCCAATTAACACCTATACAAGATAATACCAAACTTTTTTGTCAAGAAATCTTATTTCCAAGAAACATCTTTTCTAGTTTGTTGACTGCCTTCATAACATACACCTTTATATTTTAACAGAGGGTAGTTGATAATTTTTTTGTCATCCCATTATATCTAACAAATTATTGGAAACCGAAATACACCTTTTTCATAATAAAAAAGATTTTCATTGTTTATATTTTTTTTAGAAATATTTAAACGTATGAAATGTATCCAGAATGTACCTTGCTGAGTTAGTTACCCAAGCATGCTTTTTTCTTAAAAGCATGAATTAAGAAAAAAAATGGATAACAAATTAGGTCGGATTTAAACATGGAGAAATTTCGGAACTCTCAATATATTGTCACAAAATAAAATTTCTACAAGATATTCATATAGTGAAAAATTAATAATCTAAATTTTTTAACTATTATAGACATATTATAACATAAACAGATAATTGACACTATTTCGGAAATACAAGAGCGACACGATGCAGTAAAAGAGATAGAGAAGAGCTTGCTAGACCTGCACCAAGTGTTCCTTGACATGGCGGCACTGGTGGAGGCGGAAGGTCACCAACTGAACGATATCGAGAGCCACGTAGCACACGCGAGCTCATTCGTAAAAAGAGGAACTGTTGAGCTCGAGTCTGCTCGTGAATATCAGAAGAGCAACCGAAAGTGGACTTGCATCGCCATTGTAGCTGGTGCCGTGTTGATATTTGTGGTATTAGGGCCTCTCATCTTGACCTTTGGTAGGTAGTTAGATGAATATGTAAAGAAGTTTCGAATTTTGCTTAATCTGTAATCTATCTGAAAAGAAGTTTCTTTGTCACGTTTATCTTCATCTGGGCGTGTTGGATTTGGACTCTTTTTGATACAAGAGATTTTTATTACAACTAGGGGAGCTCTCGCTCCGTTTCGGAATATTGAATATAATTTCATATATACACAATGTATTTTATTTTGTATTATAGAAAATCTAATATCACTCTACATTATTATACAAAAATTATTTATATAAAATTTAATAGCAAATCTTAAAAATGACCACATGTCAAATGTTCTGCACCCATCTAGCGTTAATAAGAAATTAAAATGGTGTGACGAATTATGTGTTGGGTATTTGTCTTGATTGAAAAATATCCTGATTCATACGTTTGACAAACAAAACTATCACAGAAAATATTTTATTAGTAGTTTATACATTTTTTTATATTGTAAAATTGTACTACTTAAGGGATTACGTCAGATTTTTAAATATTAAAATGATTTTAAATATTTCATTTAATAGGGGAAAAAATGCAAACATGTAATAAAAATATTTTAGGAGTTTATAAAAAAAATCCTTTTTAGAGTGAGATTCATATTATTTTATTATAATTTATTCAATATTATAATATGTTATATTATTATTTTATTAGTAATAAAACATCATAATATCAAACATAAAACATCATAATATCGAATATCAATTGATACTATTGGGTTCAAAATGGATATTAATATTGAATAAAAATATAGTGGGTGCAAATTGCGGATCAATATCAATACTCTGTGGGACACGTGTCAGCCCCACATCCTCCCTCTCAATATTAAGCATTAATAATAAGTAGGAATTACATGTACATGATAATTCATGTAATTTATAATTCATTTGTTTGATTTGATGTACTTTTCGGGAAGGGTTGTTGTTGCAAAGTTAGTGTATTTTGTATTACCAGTTTGGTAGGAAATTTGAAAATTCAATTTATGAATATATGTATTCCAAAATATCTGAAATAATACAATGGATTTTAACCAAATATATGATCTATAAGTACATACATTCTAATGGGGATTTCATATATGCAAATTACAAAAACTTGAAATATCATATTTGCCACTACAAAAACTTAACATGTCATATTTGTTATTACAATAAATTCAAAATACCATATTCTATAATCTCTCAAATCAAACATGCCCAAGGTGAAAGAAGTCATCCATGATCGACGTTGAGTGAGACCAAAATTAGGGCCGTTGTCGTCAGAGTTCCGATTGTTATCACTAATACCATATATTAATATGATATTCCACTTTAAATCAAAAGAATTTTTTTTTGATTTTCTCCGATGTCTCATTATTATGAGAAATTTGTAAAATTCGGGCGAATGATTGTGCAACTTTGTAAAAGTTGATTCAATATATGAATGTATTGTGTGATTCTTTCAATAACTTCTTTTTATTATATGTGCAAATATTATGATATTTGTTTCAATTTTAGGATTATTTATTGAATATTTTTTTTGAATGTTTGCTCGAGTATTTAGTGAATATTTAGCATAGTTAGCTCACAAAAATGGTGCGGTGGTATAAATTTTACATGACCTTGTTACATGACAAATCCATGATTATATACTGGGATTTATCATGAGCATTATTGTCATGACTAATGAATGAACATGTCTTCTCATGTCAAGTCATTCATCATCTGATAACAAATACGACCATATAAATTTTATAATTAACTTACCATCACTAGAATAATCTAGTGGTATGGTACTAACCCGACTATTCTATAGATGAGGGATTCGAATACCGCGTCTAGCAGGATTTATTTAAAATTTAGAGATGACATATGAATCCCTCTAAAAATAACAAAACAGATGATCTTCTATAGTTCTCCCTCAAATTTTATAATTGACTTACTTCAGGAGTTCAGGTTAGGCCTTTTTGGCCTTACAATGATGGACCTAATATATTTCAGGCAATTATTGGTCTTAGTAATGGATTTAATTGAATATTTAGCTCACAAAAAATGTTGGGCTAGGATTTCAATTTTTTGTAAGATCTACTTTATTTATATCACGAACGAATGAGATTGATTTCTATACTTGATATTTTGTTTAGGGATCTGATAGAGCACGGCAGTACTGTAGCACGACTATTCACGACGAATCCAATAACAGTATATATAATTTATTTTTTAATAACAATATATGCATGAACAAAGTTGGGGGGGGGGGGAGGGGGGACCAAGAGGAGCCTTGGCGCCCCTATAAATCTGAAAAAAAATTATTGGTCCTTGGGATTTTATATCTTGATACCATAAATTTTGTATCTTATTTTTTTATCACTAGTTATTCAATTCATGTATGCAAATTATCTATAAATAATAGAGAATAAAGTTTTTCTTTTCAAAAATTATAACATGTAAATGTCATTTTTTTATCCATTAATGTTGTCTTTCGCTTCGGCCCCTCCTAATTTTTCATCCTTATTCCGTCCCTGAATATATACATAACAGTATATATAATTTATTTTCTAATAACATTATATATATAAAAAGTGAAAACAGTATATAAAATGGGAAAACTATATATAAAATGAGAAAAACAGTATATAAAAGTAAAAAAATATATATAAAATACACAAAGAATAAATAACAATATATAAAATGGTAAAATAATATATAAAATGAGAAAATTAGTATATAAAATGAAAAAACAGTATATCTACAATGCCCTCGTGTTTGTACATTTCTCTTTTGTTTACACTTCAAGTCAATCCAGTGAATGTTAATGAATACACTATAAGGTAGAATTCATTAATTTAATTCTCAACATAGAGTTAATGAATACACTGCATCAATCAATCTACTAATTTAGTAGGACAACATCAAATATCAGTGCAAAATAATTAAATTCTGCATGCTGAAAATTATAGTAACTTTAATTGTCGTATAAATAATGTTTTTTCTTAGACAGCTCAACGAATAATAATAAGAAAAAAATATACCATATGCACAAGAATTTCATAAGAGAGTGAAATTGAATATTTTAATTTCACAAGTCTTACCAGATGAGTTGCTGAGTTACTTAACAAGCAAATTAATTAATTAATGAACTTGAAAATGACCTTAATTTACTAATACTAACCGAAAATCAGAAACCAAAACAGCAAACTCTGATTTAAACACTCTAATCACTACTTACATATCTCCATTTACGTGCCAATCAGTTCCCCCTTTCTATTTTTCCAGGAAAAACAGCAACAAATAAACAGATAATCTTCAACTACAATTACCCAATTAATTGCACCAACAAGAAAACCGCAAAAGTTACTCCAATTCAAAAATCATCAGAAACCAACAAAACATACAATCTACATACAAATCTAAACAAAATGCATCCAAAAAGTTATAAACTGGCATCTCCAGGGGCAGACTTAGGATTAAATATTAGAGGGGGCGGAGCGGACGATAGCATAATAACAAATAATAAAATTTATTAATAATATTATAATTTTTGAAAAGAAACTTTATTGTCTACCATTTCTATAATTTGCCTAAAAAAATTAATATGTAGTGATTGGAATTTATATTTAAACTTCATATTATATTTTTTTCTAACAAAATAAAAAATGATATTTAACGAATTTAAATAATATTAAATTTTAGTATTTAACACATTGTGCATGTTCGGCACCACCTAATTTGTACGGAATAGAAGAATAAACCGGCTATTCTAAGTTATTCGATCCAAACAGTATTGGAATATGTCGGATTAGAGCTATAGAATAATCGAATTATGGTTGAGATGAAATTGACTATTCCATGGATTAAGCCTAAATTTAAGATAAAAATGTCCCTATCTATTCCAAAGTATGTCCTACGTGGCATAACTACTCCCTCTTTCTTCTATCACCATAACCGTCTTCATGCTAGTTTCACCGTCATTTTTTCGAGTGATTCACCAATGAAATAATCAATCAAACAACTATAAACAAATATACTCTTTTCTCTCTCTTTAACAAGATCCATATCAACTATATTTCTCAGTTATTCAATATTTACTTCTCAGTCCATTTGTCATTGCTCATTTATTTGCTTCGAACGACTATTAAAAATACGTTGAGAAGATATGCAACGTCATAACAATAATTGAAGAGCTCTTAGGAATTAGTTAAATGAAGACTTATTTGAATTTGTGTTTCAATTGATCTTCTATTATTTTATTTTTATTGAATATTTATTTTATTTTGAAGCTACTTTATTTTAAATTAATTTATTTCATTTTATCTTCTTATAATTTGAGTAAACTTTTTATTAATATGATTTGTATAAATTCAAATTATGGAACAAGGACATTTTAGTCATAAACTCTTTTCAATATGTTTAAATCAAATTCTTCATATAACTACCTTGCCGAACGTACATGGAATAAAGTGGATTAGACGTCTATTCTCAATTCCGTTATTTTTCTATTCCATATGTTGCCGAACGGGCCCATTGGGATTACACAGTAAATTATCTTGATCAACAATAATATAGTTTAGCTTGCAAGCTAGACAAGATTCTCTATGCCCTTAATGAAACTTGAATTAATGAAATCATATGGTTATACAAGTCACACTTCCATATTTTATGTGCCTTTATATTTGAGACCACAGAAAACCGAGACTCACATTTATTACTCTTTAATAATAGGACATTTCACAGACAATTTTTTAGCTTTTCTTATCAACTTTTTAACTTTACTCATAGAACCTTACTTTTTCAGTATTTAGAATAATAACTAAATTTTATAGTAGATGAGGGGGCCAAATATTATTATGAATGGATCAAAACATAAATTCTTACGGAGTTATAATGAAATTTTAAATTTATAGGGGGGAAGATGACCCCTGTAGGCCACCGTTTGAATCCGCCCCTGGGCATCTCTACATATTATGGGGTTTTCTACTGTGCCCCTAAAATGCCCCCCAACCCTCTCTATGTGAACCCCACTTACTACTTAATTCATTGAAAAGTGGGGGCTCACTTCTCACTTTCTTTCTTTTTTTGATTTTGTGGGCTTCGCTTCCCACTAAAATCCAAAAAATGCTGACTCATCGGTGGGAAGCAAGAGCAAATGGGGGGCAAGCTAGAGTTTTCCATATATTATAAGGTTAGCTTTTCGATCCCTTACTACAAAAATGTTGCAATTTTTCAATTCTATCTTCCTTAAACGATTAAGAATCTCTTAAGATGCTCCAGCACCACCATTGTTCTTCTCACAAGCTTTCTGCATCTCAGGCGGAAGATTCAAATCAAACTCAAACTTCACCTTCTTCTCTAGTGCTTGTACGGGCTCGGCTACATTGACAACTTGTACGAGAGGAACTTCTGCTACAGTTTCAGATTCAGAAATTCTGCTCGAGTTTTGTTTTGTCGTGCAAAAACTCCACCTTCGTCTTATCGCGTGAAATTTCTCCTTTAAAATGCTCCCTCATGTGGCCACCGAGAGCCTGATCGCTCGTAGGGGATTTGGTTGAAAATTGTGGTCTTGATTTTGGGGGAGGAGGTTTGAAGAAGGATGTGTCACGAGAGATCATGATTAGGATATGGGCGGCGTTTTCTTCTTCAGTAACGGTGGAGGTGGAGCAAGCGAGGTTTCTTGGTCTGTAATGGAGGTTGGATCGCTTTCTTCTTTGGATCTGAAATTCGATTGGAAGAGGAGATTGAGAATCGCTAGATTTCTCCATTGCTGGGTTTGTGGAATTGAGTCAGATTGATTTATTTGGATTTGTGAGCATGAAAGAGGAGAGTCAGTTATGTATATATAGAACAGAGAGAGACAAATAAAAGGCAAGTATAGAAAAAGAGAGAGACGTTATAGAAGGCAAGTTTAGTCAGTGAGCCGTTAATACGGAAAAATTTGAAAATAAAGAAGGAAAGATTTGGGATTAATTAGGGAAAGGAAAGTTAGGTTTACTTAATAAAAAGATTTTTTTTTACATATTTTGTTATATTATATAGTATATATTCACATATTTTAACAATAAAAAAATTAAATTGAAATTCATGACAGGCTTTAGGGAATTCAAAATGAGAAAATTTTATGATTATTATGTACACAAATTCACATATTCACATATGAATTCAAAATGAGGAGAAAATTTTCAACAAATTTATATTTTACGATTTTAACATGAAAAATAAAATATTTTATTAAGAATTATTATTTTTAAAGAAGAAAAAAAAAATATTTATGTTTTAATAAGTGAACTTTTCATATTATATTTACATTGGACATAAGTTTAGATCATGATTGATCTGATGGCCATAAATAAATTCAATGGTTCTCACTAAATCGGGAATGGAACATAAAACATCAATTCAATCAATTATATGATTATGTTTTGATAACCACACGCATGTTGTCATAAAATGTCGATAAATTTGAGAAAATGAAAAGTTAAGATTTGACAAAACAATTTATCGAACGGTCGAATTAAAAGTTATGATGTGGTTTAATGAAAGAGCTGAAAAAAAGGTGAACAATAAGGGATTGGAGTTAATTTTAGTAGGATATTTCAAAATTCAATTTATAAATATATGTATTTCAAAATATCTAAAATCAAAAAATGAATTTTAACCAAATTTATGATCTATAAATACATATTTACAATAAATTATAAAGCTTAACATTTTACTGTTTTACTAGTTAACTACGTCATTACTCTTTTTATCCTCCATTAGGTTACAAATTTTACTCCTCTTCAATCTCAGCCCTTGGATTAAAAACACAGTTAATTCTCTCCTCTCTATTCCCTTCCACTCCAATTCATCTATCCAGGCCACACGTCCGTGCTCACTCAGCTACCTTGCTCATCTCTCCCCACTCGCTCACTCTTTCATTTTCTTGGATCCTCCGCCTCCAAGCTTCGAAGTTCACCGAGCGCTGGTATTCTATAATCTCTAAAGTCAAACATCCCAAAAGTGATAGAAGTCATCCATAATCGACGTTGAATGAGATCAAATAGGGTACCGTCGTTAGAGTTTCCATTGTTATCACTAATATTGGATAATAATGTTGATATTCTCCTTTAAATCAAAAGAAAAAAGATATTGATTTTCTCCAATATCTCATTGATATGAGAAATTTGTAAAGTCGGGCGAATGATCGTGATTAAACTTTGTAAAAGTTGATTCAATATATGAATATATTGTGTGATTATTTCAATAACTTCTTTTTATTATATATGCAAATATTATGATTGTTTTTAGGATTATTTATTGAATAGTTAGCCTACTTGGCTCACAAAAATGTTGCAGTGGTATATATTTTGCATGACCTTGTTACATTACAAATCCATGATTATATACTTGGATTTATCATGAGCATTATTATCATGATTAATGAATAAATATGTCTTAATAACCATGTCATATCATCCATCATTTGATAACAAATGCCTGATCATATAAATTTTATAATTAACTTACGTCAGGTGAGGCCTTTTGGGCCTTATAATGATGAAATTCCGCTCTATATACAATTCTCTACAGTAACACAATTTTGACAGTGTACAGCTGGAAGATTTTATGTGTCTATTTTGTATAGTATTATATAAAACAAATCACATTAGCTCTACACAACCCGTTATATGTTTTAGTCGTACAAAAGTAATTTTATTAATTATATTCCAGGCAACTGCTGGTCTTACGGCTATGGATTTTTCAAATAAGATCATCTATTGAGTATTTAGCTCACAAAAAATGTTGAGCTAGGATTTCACTTTTTTGCAAGATCTCGTTTATACCACAAACTAATGAGATTTCTATGCTTGATTTTTTCTTCTAAGCACTTCAATTCAATCCACAATTGTGGGTTTGATCTCAAAAAATTAAGGCCGAATCCACTATATCAATCAATCTTGTAACGTTGATTAATACACTATATCAATCAATCTAGCAATTTATTGGGACTATATCAGATACCAGTGCAAATTAATCAAATTCAGCATGGGACTATATCAGATACCAGTGCAAATTAATCAAATTCAGCATGCTTACTTCAATTGTCGTATAAATTAGGGTTTTTCGGAAAAGCTGGAACTTGACGGCTCAATGGTCCGAAAGGCTAGCCTAGAGGGATTTTGGTTTTTCTTCTTTTCTTTATTTTGTTTTTAATTCTCTTGTAATTGATATTTTTTATTAATATAAGTAACAATAAGTGATTGTTTATTGAGCAATTCTCAAAAAAAAATGTTGTATAAATAATGTATATATTTCTTCTTTGTACACCTCAACGAATATAAGAAACTTATGCGGCCACATATGCACAGAATTTCATATGAGAATGAATTTGAATATTTCAAATTAATAAGTCATACCATATTAAGTTTCCGATTTAAGTAATACGAAATTAACTAATGGACTTGAAAGTCAGAAACCGAAACTTCAAATTCTGATTTAATTACCACTATAATATCACTACTTACATATCTCCAATTATGTGTCAATCAATTCCCCCTTTGTTTTTCCTAAAACAAACACAGCAACAAATGAACAGAAAAACAGAGATTAATTTAAAAAACAACAAATAAACAGATAAACTTCAACTAAAATTACCCAATTACTTGCACCAAAGCAAGAAAACAACAAATGTTACTCCATTTCAAAAATCATCATATACCAACAAACCAATCAATCCAACATACAAGTCTAAATAAAATACATCCAAAAAATTATAAACTGGCATACATATACAACGTTAGCTTTTCAATCCCTAACTACAAAAATGTTGTACTCTTTCTATTCTATATCTTCCTGACAGGAACAAAACAGCGACTCTCTTAAGCTGCTCCAACATCACCATTATTCTTCTCACAAGCTCTGCTCTGCATCTCAGGCGGAAGATTCAAATCAAACTCAAACTTCACCTTCTTCTCTAGTGCTTGTGCCGACAGGGTTCCTTTGACGACTGGTACGAGAGGAGGAACTTCTGCTACAGTTTCGGGTTCAGAAATTCTGCTCTTGAGTTTTGTTTTGTCATGCAAAAACTCCACTTTCTTCTTCTTATCGCGTGAAATTTCTCCTTTAAAATGCTCCCTCATGTGCCCACCAAGAGCCTGACCAGTAGGGAACACCTTGCTGCATTCTTTGCACACGTGGAGCATAAAAGAGAGCTTTTCTCGTACCGGTATGAGAGAGGCTTCAGATTTAGACCTTTTAACTGTACCGGGCTTCTCTAGTACTGGTACGACTCCATTGACGAGAGAAGCTTCAGAGTCAGACCTCTTTCTCTTGAGATTTGGTATGTTGTGCATCGTTTTGTGCCCTCCTAAAGCCTGGTGTGAACGAAACGTCTTGCCGCATGTAGAACACTCATGGGATGAGGATGCGGATCCCAAAACGGATTTGGGTCTGACAGAGAATACGATTCTTGAAACGGATGGGGCTTTGATAGAGAATTCTGTTGATTTGGGGGCGGATTTGATCGCAAATTGTGGTCTTGATTTGGGGGGAGAAGATTTGAGAAATTTTGATTTGGGGGGAGAATATTTGAGGAAAGATTTGTCTTGAGACATCATTATGAGGATATGGGCGGCGGCCTTTTCTTCTTCAGTAATGGCGGAGCGATCGAAGTTTCTTGGTTTGTAATAATGGTGGAGGTCGGATCGCTTTCTTCTTGTGATCTGAAATTCGATTGGAAGAGGAGAAGAGTTAGAAACGCTGGATTTCTCCATTGTTGGGTTTGTGGAATTGAGAGCGAATGCGATTGATTGATTTATTGATTTGGATTTTTGAGGATGAAAGAGGAGAGGAGGTGAAGTATTTATAAGAACAGAGAGAAGTTAATAGAAGGCAAGCATGGAAGAGAGAGACGTTATAGAAGGAAAGTAATAGTCAGTGAGATAGCCGTTAATAAGCAAAGATTTGAAAATAAGGAAGGAAAGATTTGCTATTAATTAGAGAAGGAAATTTTTGGGTTTAATTAATAAAAAGGTAAATTCGGAAGATTCATGGATTTTTACTTATTTATTTATTTATTTAGTTATTTGTTATTCCTTTTTTTTTTTGTTTATTGATGTCAGTAGACTTCACCGCCAAGAAAGCAATAAAGGAGGATATTTGTTAAACTAAGATAATTATCTGCTTAATCATTTTGGTAAACAATAAAGAAACTAATTGCTCAGTTTTTTACTGAATAATAATTTTCTTTACTATTTTTGTTATAATTATTATCTTTATTGATTACTGTTTGATAATTTTAATTTTTTAGTAAATGTTTATCTGACTTTCAAAAAAATGCTTACCAGAATAACTGGAGACGTAATAAGTCATATAATGACTGCACAATTGGGCCGGATTCAATATATTTAAATAGATCCGAGTTATAATTAATTCGAACCCAATTAAAAATGTATGATTAAGTTTAATTTATCGGATATTAAAATTTAAAAATGTTTTAAATTTTGTGAATTATATTAGTGACAGACACAGTGACTTGTTTTTGTAAACAAAATGATTTTGACTGGGAATTAAATTATACTGATCATATGGACTCGGATCCGGGTTCAGTACACTGGAATCCATTAAAATACCCAATATAATATTGGAGTCAACTACTTAATAAGACTGGCTTTTAAAATTGAATTCAGCATTATTTTTTTTAAAAGTCCAAACATCAGTCTAATAAATTGCAATTAGACAAATATGACATACATTGTTCATATATGTACTAGATGAAACTCTCGCTCCGTTTCGGTCTAAATATAACTATTATCTTAAGATTCATAATATGTTACAAAAAATTTTCTTTTTGAAATGATAATTTTCTTCTTGTTATAGTAATGTGTTATTTAGAATTTTTTAAGGGTATACTCGAAAATTAGCTTAATGTTAATTGGTCTATTTTTTTTATTGTTGTCAATATATTAATATTAATGATACCATATTTTTTTACTATAATATGTTATATTATTATTCCTTAATTAATACGTTATATTATTATTAATCCAATGTTATGATATTAATATTATTTATAATATTATTACCATTTATAAGCTTATAATGATATATATAATTATTAATTAGTTTGTTAATACTATTAATAATATTATAATTTGACTATAATATATATTAATAATACATATAATTCTAAAACCTCTTTTCTACGGTACTTTAACTGAGTTGAGCCACGTCAACCTTTTTATTCATGAGTTTATAGAAGTTTACCTTAAGACCATGTTTAAAATCTATGCAGATCATGGGCCTGATTGATGAGTTTGTTCCGGCATCAAACAGTATAATGTATGCTATTCATTTCAATAATTGCAAATGCAACTTGGAAAAAAAATTAATGCATGCTATGTAACCTATATAAAAAGCAAAATATTATATTATTTTGATATGATGCTTCATTAATTTTTTTCTTTTTCTTGTTGCTCCTTTTGTAGTTGAAATCCAAAGTAAAAGATGGAGCTATGCAAAAAATATGAAAATGAGTTATGAAAATCTCGCGCTAAGCGCGTCTATTTGCTTGTTTCTACTTAAAATAACTTAACAAATTATATTTCTTTTCATATGATATGAACAACCTAAACATTTAAAAAAAATCTAAAAAAGGAAATAAAGGGGTTCATGCATGGGATATCACAGGTTAAGTGGAACTGTATAACCATTGGAGTGGACTCCATTTGTGAACTATTTTTATCTAAATGTTGAAATACTATATTGAGAGAGACACATTATACTATAGTGTTTTAAAGAAATCAATGTTTACATTTGATATTTTCTTAGGTCATTATCTTATTTTTTTTGTAGAGATATTTATGATATTTTCAGATTTCCATTTTATAAAGTTATACATGATATTTATGATATTTTCACATTTCCATTGTGTGGGGGTGTCATATTTTTCAAGAGTGTACGTGAAAAATATCTTGCAAAATAATTTTTTGTTATATTATCTTACTTGAGTTGACATTAATATCATATTTTCAATATGTGATATTGATATTTTCAGATTTCCATTGTGTAGGGGTGTCATATTTTTAAAGAGTGTACAATGAAAAATATCTTGCAAAATATTTTTTTTGTTATATTATCTCACTGTATTGACATTAATATCATATTTTCAATTTTAATGTGATATATGTGATATTTTGAGATTTGGTAGAGACATAAATCAAATTTATGATTTTTTTTATGAAAGGCACCATATTGAAGGCTATTTACATTTGTAGGAATTCTTAAAATGAAAGGAAAAATATTTAAAGTTTTAACTTAAATAGCTTATTATATTGGTAAAAAGTGATTTTAATTTTTGAAAAGTATAATTGATATTTTCAGTTTTTTGAGGGGTATAAGTAAAAGTTTGCAAAGAAAAGAAGAAAAGGGGTGAAAATGAATCGGAGGAGAGAGAAAGCTTTTGAATTAATTGGAATTCTCCATTGTTGACTCCTGAATTTGATCTTTTGTGGAATCTATTCAATAACTTTTCACGTAACAGATTAAATTATTGTTAATTATGACTCTCTATATATTTCTTCACTTTATTGTATCCGCAGAAATCATTAAATGCAAGAAAATCCACATAGATACAAAGATGCATGGGAGTGGTCCATATGGACCATGGTTTGTATAATTAGTGATGTAAATAAAGTATGTCTATCTAAATATCTCATATGTAACTGTTGCTCCGGTTTAGTGTCAATTTAGTCCCACCATCCGAAATTTAAGCAACAATAAGTTGTTTATATAGCCTCACATTTTAGAAAGGTCGAGAAATTGGGCCTGTTGGACTGCTTGGGGTTGATCTGCTAATCAAAGAAAAGATTGACTAGACGTGTATTTTTCCATTTTCACAAAATGTGCTGACACGTGTCAGCACCAGGTTTCAGCTGGCTTAAAAACACATCCAATTTTACGTTATATAGTATAATATGCACTAATTAATATTTTAAAAGTAAAATAAAATGAACGAAAATTAGTAATGGAAAATTATAATAAAAGAGTGAATTTTCAGCCCCAGCTAATGAGATGAACTTTGTCAACTCACCCACAATACACTCACACACACCTAACCAACAAACCAAGAAACAGTCAGAATCAATTAAATTAATTAAACAATCCCTTTCAAAATCAAATCCTCTGTTTCTAATCCGTCAAATTTTAGACAATGTATAGTGTGTCAGAACATAAAGCAATCCATCGTATATACAGTTACAAATGAATGAGATGAAATCCATTCTTTTTTTTCTTTTTTTTTGACAATAAGATGAAATCCATTTATTCAAAAATCTTATATTAGTTAATACTATATAATTCTAATAATTTACTGTGACTATATCAAATATAAGTGCAAAACAAATTCTAGAGATTAACTCTGTTTGTCATATAGATAATGTAATATTTTATTTATTAATACATCTCCAAAAATTGGTCTACTTTCCTAAAAAAACTGTCATAGGCACATAATTTCATAACAGAGAGAAATCAAATATTTTTAATTTAATAAACCATACCAGATATAAGATATTCTGAGCTAACAAGCAAATAAATTAATTTAATGAATTAAAATGACCTTAATTTACGAATACTAACATAAAAGTCAGAAAGCTAAACAGCAAAGTCTGATTTAATTACAAATTCCTCCTCTTTTTAATTTTCTAAAAAAACAACAAATTACACAATGAATTTTAAAAAAAAATTTAGCTAAAATTACACAACTAAATTGCACCAACAAGAAAACAATAAAAATTTCTCCAGATCAAAAATCATCAGAACCTAACAAAAAATCTGCACAATTTCCCCCCTATATATAAGGTTAGCTTTTCAAACACGAACTACATAAAACTTACAATCTTTCTATCTTCCTAGCATGAACAAAGCCTCTCTTAAGCTTCTCCATCACCGCCATTGTTCTTGTTGCAAGCTTTCTGCATCTCAGGGGGGAAATTTAAATCAAACTCAAACTTCACCTTCTTCTTCTGGGGCGAAATAACTCCTTTAAAATGCTCTCTCATGTGCCCACCAAGCGCCTGACCAGTAGTAAACATTTTACCGCACTCTTTGCATAAGTGGGTTTTAATACAGGGCTTTTCTTGCAATGGTACAGCTCCATTGACGACTGGTACGAGAGGAGATTCAGACTTTTTAAGAATACCAGGCTTTTCTAGTACTGGTACGACTCCATTGACGGGAGGAGCTTCAGAGTTGGGCCTTTTTCTCTTGAGATTTGGTCTGTTGTGCATGGTTTTGTGCCCGCCTAATGCCTGGTGTGAAGGAAACCTCTTGCCGCATGTCGAACACTCGTGCAATGAGGATGTAACAGAGGATTCGGGTCTTGAAAGAGATGGAGCTTTGACTGAAGATTCAGCTCTTGAAACAAATCCGATTTTGATTGGGGTTACTGGTCTTGATTTGGGGGAAGAATCGACTTTGATTGAGGATTTTGATTTTGGGGGAGGAGGTTTGAAGAAGGATGTGTCACGAGAGATCATGATGAGAATTTGGGCGGCGTTTTCTTCTTCGGTAATGGTGGAGGTGGAGCAAGCGAGGTTTCTTGGTCTGTAATCGAGGTTCGATCGCTTTCTTCTTGTGATCTGAAATTCCATTGGAAGAGCAGATTCAGAATCGCTGGATTTCTCCATTGTTGGGTTTGTGGAATTGTGTGAGATTGATTGAAAGAAGAGAGTCAGTCAGGTATTTATAGAACAGAGTGAGAAGTTTTAATAAAAGGCAAGTGTATTCTATTCACTCAGATAGCCGTTTAATATGGAAATAATTGGAGAAAAATGGAAGGAAAGATTTGGCAGAAATAAGAAAGGGAAGATTTGGAGAAATAAGAAGGGAAAGAATTGGGATTAATTAGGGCAAGGAAGTTTAGTGTTTGTTTAATCAGAAGGGAAATTTGGGAATTGAAGATGAATGGGCTTTTGTATACTCTGAATCCGATTTTTTAGTTATTATTTTTAGAAAAAGCATATAAGTAGACTTGGTCGCCAAGAAAGGATAACGGACGTTCGAGTGGGGGAAATTTCCTTTCTGAAGGAAATATCATGCGATCTTCGTTTGAAATAAGTATATGATTAATTATTTTCACTGAAATAATTGTTTTTAAATTATTTTTGCTTTGTTGATGATTTTGGTATTTTTGAAAAAATAATATAAAGTAAATAAAAACAGATATAAAATTGTTTTTTTTTTGTTTAGCTTCTAGTATTGTTATGAACTGAACTGTTATACACTACTCTACGACACTTGGGACTGGAGACGATGTGAATGCAAATCATATTGACTATTGAGTACTAAATGCATTGAGACATGAAGAGAAAGTGCCCAATTGCTTCGGATCCAATTAAGTTAATTATATGCAAATTATAATTTACTGAAACCCGTTCAAGTAAGTTAATTAGATCCAAATTATAATTAACATATCCAACTTCCAACCAGCCGGGGGTATAATTAAACAAAAGTTGGATTAATTTAATTTATTTGATGTTAAAATTTGAAAAAGTTCTTAATTGTGTGGACTATATTTAGTAACAGAAGTGGTGGCTCAGTCGTTTTAAAAATACATTCGAAAAGGGAGTTAATAATTGGGATCTGCTACAGCACGATATACTGTAGCACAATTGTATACGACGGGATTCAATAACAGTATATATAACAGTATATATAATTTATTTTCTAATAACAATATATATAAAATAGTATATAAAAATAGGAAAACAGTATATAAAATGAGAAAACAGTATATAAAAGTAAAAAAATAAAAAATATACAAAGCATAAATAATAGTATATTAAATGGCAAAACAGTATATAAAATGAGAAAACAATATATCTACAGTGCGTCGTGCTACAGTGCGCCGTGTTTGCACATATCCCTTAATTAATTATACTGATTATACTCTTCAAAAAAAAAAAAAATTATACTGATTATATGGATTCGGATGGGGGCCAGGACAATCCAATAAAGACCCATTAAAATATTGGAGTCAACTTTTACTTGACAAGTCGTTGACTTTCAAAATTAAACTCTGTTTTATATAAAAAAGAGTGCAAGCTGCAAAATTATTTTTCAGAAAAACAAATAGACATCAAAATCATCTGATAAATTGAAATCAGACAATTACAACACTCGTTATTCACATATATATGCACTAATTCAATTCAAGAAAAAATGAATTCAAAAAGAGTTTTAAGTTCCTCTATTCAGTTCCAGAGATGAGAGGAAATTTATTTCTAAGCAAAAATAAATTAATAAATCAAACCAAAAAATAAAGACCCAAATCCAATATAAATCAACAAATTTTCATCACCCACTATACGCACACCAAGAAACAGTCAGAATTAATTATTCAGATTCAGATCAAACAATTAAACCGCTCTTGAAATCAAATCCTCTGTTTCTTCAAATTGCAAAAAGGCCCTTGTCTTATTAGAAATTGCAAAAAGGCCCTACATTCTTGATGAATATAAATTTTAATCCCTCCCATTAGATTATACTTAATACCATTAATTAATTTACTCTAATCCATTTAATTAAATTTTTTAATATTTTCTTCCCTTAATCCATCATTCACCATCCCATTATTCATCCCTCTCTAACAAACCAAAACTATTTTTTTTTCAGTGTATATATTATTTAACATCATGGTGCAATATATCCAGTTATGTTAATTAATACTAAATCAATCTTGTAATTTACTGGTTCCAGATCATATATCAGTGCAAATAATTAAATTCTTGTTCTTGTACTAATGTAAATATTTTTTTTCTCTTTTTTAATACACATCTCAGCAAATAAATTTAATAATAATAGTAGTAAGTAGTAATACTAATAAGGAATGAAAATAATAATTTTTTTAATTGAATCAACCAAACGTGATACGTTACCGAGTTAAACAACCAAATTAATTAATGAATGGACATGATAAACAACCAAATTAATTAATGAATGGACTTGATAATGACCTTAATTTACTAATAATCCAAACAGAAGGTCAGAAACCGAAACAGCAAACTCTGATTTAATCACCACTCTAATCACTGACATCACATTCACATCCATATCTCCACACTTACGTGTCATTTAATCCCCCCTTTCAATTCAACAGAAAGATAATCTCAAACTAAAACTGCACCAAAATCCAAACGCATACGAAAAATCAATTCAATGTTTCGCAAAATTAAACATGGTGGTGCAACTCTTACAAAGTTAATTAAGAGAAGAAATTTCATAATTCAGAAACAAACCCACCACTATACACTACCCACTAAAAATAATCAAATTCAATTCAACCCTATAAACAAACAAACAAAAAAGAAAGAAAGGAAAATCGACCAACAAAATTTATTTCAACACACAAAACCGCCATTCTTAAGCACTCAAGTCAATAACAAGCGCGGCTTCTTGACGCCCAAGAAATCCCTAAACCGCTCGCCGTCTTCATCTTCCATCCACCCTTCCTCCGCCTCCGCCTCCGCCACCGCCGGCGACGCCTCCTCCGGCGCAGGCATGTTCAGGTCAAACTCGAACTTCACTTTCGTGCCCCCTCCTTCATAGTGAAGTCTCTTGTGCCCTCCCAACGCCTGACCAGACGGAAAAGTTCTGAAACAAATCGAGCACTCGTGCACCTTGACCTTCTCCCCCTGCGCCGCCGCCGCTTCGTCGCCGGCCACCGGCTTCCTGTGACTCGTCTTGTGCCCTCCCAGCGCCTGGTAAGACGGAAACGTTCTCCCACAGACAGAGCACTCGTAAACTTGCTTTGTAGACTCACCCAAAATCTTCATCGGCTCAGACTCAGAAGCCAAAATAGATTTAACCAATCCAGACCCGGACCCATCACGAGATAACATCATTAAACAGAGCGCGAGCTGTTCTTCCTCGCTGGAAGGCGCCATGGCAGCGCGAGTCCGTTTAGACCTCTTGCCTTTCGCCGAAGGAGCCTCCGTGGAGCTGTTCTTAGTGGTTTGCAAAGAGTCGAGCGCCATTGAAAGAGTAAAAGGGGGAAGAAACAGAAGGAAGGAGAGAAGAGAAGAAAGGAAACTTAAGAGAGGAGGAAGAGCGAGTGGAGGAGGAATATTTATAGGGAGGTGGTGAGTGAGGGGAAGAGGTGTTTTGAGGCGGCAGAAAGCCGAGGGCGTTGTCGGTATTTAAGCGGTTTTGTGGGCTCCGCTGCAAAATTGGCGACGTCATCGTAGACTCGGTCCATTGTGGACCGTAACAATGTTAATTTGACATGTGGGTAATTTAGCTGGTGGAGTGAGGAGGTGTATGGTGGATCGGGTGTATGGGGGAACTGGATGAATATGGAAGTTGATTGGAAGAGTTGTGATAATAAAGCAGGGATTTGGTTTTTTATTAATTAAATTAATGAATTGGAATCGGAGTAAATCGTTTGTTTTAAATGGATAATTGATGAGTAAATCGGAATCCTGACCGGACAGAGTGTGTAATTAGGAAGAAACAGTCACTTATTTTCCAGGAGTTTTCCTATTTAATCAATTAATTGACATTTTTTTGTTAATTTCAATATTCTTGAACTAAAATAAGAAAATATATTTTCTTATTTCTTTTCAATACGACTCTTCTTACACAAATTTCTTAAGAAGCTTCTTGATCCAGCAAGTTAATTTTACATATATTGAACTATTAAACCACATTATTCCAACAATAATTAAAATTATAAGTTTTTTAATAATGTTGTTTTTAAGTTCAAAATATATTATTGCAATTACTGACCCCTCAAATCCTTTAAATAAAAAATAGAATTATATCAACATTCAAAATTCAAAAATTATAATATGTTAAAGTGAACATGTAATTAAACGGTGAGTGGTGATTAGTGAAAAAGGGGGACTGATCTAATCTGATCTGATCTAAAACAGTCTGTTGAGCTTCATATTAAACCTCAGATGGAATGAACGTGCATTATAATTATAATTATTGACAAATAAAGCTAGTTGCACCACAGCACGTCTCATCGACTCTCTACTCGATGGTCGGTCAGATGCGCTCCACGTCGTTTTTCCAGTGAATTTCAAGTTTCAACACTCAGAATTAGCATTAATAGTGTATTAGATTAATTGATTAAATGATTAATTGAGAATTGAGTTGTTACAGCAGAGAATAAGATAGAGAGTAATTAAAAGCGCACTTCACAGCACGCTCTTGCACCAACCGTTGAAACACGTTCTGCTGGATCTCACTCACCCAACATTAATACATGGAAAAGACTTCTTCTTGCCTTCATTTTTAGTTACATGACATCATATTTGTACTTCCCTATATTCTTTTTTCGTTTTTTATTATTGTACTTTCATATATCCAAATCCAAATTCATTCATATAAACAGTGACAATCTTGAAAAAGAAAATTTGTACAAAAAGTTGTCCATGAATTATTAGTGATTACAATATAGATATTTATAATAAAGTATTTGAGGATATAATCTTAATTAGTGAGTGGTTTTATTGTACTGTATATAGGACTTTTGACCTTTCCTTTATTTTATGTATATATGCTTGGTCGTCTTTGAACTGCTACATGAATAGGGCACACAGAAAAAAGGAAACGTCATTGATGATAATTGATCAGGATTAATTCCAAACTTACGGCGAAACGGTTTTCGTTGTAATTTACATCAGCAAATTAAATATTAGCAGCCTAATTGTACAAAATATATATATATATATATATTAACATTTAATAATAATCAATACATACATAACATACATGCGCCTCCAGTTTAGTGTTGTTCAGACTAGCCAAGTCCAGGTGCCGGTTTTGTTTCCTTGCTTGACCTGCCCTGCTGTTCCTGTTGGGCTTTTCATCTTAAGCCTACCAAACCATTTATTTGAACTTTTAAAATGCACCTTTTTATGTGACACGTAGTGTGTGTTAGGTTAATTAATAAAATAGATTATCATGGGAAAATATTTCGAGAAACATGCGATTCATGTTAATATGTAAAGAGAATGTTGTCGTTTGTTTTTGTTTTTTTGCAAATTCGCATTGGTTTGAAATGTACGTTTTTGTATTTTAATTATAGATAAATTATTAGTAGTTTATTTGATAAATCATAGTTGTTTTTTTAATTGGATCAAGATAAATGAAATTTAATTGGTTACATTTTTGCAATTAAAAAGAAAATTTGTTTATATTTTTAGATTATTTTTTATTTCAAAATATCTTTCTAATTATGAAATGTCGTAATTATATCATAAATATATTTTATTAGCATGTGAATGTAACAATTTAGTGATTTTTTGTGTCTTTTTATCATGATGAGATGTAATTGGTATTCTATGTGAATGCTTTATTACTAACATATGATTACCAAACATGAGAATATGATTTTTATCCTCTAACCTTTTAATAGTTATGTGATATTTTCTCTTATCAAACGCACATTAGGTTTTTATTTTAATTTTCTCGCTTGACTCGCAAAGTATGTGTACATACGGGTCTTCATAAGAATCGCTAGAGATCATGCACGACCGCACCATGATTTTTTGACATAACAGTATTTACCAGGCCCCTAAATTAATCTACAAACCCAATTAATAAAAGAATAAATGAGATATGGATTTCGTATGGACATACGGCCCATGGGCCTCGTTCAAAATGACAAGTTATATTATATCACATTCACCAGAATTTAATTACTAAATACTAAATAATAGTCGCTTTCTTTTATCCAGTGGATTGTAGTAAACTCAATGAATCTCCCAGTATCCATCAGGAAGAAACAGAATCTCCAGCCCAGTCCCTTTCTGCTCTAGATTATTCTTCGCACATAATCTGGAGACCCCAGTAGCCAATTTGTCAAGTTTAACAAGGATATATACGAAAATTATAGATTCATTCATCTCATCATCTGAGTCTGTGTATGTTTGTATCGTAGAATGTGAAAGAAAGATGGTCTAAGGAGTGGTCCGGGGGCTGCGCGCCTCGTGCTTCACATTTTCTATCATAAAAGTCTATGTGCATCTTGTTCATCATAGACGTCATTCTGGGAAATTGTTCTAAGGACCCTTGACTTTTTTGAATATAACTTGGTCCTGTACGTTTATATTGTTTCTTCCTCAAGAGGGTTTTATTTTTTATTTTTTAATTATTTTTGCACCAAAAAATAAGCCCATAAATACAATGATAGAACAAATTATATACATTTATGCATCCACTAGCATAGTCTAGATGGTACGTATGTAGGCTTGCTTTCAATAGAAAATAGGTTCGAAACCAGACAAATATAGTAATTAGATGTGGGTTATAAGCCTACGGCCCTTATAATCGAAAAAAAATTCATATATATTGATGTTATAATAACTCCATAAAATGTAATATGTATTGTATCAATAAGACCGACATTATAAAAAAATAAATTGACAGTCCGAGTAACGACATTTACTATTATGTATACTAAAGTATGATTTATTTATTTTATTTTATCATTATGTTAATATACATTCTGCATATATCATAAACTAATCTACACCCTTTTTATTTATTTGAATAATATAAAACAAAATAAGAATAATTTGACTAATATAGTACTCATAATAAGTTAAATTGGATAACAATAATTAAAATAATAAAATATAATATAATAAACATGTGGTATTTATATTTTATATCACAATCTTTTCTATAGTTGGTATCCATATTGTATAAAATGTGATATCTATACCAATATCTATGCAACATAACTTATTTCATGTTAATTTCTTAAGTATTTTGTCAGAAATATTTTTTGACAAAAATTGCAACACTAACTTAATAAGGCCCAACTCAAATATTAGCCATAATATGAAAAACTCTAGAATCAACATGAAGGATCACATGCATGGTAAAATATCTAATGATTCTAGAAATATCTAAGTTCTAGAGAATTAGTTTCTAGAGATTTCTTGGTAAATATCTTTGGTCTAGAATCTTCCTAGCTTTAGTATAAACCTGAATTGTCATTTTCATCAAGCTATCAAGTCTCCTCAAGGTATCAAGGCACAAATCAAATCTCCTCTTAAATAAAGAATGTAGTGAGTGTTGTAGTAGTCTAGTTGGAGATTATATAATATAGAAGTAGTAGATGTGTAATCTTGAAGGTTTAGTAATTGAGTAGTAGATGTATATTGTAATATTATTAAGTGAATAGTAAATAAATTTTATTAAAATATCGTCTCTCTACTCTACATTTTCAATTGGGAGAAAAATATTTAGAATTTTTTTAAGTATTTTCACACAACCTAGTCGGGCTCATCCTCCGATTGCAATTCATGTACTTAGAAAAATACTTAGAATTTTTTCTCGAATATGTGTTCACGGAGAAAGATAGATTGGGAAGCGTGAGGAAGAGGGATAACGGTTAATGAGGAGTAAGCACAGAAAACTAGAGATCAAACCAATAGACTGTGCAACGGTTCAATTACCTTACTAATTTACAAAAAAACAGATCTAAAGAATATATTTCAGTGTTTTAGTAGTCGCCTTACTTTGTTAAATATGGACAAAATCAACTCAAAACTTCATATTTTATAGAACTTCTAGACGATAGTCGATTAAAAAAACTCATCTAACTTTACAAAGACAACAAAAAATTTAAAAATACCCAAAAGTCTCGGATATTTCTGTAAACTTTCCCTCAATGGGTGTTGGTTCACGGTGGACCGACTCCAGCTGAGAACCCGATTCCTAAGCGGGAAACGGCGCCAGCGCCAAAGCGAGCATTTATTCATGTTTTGGTTGCCATTCACGGGCCGCCATTAACACGCTGCTAAATTACAAATAAAGAAACTGAGAGAGAGACTGAGAGAGAGAGAGAGAGAGAGAGAGAGAGAGAGAGGGAGGGAGGAAATGGATGAGGTTAAAAGCACGACGGCGTGGGTGGCGGGCTGCGCCTCTCACGTCAAGGTCGATTCTCAAGGTAATCCGCCACGCCCTCTTTTCTCGCTTCCTCTTTTAACCCTTCTTTGTAGAGTCCGTCTGAGCTTCGATGCGGGGTTTAGGGTTTTTGACTGCGTCTCTTACTTCTAACCCCTTTTGCGATTGTTGTAGACTGGTATTGTACCGGTGCAATTATGCAGAGTCGATGAACCTTTGGATGCCCATTTTTACTGAGTTTACGGAATTTAAAAGTTCAACAAATCAAGATTTCTCAAAAAAAAAAAAAATGAAAAGAAAAGAAAAATAAACTACCAGAGGATATTATTCTACGTAGTTGAATTCTGTTGAACTGTAGAGTTATAATTAGTCCTAAATTTCCTTTGGGGTTTAGGGTTTATACAATTACGTCTCTTACTTCCCCCCTTCATAGCCCCATTTTTACTTCTTTTTTCTTAATTTTTGTTCAATTTCTTGTTTATTTCGTATTATTTAGTAATTCATCTCATATTGCATGGTATTTCAATTTTTTCTTCTAATGTTTATTTCAATTTTGTTTATTTCTTAATTTTTTCTTCTCGAATAAAAAACTAGATACACGTTTTTAATCGATTAAACACCGTTGAATAATACAAAAGTATTCAATGATACAGATTTCTTTAACAAATTCGATAAATTTTAATTATTCTTTTTTCCAACAGAGATTGAGAATGTAGTGGACAGCATAAAAGGGAATATTCCAAAAGTAGAATGGGATTTCGAAAAGATTCATTATTTTGACAACGGACCCCTCACAGTTCAGTATATTTTTGTTTTGGACGCCCTCAATTTCTGCTTTTGGCCAGGTTTATTTTAATTATTGTAAATTTGCTTAATCTCAAATATAATATAATTTAATATTAATAGTTTTATTTTTTTAATATATTATGTTGATCAGATAAAGAGTTGCATTACGATAATTTTGCACTGGGACTTAAGGAAGCTTTGGAAAATGACAAAAACGCCCTTGATGCTGATCGTCTCCAGTGCATCAACGGTACGTAATTGTCTCTCAATAATTATATTCCAACAAAACAATAATATAATAAAAAATCGTAATATTTTTATTAATTTTTTAATAACAATTTAGGGCCTGAATTGCGCGCAATGCTGAAATGGCCGAGGCCTCTGCCAAGTGAGGAAGAAAGAGTCCGTTTATTACACGAGGTATTTACTACATTAATTTAATTTATTTAGTTACTTATAAATTTGATTACTTGATGAATTATTTAATTTGTTTAAAGGTGGGTTTTGAACTGGAGAGGAGTTTTGAAGGAAAAGCGGCAAATCTGGTAAAATCATGCAATAATTCTGCCTCAACTTTGGTCACCCTTATTACTAGACATTTCCCAGGTTTTTTAATATCATAATAATATATTTCTTAAATTATATTTTTCACTATTTATCGTAATGTTCTTCATTGCATACTTTTCTATGAGAAATTCACAAAAATGACCCTGCATTGTGCTTTAAGATGAAAATTGCTATAGAACAGTCCCTCCACTGTTAAAACTTGCAATAAAGCCCCTCTATTTTTTTACGAAATTACAAAAAATTCCTCTAATCAACACGTTTTTGAGTAAAATCAACATTTTGTCATAATTAACATTTCACATATATCTCATTCAACTAGGGTTTAGAGACCACGCGTTATACAAAGGCCATCAAGTTTTTTTAATGCAAATTTGGGAAAAAAAAAAACAGTATTTTGCTGAAAACTGCAAAAAATAACTTGCAGTATTTAAAATTGATAAAAAGCCCCTGCATTATTTGAACTTTCAGCGTAATGCACGGGCTTTTATACGGGGAATTTGCAAAAAAATCCGGCAAAATGCTTAAATTGCAAAAAAAAATCCCTCCTTTACTGAAAATTATAGAAAGCCCCTCTATTCTTTGAAAATTGCAAAATGGCCTGTACCGTTTGTCAAGTACTTACAAAAAGCCCCTCTATCATTTTAGTCACTTTATATCATAATTTTACATCATGAACATATTTTTCATTAAATTTAGGTTTTAGAGACCACGCGTTATACAAAGGCCGGCAAGTATTTTTATACAAAAGGGCTCAAATATTCGTAGCGGATTTATGGGGCGCATTTAAAGGCGAAAATTTCGGAAACTTTCACGACACAACTTGCATTACTATTTTCGCGGATTATATCGTGCCGGCTGTACTTAGACAATTGAATATCTTGAAATATAGTTCTAAGTTAGCTAATTACATTGATTCTGATTTGGAGATTTCTCCTGGAAGTGAAGAGGAAGTGGAGTTGAGGGCTTGTTCTGTTTTCGCTGTGGAAAAAATGAGGGAGTTTATTAACAACAAGTTTGGCAAACAGGTAATTTTTTAAGTTTTTTAGGGTTTAGGGTTCTTATTGTTTGTTCAAATGCTTAAAGTAGCGTGCTTGTCAACTTATTTTTCTCGCTAATCTAGTTTGGAGTTTCAAGTTTTATCTCAATTTTGGTATTTGAAATTGTATTTTCATTGGTTGGGATTGTGAGAATAGTTAGTTACTGTACAAATACTGTTTTTTATTTGGAATTAGGTTAGTAAGAGAAGTTGAAGATCGCATTATTTTGGTATTGTTTGGTTGATTTAGAATTTATCTTTTAATGTTACTACTACTTTGTTGTCTATTTTATTTTATTTTATTTTATTTTTTATTTTTTTGTTGTCTATTTTATTTTATTTTATTTTTTATTTTGTAGGTGTTAAGTATAGAGATAGATTTGTGGTTGTGGTCGTATGGAGTAAGGATGCCGAAACTGGCGTATCATCGCACTCTTTCTATATACTATTGATTCTTATTGTTTTCATGAAATTACGCAATTTTGGGTTTACTGCTAGTAGTTTTATATCTTCAAATTTAGGTGCAGTTTGATGATATTATGTTTTTGTTTTTGTTAGGATGTGTTGATTGTTCGGATGGATGGTTAATTTTAAGATCATACTAACTAGGTTTCTTTTTAAGTCGGAGTAATTTTCAACCTGATTTATGTACTTTTTGTTCTTTTATAATTTGTTTTGGAATATTAAAGTGTTTCATTAGTGAAATAGGCCCATATTTTGGGGCAGTCAAATTTGGTGCATGAATGTATTTCATCTGATACAGTATCGGCTTTAAAATTGGCTCATAATTTAAATGTTTGGATGGGCTTAGATGTTCACTTGGTCCAAAGCAAATCAAACTTTGCAGTGAATATAATTGGCAAGTTAGGGCTCGTTTGGTATTATTTTCGTTTTTCTGTTTTTATACACATTTATAACATTTTTAGTGTCAATATATCAAGTTTTCAGCGTCAATATGTCATTTATAGTATCAACATAATATTTTCAGCGTTAATATACCATTTTAAGTATCAATATATCATTTTTAGTGTCAGTGTACCGTTTATAATGTTAATTTACCATTATTGAGTATTAATATCCTATTTTCAGTAATCATTTTCAGGGTTAATATATTATTTTCGATGCCAATATATTGAGTATTCAGTGTTAATCTACCGTTTACAATATCAATATATTATTTTCAGTGGAAATATATTGCTTTTAGGGTATTAAAATACCGTTTTTTTAGTATCAATAGAACACTTTCAATGTCAATATATTATTTTTAGTATTAAAAAATGTTAATATATCATTTTTGATATCGGCATATATTATTTCTAGTGTCAATATACCATTTTAGTGTGAATATAAAGAATTTGGTATTAATAAACCTTTTTTCGATATAATTATATTATTTTTTGTGTTAACTTACTCCTTTTACTGCAATATAAAGTTTTAGGATCAATATTTTTAATTAGTGTCAACTTACCTTTGTTAGTGGATATAAAGTTTTACGGTCAAAATTCATTTTTAATGTGAATGTACTATTTACGCCAACTTATCGTTTTTAGCGCATTACAATATTTCAAAGTCAATATTCTATTTTAGTGCTACCATATATATTATTTTCATGTGGTTTCGGACATTTATAGGTTTGGCAATGAAAAACAGAAAAGAAGAAACAACTTTTTCTTGTTTTCAAAATTATGTTTATTTTTTGCCATTTTGACAGAAAAAAATAAAAACAGAACCATTTTGCCAAACACGTTTTATTTTTTTTCTGGAGAAAAAAAAACAGAAAACGACAACGATACCAAACGAGACCTTAGTTTTCGTATCTAACCAAAGTATCTTCAAAATATCCACAATGTCTTCTTTTTACTTTATAAACATCCAAAATATCTTTATTCTAACTTTTTTTTATAAAGTGCGTTCAGTATTTTTATCCTGTTATTATAAAGTGTGATCTGAAATCTCGTTTTCTTTTGAAACATGATTTGAAACTTCGGAGTGGGCAAGTGAGAACAATAAGTTGAAAACTTTGTTATATTCAATACTTGAATTTGAAAAATTGAGGAGGTCAACAAAATAATAATTTCAAATCATGTCTCACATAATAACCAATTGGATTACGAATCCTATTCCATGGAGTAAAATATTGGTTATTTTACCGGGAGACAAGAACGAAACTTCGAAATGGATCAGTGAGAGAAAGATGTTGAAATTAGGAAATTTTGAACTCTATGTTGCATAGATCAGGATGCGAAGTATCATTGTCGTTAAAATAGCTAATTATGATATTAGGTTTAATGAGGAATAGCTAATTATGGAAGTGGAGATCTTGCATAAATGACATTTGATGAAAGAGAATGCTTATTGTGTACTATGCTGGTGATTTCATGATTTTTTCACTAAATAAATCTATACTTGATATATTTTTATGGGGCCTTCCATTATTTTGGACTCTAGACTAAGATTTAGATTGCCTATGTGTTTGGGCCGCCCCTGATATGGTGTATACGATATATATCAATATCCGATACATTTACAACTTAATTTTTGAAATATATATCTTTATAAAACTCAAGGGTTATGTACGAAAACTTACCAATATAGTTTTACCAAAAGTAAGTGCGAGTGCAAGATCAAAAGCAACAACTTCCCCAAATGTAGCAACTTGACCAACAAAAATACCAAATAAAGGGCACAAAAAAATTGTAAAAAAAAGCCCAAAAGAAAAAAAAAAGTAGAACCATGACGAAATGGAGTTGGTGGTGGGGTTGTGTAGAGACTCGAAATCGCCAATCCTTTTCCATGAATAAATACTAAACAAAACAATCACACTTCTATTGATCAATATATTCCATCCATCCAACCATCCAATTGCAAAGAGGAATTATTGGTGGTGAGAACCTCCCAAAGTTTCCTCCAACTTGTTCAAAGGGAATATATTGTTGTCCCCCCTTATGTATCTCCTCTATCATGACCTCTTGCTTTTTTTCCTCCTCTCATTTCTTCTGTTTCTTTTTTTTTTTTTTTCATTTTTGTTTGTTTTTTTATATTGTTGGCTCACCATCATCATGTGAGTTTTTACGAATAAAAATAGAGCTGTTTTTAGAAATGATGTTGAAATAATGTTGTTTGAACTTGTATAAATTTAAGTTTGAATAGTTTGAGATTAGCTTATTTTTTATTTTGAACATTGTGAGCTTGATATTTATGTGCATCTCCTCTATTACTTTTTCATTTGAGAAAAATGAGTAAAGTTGATTTCAAGCTTTGAAAAGTGAAATAAAAAAACATTTATAAAACTAGTGATTTTGAATACATTAAGTTTGAAGCCACTTGTACAAAATCTTTCATAGTAAATATTTTGTAACATAAAGATTATTTTAGAAATTAACTACAAATGTATATATAAATCGGTGTTCTTTTTTATGTAGATATTTCAAAAGTATAATTCGCAAAACGTCTCATACTTTGTGAAAGACCTAACCAAATTGTTACGAGCCTATCAAGTAAGTACATTAAATAACGGACCCGACAATCAAACATTATGGAAATGGGAACCGAATGACCAATATAGTGCGAAATCGATATATGATTTCCTCATCAATCCGGGTATAAAATGCGCCTGGCAAAAATCAGTTTGGAAACTTAAGGTACCACCTAAAGTAAGGATCTTCATTTGGCTAGCGGGACATGATATACTTAATACGGAGGATAATCTAAGAAAAAAAGGACGGCCCCATGATGATCGGTGCTCGGAGACCAAGAACCACCTATTTGGGCAGTGCTCATATATGCTCTCGGTCTGGCGATTGATCCAGCAAGACAACAACACGACGATTATAATATTTCACAACGACGATTTTATTCAAACTTGGCTCAAATGTCGACGTAGATTATTCAAGGATAGAAGGACGGCATGAGAAACATTGTGGGGCTCGGTTTGTTGGAATATCTGAAAGGAGAGGAACCAACGTATCTTCAAAGACAAAAGAAAACCGCCGCTAATGATTGCTCGGAAGGCGGCGGATCAAGCCATCGCCTGGACGAACAACTGCTGAAGTATCTTCCAATACTTAGACTAGGGCTTAAGTTTAGGCCAGAAATCCATCAGTAAATGGATTAAGAAATTTGTATCTGTTAACTCTTTTTTTAATTAAATACAATGAATGGCCCGCAACTTGCGACCATTCCTTCAAAAAAAAAATGATATTTCAAAAGTAAAATTATTTTATGGCTAAAAAGATCGTAACAAAACAATGTAAAATTTCTGCATATCTCGCAATAATTTAATTGGTTTGACAGAAAGAGAGCATAATAGTAGAGAATTTCAGCAATTAATGGATAAAATAGAAAAGTTCTTAAGTTTGACAAATACAATACAATTATAGTTTCAAATTAATTACATATAGTCAAGATAATGTTTTATGAGTTCAAAAAAAAGATAATGTTTTATATCTTATAATTTTAATTAGTTTTGATTAATTCTTTATAGATAAGAAATCCAACAATATCTTTTCATGGAGATTGACATTTCTAGTTTAAATTATACATATGTCAAATGCCAAATCAAGATTACATTACACACAAGTACATTTTTATAAATATAAAAATATATTTAACGCAATATTCCAAAATTCCACTAGACATGAGAATTTTCAAAGCTGTTGAAATCTGAGATTGAACAATAAAAAATATTTTTTAAAAGCAGGGACCAGATTCGTATCCCGCTTGATGGGATTTGCTTTTAATCCAAATCACCAGAAAATAGCTGTATTCCATGAAATCGTTTGAATCCAACCAATTATCTTTTTTTCTTTAATTTATAGAGTCCCTATTTTCATAATAATGAAAGTCAAAATAGTTTTGTTGTTAAAATAGTAGTTGTGCATCAAGTCAAATTGTACAAATAAAAAACAAGAACTGAAAATGATAAGAAATTGGAGGAATGAAGAAAATATGTCTTGTACTCTTGTTACCATTGATGGAACCATTAAAGAATCTTTCATGTAAGTTGGGGATGATAATAACTTGGGAAATTTTCCAAAAAAAAAAGCATAATATTTCTGAATATTTTACAAAAGCCCATGAAATTTTAATTTTATAGTGACTAAAACGAAGAACCGAAGAAATCCGAGTATTTATTTTTATTTTCAGAGAAATTCAGTAGTTCATGAAAAAATCCGTAATAATAACTTAAACAGATTTAGCGCTAAAGAGCACTTCTTATAACATATATAAATATTAAAACTGATAGGGGAAATGATATGGGCAGGAAAGGATTTTATACGAGCAGAAAAAATTCTAATAAAAAGACGTCTTTACCCTTATTTTATAAATGCCAATTAATTAAGTTTAAAAAAGACAAAAGTACACTACTCTTTATTATTGATTATTTTTCTTTCCGACATAATCATCATCAAAATTCAAAACCTTCAAATCTATTGCTATTCATTAAAATCACCAATTTTTTTTTATTAGATTAAATTTCAATTTTATAATATGTTGTTATCTTTTCAAAGTTAATTATTCTTGTTCATGAAATCTTTAGACATATTAATATTATTGTGCTTATTCAAATAATGATTTAGGAAATATAAGCTAAATACTACAAAGGTATACAAGAATATAAAAATAAATTTTCACTTTTATGCAATTTTATGAATTCGTAGTTGATGGCAAGTAAATAAAAAGGTCATAACGAGTAATTAATATTTTTTTATTTATAAATAATCTTATTACATATTTTCTAAATTAAAAATTCAAAAACACAAATGACAATGAAATATCAAGTATCCAAATGTCATTTGAAGGAGGAATGTTTTAAGCCCTCTCCAAAATAACTCAAAAAAAAAATGTCCAAGTGCTATTTCAAAAAAAAAAATACTATATTCAAATACTAAATAATTAAAAATAATGACGTAATTGATAATTTTGAAAAAAAAAATCTTTCTTTTAAAAAAAATATCGAAGTGATTGAATTTTTTTAGGAATAACAAGATCTGAATCTAGATCTGGATGAATGAGATTGAATTGAACATACAAAACAAATGTGGAAATAAACAAGAATGATACTATCAATAAATTAGAGAGATTTTACATTTATTATTGAGATTATCATTTTCTTTTTAACTCGCATAATTGGACATTATATAACAAGAATAAAACTGTCATTTTCCTAAACAATTTCCTGTTCCTATTAAACTATTTCCTGTCCATATCACTACCCAACTAATAATAGCTAGATTAATCATTAATGTATATAGATGCTAAACCCCAGCTTCTGGCAATAAAATAAGGACTTATGTTGACAATTAACTACATCATTACTGAGAACTTTCTTCCAGTGTTTATGTTGGCATAAAAAATACCTGAGAAACAGACATAAACTTGCAATTTATATTTTTCTTATAGAAAACAAAACAAAAACAAAAAATCTGCCAATTGGTGGTGTGATTATAAAGTTTGTGGGACCACAAATGGCGAATAATATGTTGCAAAACACAACTAAGACTAAGACAATACCTAAAGCTATAATAATTATTATTGATGGAGACATAGATATATATCACTACTTCAGGAAATATATGGCATTTTCCAAGCCTTTTCTTGAAACCAAAAAACATTTATTTATTAAGTACCATTATTTTTAGTTAGTGATTAGATTAGATTAGATTCTCTGGAAAAAAAGAACTATTAAAACCTTGCTAAGTGGTAGCTTGGACGATTCAACAATGTATAAAAAACAATGAAGAAAAAATCGGTTGGTAGTATTGGATTATTATCATTCCTAAGATAATTCTAGATTGATCATTTCATAATTCATAGTTTGCCTGCCTGTATAAATTAATCATGCAATACAATTTATTTCGTAAATGGTTAACTTTGACATTTTAGATCCTATATTTAACGAGATATGTATAGTTAGCCCTCATGTTAACGAAACAAACTAAAACCTCATCATCCAAATTCCATAAATACCAAAAATATTGCTATATTTATCACTTACATTCTTTTCATTATTATTTCTAACTTTCTTATGTACAAATAAAAAAAACACAACATATTTTCTTATTTTTGAAGTTCAATACAATAATTAAGTTGTACAAAAAGAAAGTTGCAACATTAATAAATTACCAAAACAAATAACACATTCATCCCATACTTTAACCATCAATTATCCTTGAACTAAGCACAAATCAACTCCTTCATTCATTCATTCCCTACTATCATCTCACATAAATAAAACCAAACCAAAACACATCACAAAACAAAGGAAAATTGAAAATCACGCCGGGAGTACTGTAGCGACTCTGTAGCTACGGATTGAAATTATATACTGTTTTCTTATGTTCCTATATACACTATATACCGTTTTTATTTTTTTAAATATATATTGTTTACCGAATGAATTTTTATATACTGTTTATTTTCAATTTATATGTTTGTATACACTGTTTTCATTTTTTTTAAAAATATATACTGTTTTATCGAATGAATTTTTATATACTGTTTGTTTTCAGTTCATATATTTGTATATACTATTTTCAATTTTTATATACCGTCGCTACAGAATCGCTACAGTAACGTCGTGATGTATCAGCTCCCCAAAACAAAACCACTCAGTTCCAAATAAGGAGAGGTTAAGATCAAACAGATGCTTGATCCAACGGCCGAGATCCACTCCAACTTAATCGGACGGCCAAGAGGGGACCAATTGCGGAAACACGGAGCCGTCTCTCTCTCTCCATCCCCAAATCCTTGGAACTTCTTTATCATCTTTTAACTCAACTTAACCCTTATCTCTGGTTAGTTTTAACCCAACTCAAACTCAAATCCCCCCTTCTTCTCTCTCCATTATATATCCTCCCTCTCCTCTCTTCCTCTCCTTCCCCAATCATACCATTCAATCAAACCTCCATTTCCAAACCAGTTTAAACTTTAAACAAACCAAGAAAGCCATTAACACAAGAAGAAACAAGAAACAAGAAAACGAACCAACTTTCTTGAGTTTTGGGAAGATGAGTTGTAACGGGTGTAGGGTGCTGAGAAAAGGGTGCAGCGACACGTGCGTGCTGCGGCCGTGTCTGCAGTGGATAGAGAGCGCAGAGTCGCAGGGCCACGCCACGGTGTTCGTCGCCAAGTTCTTCGGCCGCGCCGGACTTCTCTCCTTCATCTCCGCCGTGCCGGACTCTCAGCGACCTGGTAAGAAACTAAGAACGCGTGATTTTTTCTAACTTGGCCCTTCTGAACTCCTGTTTTTACGTGCAAGCCCCTGAAATAAAGCTTGTACTATTTTGCCTTAAAAGTCTAAAAACTAAAACAAAGTAAATGTTTTTGGTGAATTTATTTCTTAAATTGTAACCAATCACACTCTACTTTTTCTTCATTCTATAATTTTAATCGTCAATATGGTTTAAATTTTCTGTTTTTTTTTTTTCAAAATTTGTAGATTCTAACATGGCCTAATATATTTTTTTGTTTGAAACAGCTCTTTTCCAATCCTTGCTCTTTGAAGCAGCAGGAAGAACAATCAACCCTGTAAATGGCGCTGTTGGTTTGCTCTGGACAGGAAACTGGCATCTCTGCCAGGCGGCGGTCGAAACCGTTCTGCGCGGCGGCTCCGTCCGGCCATTGCCGGAGCTCACCGGCGGCGCCGGTTCCGGCGAACTGGGTGGCCTTTATACCAACACAAAAACGACGTTTTCTACTGCAAAGAGATACAAGGTGGCTTCTCCTTCTCCAAAGGAGGAGATGATGGCGTTCCAGTTCCCAGGTTGCGACTTGGATCTCTGCCTGAGCCCCCGGGAGGAGAAGCGGCGCCGGCCGGCCACGCCGTCCAGGGATTCAGCCGAGTCTGTCACCACCACCAACGAAAACCCACCTCGCCTCTTGAATCTCTTCGTTTAGTTTTGCTTCGGCTCTCTGAATTCTCGCAAGATTTTCGAAATCTCTCCGTGTGTTTTGAAAAATGCGGACTGAGTTCCCAGAAGATTTTGAGAGAATTTTTTTTGTTTTGTTTTCTGTTAACTCGAGCTGTAGTGTGTAAGTGTGCGTGAGTGATCCCGGCGGCCGGCGGTGGTAGTTCACCGGCGTTCCTCCGGCGAGTTTTGAAAGTGATTTTATTTCCGTTTTGGTCCCTGAGATGTGTAGTAATTATATCATAGTAACCAGTGCTGGATTCTCCCTCGTTTGGGTAAAAGTGACAGCGCCGGCGAGACTTAAATCTTGAAAAAATTATTATCAAATATATATATATTGTACTAATAAAAAGATTAAATAAGAGGAATTAATTTTCCATGGATTTTGAGCATATTGTGTTTTGATTGGGCAAGACTATGAAATTGCGTTGGAAAGATGAAAGAAAAAACAATTTCTTTAACTCGGCGCCGCGTCTTTGCTGGGGACTCGCCTCCCAATTCCACTCATTTTCTCCATTCATTGCTACTGGACTTCTCCCTTTTCCCTAAGCTAATGAAAATTTTGATATTTATCTAACACACTGATTTTACAAAAATTGAGAAATGTTAAAACACGACGATACAGTAGATATACTTTTTTTTTATTTTTATATATTATTTTGTTATTTTATATACTATTTTGTTATTATCTACTTTTTTTTTATATATTATTTTGTTATTTTATATACTATTTTGTTATTTTATGTAGTGTTGTTTATTTTTTGTATATTTTTTTATTTTTTTATTTTTTTATACTGTTTTTTCATTTTATATATAGTTTTTTTATTTTTATATATTATTTTTATTTTTTATGTTATTAGAAAATAAATTATATATATTGTTATTAGATGTGAACAGTCGTGTTACTGTACTCTGTCAATTTTGAGAAATTTGCAATAGAGCCCAAGCTTTATGCTTAAATTGCAAAACGAACTCTTTAAATATAAATTAAAAAACTCACTTTGTTAGGAAATTATTAAAAAAATCCTGTGTTAATTAATTTTTTTTTATCATCCTAGCAATTTTTATAAAATAATTTATTGAGTATTAAAATTTGTAAAATATATTTCTTAATATTTTTTTTGAAAATATACTCAATTGTTTAATTTTTTTGGACGGGAGGGTTAAATAGAAAAATGGTCAGGGGAGAGGCATTGTATGGTCGACACGTCCCAAGGCTTTTGTTATTGAAATTAATTAATTTTGAACAAGTTAATTAAGCCCTAATGATATGTGCAAGAAATTAAATATGCCAAGGGCCATCATGCATCCAGAAAAGATGGAACTACTGGTCCCCATTCTTTTGTTCAACAAAAATATCCCTATTATCTTAAACAGCTACCATTTAACTTGTTAGTTGTTACTAAAACCATTTAAACAATTCATGTAAAAAAAAAATTAAGAAATAACATTATCTTTTTTATGGACTACTCCACTCAAAACTTCTGCACAATCTAATATCACTTTCGTGTTGTACTTGCTTACCAAATTCTACATAACCAAATACTATGTATCAAAATCTAGTCACAACCTGACTTTTTTATTGTATAAAACATGGAATTAGGAAAAGCATAGTTGTAATTAAATACATGAGCTAATGACTAATGTGGACCAAGATAATATAATTCGAATTCCAGGTCAGTGAGGACCAATAATACAGAGGTTAGCTAGCAGAAGCATGAGATTGGTACTTTCCATACTTATCCACACATCTCGGAAAATTATACTAGTCGGTGCCCCTCCATACTTTCCCCCTCACTATATAACGAGCCATTAACATACTTAATAATGACTCTCTACATGTAATTTAAAGCGTAATTAACCATAATGAGAGTGACACGTCAGTGTTTTGGCGATTAGTGTAAAGAAGGGCGTTTGTTGTTTATTTGGCTCTTGGAAAAGCGAAAGACGGAAGCAAGCGAATCGTAGCCGTTGAAATTGACTTTGCTAGGCCAGAGTCTGATCCTAGCCGTTGAAATTGTACTTCGTAGCCTAGCGGCGCCGGTTTATTCATTCGCCCAATCACATCTCAGCTAGTTCATTCAGTACAATTTATACATTATTTTTCATTGACTCATGAGAATTAATTTTAATTAATACGTTACATACATACTGAAAGAATCATATCTTCAAGTCGTGAATAATATTTTGTAAAGAATGAATGAGTGAGAGAGAAAGAGAGTCAGAGTGGGGTCCAGAGGAGCACAATCTCCTCGCGTTTCGCTCCGATTAATGGCGCTAGGAGACATCTATTGCAAAGCAACGTCAAATCAGAACATATCCGCCATTAATAAGATATCTCTGTCACTATGTACCGAGTCATTTGCGTTGGAAGATTGGATTATTGTGATAGAGAGTGTAGAATGTTGGGTTGCGTAGGATCTGGAAGGAGATTACGGTGCGGCGCATGTCAGCGTCTCTCTCTCTCTTACTTTCTTTCTTTCTTTCTTTCTTTCTTTATCTTTGTTTTTGGTTCCTCCCTCGATTGTGGAGATGACGAAGGTGGCCCTCACGTAATTTATTATTTCTTTTGGTTTTATTATGATTGTGGATTTATGCTATTTGAATCTGTGTAGTAAGTCATTTTATTTGGTTATATAATGGTTTGTTATAGTTGTGATAAGGTGAGAGGATGAAATATGGGAATTTGAGAATCTCACCGCCTTATGATGGCTCAGACGAAAGGTGGCTGTACGACTGGCTGGCCTTTATATGTTTATCTCTTTCGTTTGTTTCTGCCAAAAAAAATCTTTATATGTAAATAAGGAAAATTTACAAATAATTCTCTATCTTTTCTCAATATTACAAAAGAAATCCTATATTTTTAGATTTACAAATAAGCCCCTATGATAAAATTTTCATTTATAAAAAAAACCCTCCATCCACTTTTCCATCCATTCCTTTGTTTAAATTTTTAAAATTTCCATTTTGCCCCTATATTTTCTTAGGTTTTTTGTAAATAAAAAGTTTATCATAGAGTTTTTTGTAAATTTGAAAATATAGGAGGTTTTTGTAATATTGAAAAAAGTTAGGGAGTTATTTATAAATTTCCCTATAAATAAGGTCATTATTAATTTTAAAATTTTGTTTCATCCTTCATGGCACCGTAAAATTGTAATAATTGTTTCTTTAAATAAGTTCCAAAACAAAATTAAACATTTGTGAAATGAACAAATTTTTAACTTTTCAGGGGAATCGTTGTAAAAGGAGCCCTTTAGTGTTTATTGATTGGATGGATGGAGGAAAAAGGAGGGGATATGAAAATGCGGGGATGAACAGCGCCTCGGTTCGCCGCATTCAGCGGCGGGGCCCGCCACTACGCCTGGTTCCTCTTCCTCGTCGACGAACCTTCTTGCTTTTCTTCTCTTCTCTTTTTTGATTTGATTATATTAGGCAATAGCCACCCATATAAGAGAGAGAGAGAGGAGAATCGTTCAAGTGCGAATTGTTTGATTGGAACACAGAGATGGCTTTTGGCCTCAGCCACGTGGGCTTGGAATCATGATGGTATCTTATTTGATTTTGGATTTGTGGATTTTTGTTAGTATATTTTGTAAGGAGAAATTACTGTAACTGTGTTGATGCATCAATTTATTCCATTCAACTAATAACACAATAATTTAAAATTAGTCATTAATAAATACAATCATTGTAATAGTTGAGAGAAATTATAAAATTAGCTATATTGTTTATTTTCAAATTATTTGATCTGTTCGATTTATTCAGTTGCGCTAAATGGACCATTGTATAACAACTTTCGGATCGAATTGACCTCTATTAATCGAACAATTTTCAATAAAAAAAAATAATAAAAAACAATAAAATCGAAATCAAATTTGACCTGTTGAGTTCAATAATGGAATTAGCGTCCCGCTATGGCAAAATCTGACCTGACTCGTGAAAACCGTCTAAACCCAAACTCGACCCAACTTAAAAATGTTAACAAATCAACGATTCGAAACTCAACCTGACCTAAACCAAAATGATCCAAAATCCGACCTGACTCGAACCCAAATTATCCGAAATCAGAATGACTTGGAATACAAAAGACCCGAAATTTGAATAACAAGGAAACTGAAATACCCGAGACACGAACGACCCTCAACCTAAACCCAAATGACACGTCTCATTATCTGAATTTGAATGTATTGTATGAATGATCACGAAACTGTTGATAAAAATGTTTTTACTTGTATTATATATTGTTTATTTCAAAGATTTTAGGTGAAACTACATAAGATTTAATTACAGATGATTAACTTTAAAAAAAATAAAAAATAATTATTTTTAACATGATTTTTCGAAAAAGGAAATATGATATTATATATACAGAAAAAATATGCATTCTATATATAGAAAAATATAACATGACTCATTTTTCTTCAAAAAATTGAGACTACTAATTTTCTTATTATTTTTTATTTTTTTAGTTATTACAATGATATGGATTATGTTTAAATTGATTACATATGTTATTTTGAAATCTGTAATACATAGTAATATAATATAGTTTTATTACTCTGAAAAAAATTTACATGATAGTTCTCATATAATTGGAGATATAACACGAAACTTATCTAGCTAATCATGTGATATCGAGGTACTAGTTTAAATGAAAAAGAAAGAATTGTGAAATTTTTTGATCTGACGGCCGGGAGAAAATTGATGATAAGACTTTTGAGAATGCTCAAAGAGAAGTGAAAAATAAGATAAGAATTAATGAGCATATCATTTTTGTACATATTCTTTTATATAGTTTATATTCACATTTTTAGCAGGAAAAAAATTAAGTTGGAACCATAACAATATGAAATTCAAAATCAAGAGAAAATTCCAACAAATTTTTATTTGACGATTTTAACATTAGAAATAAATATTTCATTAAGAATTATTATTTTTTTTTAAAAAATTATTTATGTTTTAATGAGTAAACCCTTCATATTCTGTTTGTATTAATATTTGAATATCACTTTGAACCATGATTCATTGAAATCATCTGATGGCTAGAAACAAATTCAATGGTTCTCACTAAATCGGGGATGGAACACAAAACACCAATTCAACCAATCATATGATTAAGTTTTAATAAGCATATATATGTTGCCATAAAATATCAATAAATTTGAGAAAATTAAAGGTTAAGATTTAACAAAATTTTTGATCGAACGGTTAAGATAAATGTGATGATGTGGCTCAATAAGAAGGCTCAAAAGAAAGTGAAAAATAAGGGGTTGAGGTAAATTCGTCTACTCAGATGCACTGACTCAACTGACCCAAAATATTGATTTAGTTGATCTAAGGTATTCAATAATTCACAAAACATACCCGAACAATATGAAATACTAAACTAAAATAATCAAAACTTAAACCTAAATAACTTATAAACACAGACTCGATTTACTCGAAACTTAGACCTGAATGTTCCGTGACCAGATTGTAAACAGACCCTGATTACCCGAAGTTTAGACCTGAACAACCAGCAACCTGATTGATCAGTAATCCTTACTTGCCTGACTTGAGACCTGAAAACCCCGAGTCTCGAACGACCCGACACATAAATAACCAAAGACTCGAATGACCTAAGATCCGAACGACTCGTAACCTGAATAATCCATTACTCAAATGACCCAATCCCAAATTGACCCGATCTGTACCCGACCCAATCCAACACACTCATTTGTGAGCTCCACTTAATATCCTCTAAGTATAATTTTTCCAGTACAAACAATGTTGGCAAACACAAGTTGAATAATTTTTCCAGTACAAACAATGTTGGCAAACACAAGTTGAATAATTTTTCCAGTACAAACAATGTTAGCAAACACAAGTTGAATAATTTTTCCAATACAAACAATGTTGGCAAACACAAGTTAAAATCCAATTTTCTTTCCATTTACTTTTATGAAACCTTTTTTATTTGCAACTATCATATTTATTTAATTGCATGTCAGATTCTTGTAAAGGATGCGGCAAACATAAAAGTAAGTTGTTACTATAAAATTTTAAAAAGTTGTTAAAAGAGGGTTAAAATAGTTTTGATCATTCAAGTTGCAAGCCGAAAAGTTGGAAAAACTAGGCTCGGCCATGACTTGAGCACACAGAAATAAGCAAATGGATAAAAAAAGAAGAAGAAATAAGCAAGGGATCTGATTATATCAAAAGTTCATCTCATCTGGCAGCTGATCGGATCTGCCCTCTACACCCTCTACACTGGATGGATATGCCATTTGTTTTCTTTCCTCTCCATTTACAATTTTCATACCATCAATAGAGAAGTTATAGTTTATTTAAGTCCAAGTATTTATTCATATGTAGTCTATTTTCATAGCGCTTTTTAATAAGAAGTTTATGGTTTTAAACTTTTAATTTGTTCAGCATTTTATAGGGTCTTTTTTGTTGAGCAATGTAACCATAGTGATAGTTTGTACTTTGAAGTAAAAGAAACGTACAATTCCATGATTATAAGATACTACACTTCTTTTCATATATATTACAGCCAAATATTTTTGAACAAAAACAACACGTTGTAATTTGAGTAAGTATAGTATATCTTCCTCTAAATTGACTCAAAACACTCTCTTTAAACACAAAGGACAGTACCATTTATTTTAAGAAATTGAGAGGATTATATAAAAAGGAAAAACACCCGAAAGTTGGCGTGATCTCATTTGTATCTTCTTCCCTTCTTCCTTTTTTTTTAAAAAAGGAGAAAAGAAAAATTCTTCCATTGGGGGTCAGGATATTAGGGTTAGACTTTAGGGTCTCCTTTATATCCCCAAGTCTTTTAAACATTATTTAATAGGGTTGTAGGCCGTGGAGCCTCGTCAAGTGCATGCCCCCTTCAATATTATAATCATAACATTAAGATGTTCTAAGTTTGCCTCTCTTCTTATTTGTTTTGTATATTTTAGTCAAGAGATATATTATGATAAGTTGTGAGTGTGACTTTCCATCACCATTGGATTATAGTAAGGCTTGTGAAGAAAGTGACGATCTAATGTGGGTTGCAATTGTGTGTCTGTTCATGGAGCGATTTAATAAAGCAAGCTGTTTGTTTATTTCTTTCATTTTAATTCAGACCTAAATATGATCTACACAACAATTACATACAGGCCGAATTTAATCTAGGCAGCAATTAGGTAAGGCCCAACTTCATATATTAGCAAGTCAAAAACACATTGAAATAAAAAAAATAACGAGAAATTTGCAAGGACCATGCATTATGCCTGTATTGCAAAAATTGAAAAAGTAACACTTTTCTTTATGAAATTGCAATTTCTGTAGAATATGACCGCAATTTTCTAAAGAAGAGAGTATCATTTTTGTAATTTGATTGATTATGGGGCTATTATTGACAAAAGATGATCATACCGTCTTACCAAGATTCATATGAAAAACAACATATATGTACAAACAGAACTCAATATACAACTAACAGCTATTATTACAATTTGATTGATTAGGGCTCTTTCAACATATGATTACAAAATTATCATATCAAATCAGCTGCCTTTTTTCAGACCAAAATAATACGTCATAATACTTTCCTTCTTCATATTAGCTTCATAGTAAAATCTCCAAAAAAGAAGAGCGAGATAGAGAGAGAAAACCTCTAAGTGTTAGTAACTCGGTTAAGAGAGAGAGAGAGAATCCGTTATTTAGGATTTAGGGTTTAGGCTCGGTTTGCTTTTGAGTTGCAAAATTTGGCCTTGCAAACTACATTGCTTCACCTATTATTAAACATAAATATAAACATAAGTATATCTACAAGAGAAGAATTATAATGGAATGAAATTATGAAATAAACTAAATTATAAAATAGAGAAAATAATCATAAAAAATTACATGTAAGGCTGTGAAGGTGGATAATAAATCTCTAGACTGAGCTAATAATAAATGCTCTTGCGATACAACTCTCGCCAGCTCATTCACTCTTAAACTTGTTTTAAAGACCTACAAAAATGAAAAGAATAATTTGAACCCAAATATTCCATTTCAAGTATGTTAATATTCCCTCACTTTTATGAATACTGAAAAACTCACTTTTAAGATTTATATGGTGGATTGAATTATTTTATCTTTTTTATTCCCATTTCTTAATAGTGTTATTTTTAATATTACCATTTCTTCCTTTTTTGGACCAAAATACCCCTCATAAATTTTTTATAAATTTTTTCTTACTACTGTTAATTTTAATATTTCAATCCTTTTCCATTGTTGGACCAAAATACCTCTCTTAATTTTTTTATGAATTATTTTATTCAATTTAAAATAAATGTTAGGCATATAAAATTTTACAATATTACATTACAATGTTTTACTTTTATGATACTATTTTATAATATAAAATAAATCTTGTGTTACATAAAATATTATTCTATATAATATAAAATTGTAAAATAAAAATTTGTAAGTTTGCAAAATAATACCATAAAATATATCATGAAAAATTACGTCACAAAATATTCCATTATTATTTATTAGTCTAGTGAATAAAACCATTTACAAAAAAAACTGACGAGGGACATTTTGGTCCAAAAGATAGAATTGGATGCAATATTAAAAATTAAAAAGATATTCAACCAGAATCTAAAAAATGAGGGTTTTTTTTCATATATTATGAAGAGTTAGAGGGCTATTCTAAATTTTCCGAAAATTACAACCAGGGTTTATCATTCTTACCTTTGGTAAAAAGTAGTGAGTTGATGATTCCATTGCATTAATTACGTCCATTGCACTGCTTGTTACTTCCTTCAGTTTTTGAACATCAGCCTGCTTTTTATTCAACAACAACAACAATAAAATAATAATAATAATAATAATAATAATAATAATAAATAATTCTTTCAATGAATTCAATGAATTAATAGAAGTAGGGCATTGACTCAGCCAACTCCATTTCTTTAAAAAACAGAAAATTCAACAACAAAAATATATTAAATTTTCAAAAAAACGAGAGAGAGAGAGAGAGAGAGAGAGAGAGAGAGAGAGAGAGAGAGAGAGAGACCTGGGCCCCACCAACAAGAGGAAGTCTAAGAGTGCTGGCTTTCAAAGCTTCAGTCGCTCCAAACAGAGAATTTGAATGCTCTCTTTCCATTTTTGCCCACTCATCCAGATACATGACCTAAATTCAAACCAATTAATTAACAAACAAATGACAAATAAATAACTAATTAATTAATCAATTGACTAATTCATTACTTGTCTTTTAAGAACCGAAGCCAGTTTCAAGTTCAGCTTCACAAGTTGCAGCTTCATTCGTTTCAAAGCAACCGAATCTCTCAACTCCCCAATATTTCTCCATGCATTATACATCTTTTTCTATTTCAAAAAATACACATTAATTAATATTTTCCAAAATTAAACTTAAATTAAAAAGGAGTTACAGTTACCTCTGACTTTTCGGTTTGCACACACAAGGCCGCATTGACTCTCGCGTTGACCCACCTGAGCTGCAACTCTCTATTATCCAACAATCTCAGCAAATGAGCTTCCTCAATCCTGTACTCTCCCTTTTTCGCTCGCCTCACTTCCATTGCGAAACTCAAGATCGACGGAGCATTTAATGCTTGCTGCTGTTGATTGGTTTGGGACACTTGTCTTCCTCTGATTGGGCTCGCCATTGTTCTGTTGGAGCTTTTGCTTGGCGACGGTTGCCTGATCGGCCTTGGCGAAGCTCTTCCAGTTCCATGGTGGTGGTTTTCCTGCGAAAGAGAGAGAGTTGAGTTTGGAGAAGAAGGATGAAGGACGAAGGATTTGGATCTTACGTGTAAATATCGGGCGGGAAGGATTTGAATCCCTCGGGCCGAAACCCTAGCAGCGCGAGGCGGAAGAGCGAATTCCTGCGAGCCGGAGTTGCTGTTACTGCCGGAAGAGACGCTTTCAGTGTCAGACGAACAAGAAACCTCTCCGTTCGTCCGATTCTCTTCCACTCCACTCCGCTGCCCACTCGACGAGTAATCCAGACTGCGAACCGCCGCCGGCCACGGCCGGCTGTAGTTGTCCACGCTCCTCCGCCCCGGCGTGGGCTTCGGCCGACTCGTAGAAAAGGAGAACGATTCTCCTTGAAACGACACTGACAAGCTTCTAGTTGTAGTCGTTGTAGTTGTTGAACTACTACCACTCGTGCCACTAGTACTCGTGCTTGAACTGCTAGTAGTAGACGGGCGGCGCCGATCAACCGAACTCGACCGGCGTGCTTGTTGAGTCCCCGGCGCGGGCGCAGATCTCGCCGTGACAGTCGGCGACGGAAACCTCCGCGCCGTCGAGGCAGAAGAAGTCGAATACGAAGCGGAAGGAGAAGGCGTGGAGAGATACCGCGACGTGACCTCCTTCGTCCTCGGCCGGCGGGGCGTCGGAGCCGGCGCATTGCGGTTGTCCGACGGCGTGAGCGGCGGCCGGCGCTCCAGCATTGCGGCGCGAATTCCGTTCAGATCTGGCTCCGGGGTTTTTGAAGGGAATGAATTGTTTGGATTTTGGGAGGGAAGAAATGGAGAGGAATGAAATGGAGAGGAAATAATTGAGAGAGTATGGGCGCTCTATTGATGTTTTGGTTTTAGAGAGGTGGTATTGTGAGGGCGTGTTTTGTTATTGGGAGTGCTGGGCGGGGGGAGTGAAGATGCTGTTGAAGTGTATCCGAGCTCGCAGAATAGGAAATGTGCTCTTGGGATGTCACTTGCTTTGTTTTAGTTTAGATTTTGTTTGGTTGTTTTGGTTTTGAGTATTTTGAGGAAATTAATAATATTGTTCGTGTGTTGTTGCAGTTGCTGTTAAGCTACGTTTGGTGACTTGACAAGTGACAACACTGCATAAGGTGCCAAGATGGGATTAATTTGAATTAATTAGTTTCTCTTTCTATAGTCTTAGATTCTATATTATTTATTTATTATAAGATGTGATTAATATAAAGGATGGAAAATATTTAGAATTAGAGAGGACAAAAAAAGGCAGAGAGATGTTGCCTTGTATAGAGGCACCGACTGCCTAAAATAGAGTGGGGCCCTCTTGTCAGAGAGAGGTGAATTGCTCTGGTGATTAAATGGGAAGGAAGGAATCACTGGTCTGGCGGATCTTGTCTTGCCATATGAGGAAGTAATATTTTATTTTGTAGCATGCATGTTTAATTTATGAGAATTTCGTGAGTTTAATAATGGAGATATTAAATGAGTTGTATAGATATAATTTAATAAAGTTATTATAGTTTTTGAAGTAATTATATGTAGGTAAATGTAAATCTGTTGAATAGAGATTGTAAAGTTGGTTAGGAATAAGAGATTTAAACTAAACAGTAAACATCATTGGCTACCAAAGAATTCGTTATCAATAATTGTTAGGAGGCTCTTTTAAGTAGTGGGTTGGTGTTTGTGAGAGAGAAGTTTGCTCCGATGAGTAACATGATCTTTTTTATGAAATATCAATTTTATTTTTTTAATATGATCATGATAATTTATATATTACAATAAATGAATGATTGTAATCTATTATGAGGTTAAGTATTTTTTGTATTTTTTTTCAATTTAATTGGAGCTTATATTTTTCTTGTAAATAAGTTGTAACATGAACTTTTTATTTTTTAATGGTACATCAGCAGGCAATCGCGTATTGATGCTTCAAAAAAGAGAGAAAGGAATGACCAAATCTTGGCACGTTGCTTTGATATAATATAAAAAACTACATAAATGAAATACAAAATTAGTTTCATTCCTATTTTATTTTGTTAACTGAATTGAATTATTTTTTAATAATCGAAAATTAATTACAAGAATTGATAAATGTGAAATAGGAGAAATGAATGATTATTAAAATAAATGAGGTTAAATTAATATTTTTGAGATTTTTTTTAATCCTTTAATTATTTAATCTCAATTACTTAGATATTGGAAAGTAAGAATTTGTTTTATAATAAATGAGGTAAATTACTTAGATAATTACCTCACGAATTGAAACAAACATTCTTCACATACCATCAAATTTGTCATGCACTTCACATTTTCTTAACCTTCAATCACTTTCTTTTTCCTTTCTTTCTTTTGTTTGAAACCACTACTTAAAGTCAATTTTATCATGTCATAATAATGCTAGCTTCTTTTTAGGACTATTGGTAACTATGCTTATAAATGATGAAGTGAAAGAAAGAAAGGGAAATGGTGCTGTTTATGGAAACAATACCATAGTCATAACAATGTAGTTAACTCGTCATTTTTATGAAAATCCCCTTGATCAAGCACCCAGCGGTGAGAAAACTTCCATCTTATCATAACAAAAATGAAAGCTAAAGTTCTGTTTTAATTTTTAAATCATACCTATCATGAACTAGCTAAAATATACATCAATTTTCGTTTTTCAGAACAAAAAAGAATAATTACACCCAAAATAACTCCAACTATAGTTACCAGAATAACCCTGAGAAAACTGTTAAACTGTCCTGACTACCATTCCATGCAATAACCAATTAACCATGCATTCACTGGGTCCCACTCGTCATAGACAAATACTTCAGGTTCACCATACACCGACTCTATTCAGTTCTAAGTATAGTCAATATCTTTCCCTTTCCATTTCCGCTGTGTTTTCGTTTCTACTTTCTTCCCCAATTGACTCAGCCCACCTTCTCTTTCTCTACACAAAATCGCCATTAATCGCCGGCTTGAACTGCGATTTCTGTCGGCTGAGCTCAGGTTCGGTCTCTCTTTCCTTCTTTACGGATATTAGTTTCGGTAAATCAATAGTGGGTCTTTGCCTCTTTGGCCTGCTGGTTGAGAAAAAGTTAGATTTTGTTTTCGTAGTGTCTGCAGTGATTTTTTTATTTTATTTGGGTATTGTTTATAGAGTGTTTTCTTCGCAATTTGTAATGGTCCAATGTGTAATTTGGGTAATCACAACTTAAGATCATTGATTCAATGAGGTTCTACACGATTTAATTTGTTTATCCTTGATTGGAGAGTTAGTTCCTCTATTTGCAGTCGTTTGTTACAAATAATTAATTTATACACAGATAAAACAAATAAATATCATCTTAATGATTCAATTTTATCCTTTTTTGCCAGGTCGAGATAAATCTTCTCCTTCATTTGACTCCAATTATTTCCCTTCAAAAATGGGGTTAGTACTTGATTCAATTCCCAAGTTATAAACTTTTTATCCAACTCACAAAATTATAATTCAAAATTATTATAATTAAATCAGGCAAAGAGTGAGATGGAACGAGGAAAACTTGCACGAAATTGAATCGACTAAACCGATTCGTCAGAAAATCAACGAACCAAAAACTCCTTATCACCCAATGATCGACGATGATAGTAAATCCAAAACCCCTTTAATTTAAATCAATTATTTAAGCCAAACAATTAATTATTTAAAATTTGGATAATTAACGATTGGTTCGTTTTGAATTTGAAGTTTCTTCGTCTCCAAGAAATGCGTTTGATGAGTGTATCGATGAGTCAGCACGCGCAGAGGCAATCATGAGCGCTTTGAATGACGTGGCGAGTTCAAGCAGTAACCCTAACCCTAACCCTAATTCTGAAACTAACCCTAATAATGGCAGTTGGAGCGATTCTGACGATGAACCTGAACCTGAGCCTGATAATATTCTCATGGACCAGGATGAAGGTATTGTTAATCATTTATTTAGTTCTCATTTTTATTTTTATATTTATTTTTAATAATTTTAGGGTGCATTTGGCATCAATTTTGTTTACTGTTTTTCTTTTTTTTCCCCCTGAAAAAAATAGAACCGTGATTGACAAGTTCATATCACGACCAAAGGTATGAAATATATATTCCATATTTGTCGTACAGATTTTCATATTATTATATACTATTATCATTATTTTTTTATAATCTTTTGCGTTTACTATCATGACCTGTGTACCGGGTGTAACAAATATTCATATCTGTTTATATTATTATCATTTTTTTTTATAATTTTGTTTTGATTAGCACGATGTGCACTGGGTTTTTATATAAATCTCCTGTTATAAGATGCATTGTGTTAATTTTTCATATGAAGTTATGTAGTATTTAATAATATTTTTAATAGATTATTATATTTAGTAGATTGAAAACTTAGTACGTAAAATGCAAATAGATGATGATAGCTAAGTATAAATATTTAAAAAATAGTTTGAACGTATTTGAGAAATAATGTGTTTTTATGTTAATTTGATTCATAACTAGATATAAAACAGAAACCAAAAAACAAGAAACGTTTTTTTTTTTTTGTTTTTAACGAAAAACCAGAAATGATGTCAAACGAGGCCTTAATTTTTATGCTAATTATTATTTGATAATTATTTTCTGTAGATCCTGAGTCGAGATTGAGTTTCAGAGAGCACAGAAAAGTGCATTACGATGAGTATAGGAAAGTGAAGGAATTGTTGAGAAGCGGATCGTTGGTCGATGAAGAAGATGACGTGGCAAACAAAGAGAGTAGTAGTTCATCAATGGAGGTTTGTGAGAAACCGAACGGAGAAATTCATGAAAAATGATGAATGGTTTTGAATTGTGGGTTTTGTTTGCTTGTTTGTTGTATTTTAATAATGAGTTTTTGTGTGAGAACCGGATTTGGGAGAGAGTTTGTTTTTATTTTGTTGTAATGGTTTAAGAAAGGATTGGATGTGTTTCCGTTTATTTTCAAGTTTGACTTTGGTCTTCTTTTTTATAATGGTACATATCATAACATTATAAATATCATACAAAATAGTAAAAGACTTGAGGCTTGACTAATATTTACAAGCATTTCATTACATCTCACATTATAACATAATGATATTGTCCATTAAACAAAAGTAATATGAGATTAAGGGGAGTGATTAATTGGGGGCGATTTGGGGATAAAAGGGACTAAAGGGGTCTGATGCTCAATCGGTCCGATTTGATTGCGGCTTTTGAACTTGGTGCAGGATCCAGCTTGGATAATCTCTTCTTTTACGTCAGTTTTCCCCATTAATCTTCGTATTATTTCATCGTCATGTATCTGTTTCTCCAAATAGGAATCATTAGTTTTCGATGTTACTAAAAGTTAAAAAAAAATATAAAGAAGCGAGAAAATAATTATTCTAACTAATTAGTAAATGGGACAGGGTGGCTGGTGGGCTAATTGGAAAAAATAAGAGCAACAAGTATATTTATATTCAAAAAAGGAGTGCTAAATATTATGAATGGATATGATCTGAAAATAACAGACGAAATATTACATTTAACTCGTAATTGATTTGCATCACTGACTCTGTAACAGCTCCTTTTTCTGTATCCACTGGTCCTGTATTTAAGAGATTATATATATATATAGTTAATCATACTTCATCTTTCTTCACCAGCTAGTTAAATTAAACAATAATATCAGAATCTCATATTATAATCATCTTGCACTATTTGTGGAGTGGCAAAAAACACAGGGCGATAAATTTAACCTGAGAGTGAAATGCCACCACATTGAACCAGACCAATCAGAACGATCAAAACAGAAAATCCAATTTGCCTCGCCATGGCTTCTTACCAATAAGGGAGAAGACGTTGGATGGTTTTAAATAATGGAGTCGTATCAGCAAGTGCAAGTGTCTGTTATGAATGAGTGGGAATGACTGGATAGGAGAAAGGTCAAGAGGAGGAGCGAGAAGCCGGAGCTCCGTTGCGTCACCGCGCCGGAAAAAATTCCAATCATCCCCGGCCATTTGCGGGATCTCAAGATGGCTTCCGTCATTCAAAAAATTTCTCACGTAATTTTGGAGGGATGGAGAAGAAAGGAGAGAAAGGCCATTGGGCTGGATGTATTATTGGGCCGAAATAGTATATTCGGTTCTCTAGTTTTGAATTATTGTTTATTTGTAGACGTTTTTAGGCCAAAATAATATTTATTTTATGGGCCTTTATATTAAGTTACGATGACTTCTTTTTGGGGGTTTATTTGAGCCGAAATAATATGTTTGGAATTAGTTTTGTTTAATTTATGTAGATATTTTTTTTGAGATAGTATGTGAACAGTTTATTTTCTTATTTTCTATAGCTCTAGATGGTATAGTTCTTTTCTTATTTTCTCTTGTAAAAAAAAAAAGAAAAAAAAAGAACTAAAATGCTGTACAAAATAGAAAATAATAAAAAAATTTACATTTAGAAGAGGGATACTTAAAGCCCTCTCTAAATTTTATCAAAAAAAAAAAAAATCCCTTTGGGCCTCTTCTTACTAGTATTCTAGAAATGTTATTTAGTTAAAATTTGGGAAAGTAAAAAAAAAAGCCCCATATTTGTAATGTTTTTTTTTTTCAAATAATTTAAGAGGTAAATTTACAGCATAAAGTATTTTCAATTTTGCAGTTTCAGCAATAATACAGTGTTTTTTTTTATAATTTCCAGCAAAACAATTTTTTTAATGCATTTTCGGCATAATATAGGGCCTTTTTCAAATTTTCATTGCATTTCTATAGAATAGAAATATTGGAGGCATAGAGCATGTTCAAAGGAATAAACCGCACGTATTATACTTAGTTATAAACTCATAAACAGTTTAATATCACGAGGTAATTCTCTTCTTGTTTATTAAACCAGCACTAAAATTCACATAATACCTAACGAAATTCTTATTCCTTTATCCTTTCCATAGCTGCCCTTAATCAAATCCTCTTCTTTTATTTATTTTTTCACCATCTATAATTATATATTACTCGGATTTTAATATTTTACACCGTTAAACAATGATTGGGCATTTACTAAAACAAACGAAAGAGCATTCAGAAACAGAAACACAGAACCTATATAATAAAATAATAAATTAAAAAGAGATCCCTCGCCTTTTCAGCACAACTCGAAACCCTAAATATTTTGTCTCCATGCCTTTGGCTCCCTCATGTTTGGGGTATTTGCACGATATTCAAAGCACCTGTTAATCAAATTATATCATAAATAATCAAGAAATTATGTAAATTATGTTACTATGTAGTGCCTTGAGCACATGCATGCTCACAACCCTTACTCCCATGGCGAATTATTTGTTTTTTCTCTCGTTGTATTTTGATTAATTAATTAATGACAGAAAGTTTAGTGAATTAATAAAAGAGAAATAATATAATTCTGTCTCGAAAAGAAGAAATCTAGTAGGTTAGCTGGTTGTCTCTTAGCCTTTGTTCGTTTAAGTATGGGAATCATTTTTTTTCGAGGAAATTAAGTATGGGAATCATATTCATTGCATTTTTTAAGGGGGGCTTAATTAAACTAAGTGTTGATTTTTGACTTATGTTGTTCTGAGTTATGTGCTTTACGCGAGATTCTTCATATTCTCTCTTTGGCTTTGCATGAAAATAACGAAAACTTGATAGCTGGATGGATTTTCATGCAACAGCCTCACTGATTGGAGTTTCTAGCCTCTCCAGTTACACAACTCGATATGTACCATCCAAAAACAATACTACCTATATATTCAAAATCATTCCGATTTCCACTCTTAATTTTCTATGTACTAGCGTTAGGCACGTGCTTATTCAATATATGATGTGTACTTAGAAATTTGCATAGTTGATAATATTTTGCTTCATTATAGTTATTATAAGTTTTCACAATATAATACATAATTATTCATTTATTGTAATTACTTGTGTGGTAACTTTTTTTGCATTCAACTTATAATTATTTATTTAAATATGCTATAATTATTTACCACCAGTACACAAATCAGTAATTAAAATACTAATAATAATAATGTGCCTCCAGATTGTGTAATTGTGCATGAGCTTCTTCATCTGAGACATACTTATTTCATATCATTGACATTAAGCGCAGCTATAGTATGTATTTGAGATTCTAATATTTATCAACTTTGTTATTGGATGAACTTGGTTGTATCATAATCCTAAATTTTTTGTTTATCATCATTTATAAATTTGAAATCTATAATATATGCCGTTATGTTACTTGATAGCAGAACAAAAATCTACAATAAAATCGCGATAAAATTAAAATAATATTAATTTTTACATAATACCATGTTTAAATTCAAATCAATTTCTTTACTTCTTTTTAATACTCACTCCTTATACTTTAATCATAACGTATAAATTTGATTGTGTAAATATTTTCTGAGTATTTTTTTGTGCCAAATTCAGACCATAAGCTAATACTTAAGCCTTTCATAAAATTAAGCCTAGCATTACATATCACGAAAAAAAATCAACAATTAATCTCAAAATAAGAGGGCTATCTTTATTTTCTTTATGTCTTGCATTTGTGAGATCATTGTTAGAAGTCTCCTTTAGTATCATTGTAAATTATCTAATGAACTATATATATATATATATGAACTCTTTATATTTTATTTTTTAAAATGGAATTCCAATTAAAAGTTATTTGAAGGTATACATGCACAAAAATTACAAATTACATATCGTCAGAAATTGGGGTATGCAATATAAAAAACTTTAAATGGTGCTTCATGAAAAAAACGCATATGGATAAAATTCATGTTTATTAATTCATATTTTTCTTTCAGATGATAAGGACCAACCGATCCTCATCAAAATGTCTCACGAAATTAAGGACTCATCTACGTTGAACACACAACAACATATTATAAAGTAATTATCGAAAACTACATAGAACATTGCATAGAAGATCAATGGTGCTAGATATGGTCCCTGCACTTCTATCACATGGCTCATGACAACCAAGCCCATCTAACATTTAAAAAAATAGCATGTGTCCTTTTATGATGGGCTCATATACATAGCTCCCACTAAAATTCTCCATTTGTCTCTCTTTTATTGTCAAACGGACTCCACATGCTGTCAAATGAGCTCATTTGACATCTATTTGACAGTGAGTCCCGTTTGACAGTGTTTTATTTACCAGTTGGGGAAATTGAAGTAGGGGGCCAAATATACTTTCTCTTTTATGATTGGTTATGGACAGAAATCTCTCAAACTCCCTCTTTTATAGAGGCATCACATATTATCTTCCATGATCAGTCACATGACTTACAATGTAAGTAATAAACTTAAAATTTAAATATATATATGTTTGGATTATTATTGTCTCCACTTTTAGGAGAACGGAGAGGATATGGAAAGTGGAATATTTTTTCCTTTTGGAAGTGGATTTGATTGAGCTAAAAAGTGGTAGTGACTGGTGACTGTCTCAAACTTTTTGAGGAGTCGGTTACTAAAAGCCGAGCTATATAACACAGGCATCTACTTTTGCAAAAGATTTTTTTGACTAAAAGTGATCAGAATGTTCACAAGTGGTTGTTCTCATGTCTAAACTAATGTTTTGCGTTTGTAAACTAACTCTTAATCCATCTTTAATGCTCTCTCTCTAGATTCTAATTTCTGTCAGAGGGGTAAGATTTTAGAATAAAGTGATCAGAATGTTCACAAGCGGTTGTTTTCATGTTTAAACCAATGTTTTGCATTTGTAATTAACTTGAAATCAACCCTACTTCTTCTCTCTTTTCTAGTTTCTCTCAGAGGATAGGAATGAAATGAATTGCACGTGGAAATGACAGACTTGCTGATAATATATGGAAATGACACATGAAAGCAACAACAATGATAGGAAATTAACAATTAATTTTGAAGGGGACCCAACACGACATCTTTACATTGTGGGACATAATTAGGGCTGGCAAAAAAGCCGGTAGCTCGGTTAGCTCACTCGAACTCGCTCGATAAAAACTCGAAAAATTTCGTTCAATAATTGATCGAAACCGAACCGAGCCGAGCCGAGCTCGAGCTTGGTCCAACTTGGCTCGGTTCGGCTCGTGGCTCGATTAGTTTTGCCCCCAAATAATAGAACTATAGAAAATCGTAAAATTTAGTTATATATTACTTTTAGTTTTTGTTATTTTTCATGTTGTTCTTTGGGTTAAATTACTTTTTGTGTAGTTATAATTTTTATAATTAGATTTTATTTGATTTTTATTATTTTTTATTTCAAAAAATTATGAATTTTACAAAAAAAAAATCCTAAATCGAGCCAGCCGAGCCGAGCTGGCTCGAGTTTTAACGAGCCGAGCTCGAGCTGGGCAAATAAGCTCGAAACAGGTATTGTAATCAAGCCGAGCCGAGCTCGAGCTGGGCTTAGCTCGGCTCGTTGACAGCCCTAGACATAATATTACATTACCGCCTTGTATCATCTAAGCCGGATCTAATCTTATGACATAACCAATCTTATTTTATTATTTTTATTCTGCTGAAAAATAGGTCTATTTCCAGTTATTTATGGATCATATATGTCTCATGTTTGAATTTTGATCTTTGTGGTTTGAAGGTTACATTGCTAAGGATCAGGAACATTGCTTATGTAAGACATTAAATGCATGGGTCACAAGGAAATTCTGAAATGGTAAATGGAGACCACAAATCAAAGACAAAGAAGAAAGAACAAATCATCAATATTTTATTTATTTTATGTTTTTTTTTGCTGAGGTGAACAGAACAATAATGGGGTAATAATGAGAGCTGATTGAATCTCGTGTAGTCACGATAAATTTGGCAGGGCAGAGTCCTTTCTTTTTCCGCACGAACTGAACTGATCAAGCTGAACTGAAAGAAAGATCCCCTCAAATCTTCCCTCACGTGCCATTTATGCATGCAACCAATTCCCTCCATTTACTCCTTTAGAAGTTATAAGATGATCAGATGAATCCTGTGCATATATCTTAGCAATCAATGAACTTATGTAAATTGGGACCAACAACTTGGTTTAGGGTTTTGTCTAGGAAAATCCAACTAAAACCCTATTGAGCATGTATAAGTATAACACATGGTTCTTTTGTCTAAGCTCCAACTAAAAATATTAAATTTCATGAACATGTACTATCTAGAAGTATGTAAAACGTATGGTTCTTTGAAATTTTCATTACTTGTAGAAAAAATTAATTATATTTTTAAATTATTAAAACCTAGCTACATCAATCACTGAAAGTATTTGTAGCACATTTTAAAATGTAAAATCTTGGCCTCCTCTTTTGACCCGTCCGGTCTTTTTGTCCCTATTTATGCTACACTCAATTGAGAACTATATATATAGTTGTACGTATACCAGTAGTAGCTTCACTTTGCAAAATAAATTAATAAATATTTTGGCAAGAATGCAAGAAAACAACACACCAAAATTTGAAACAACTTTCCACTTTGCAAATTGCATGCATGATCCAAAGGGGTCGTTTTCTAATCCCACAAAGAAAGACAAAATGAAATAGAAAATATAAAGTTCCCTCGCAATATATCAACATCAAATTTCTTTCTCTTCCTTTTAATGAATTAATTGATAAATTTCACTATAGCTTACTGAACTTTATTAAATTTTCGAATTAATTGCTCAACTTACAGTTAAGCCTTCTATTGTCCTTTTTTTAATTTGCCCAAACTAACTAACTCAATCAAATTTCTGTTGATGAGTTGATAGAATAACAAAATGATATCAAAATTATCAGTCAAGTTAATACATTTAGAAGTTTAATTCTAATTTAAATCATCTTAATAGCATGTATTAATTTGGTTGCGAAATTTTTGGATGATAATTGAGATATTATGCATGTGTTAGGGCGGTACGAACCGGTACCGCTAAACCCTAGATCGAACTATGTGAATCAAACCATAAATAACGGAAGTGTATCTTAATCCATGATTACGTTTGGAGTATAGAACACCAAATTCGCAAGTAGGATCTTCCAAATACTTTATGAACGCCAATTGAGATTCCTTTGTTTTCTTTCTCTATGGTTTTTTTCTCTCTTCTTAATGGGGCAGATGAAAGAAAAGACTTAGTTTAATGTGGAACTTTCTATAGCCTAAGAGTTATCCTTTCATGAAAAGACACAATTTGACTCCTAATGTGGAACTTTCTAATTCAGCCCATCATAAAATATAGAAATACACCACCCACAATTCTACACATCAAATGCCATACTCTAATTTGACACATTAATGTTTAATATTATTAATTAAAGTTGATCACTTTATTATAGACATATTTGACAGTAGTATAATACACATTATTATTTTACATATAAGTCTAACGTTGGATTAATAATCCAACAGCATGTTGATTTAGTTAATATTAGATGATAATATTGGTATGCTAGGTATATTAATTTAACTAATTAATATACGTAAGCAATTACTTTAACATTTCATCAAAAATTAAAATATTTTCGAATGATTCAATTTATAACTCAAATTAAAATATTTTCCAAACTGTAGTTTACGCCGCCTTAAATTTATCCATAGTTGTGTCCATTGATTCATGTTAAGAATTGAATTCCATCCCTCCATATAATTAGTAATACTAGGATCATGCTCGCGCTTCACTGCGAATATTTAAATTTATTATTCATTTAAAATTTATGTATAAATTACAATTATATATAATAATTATGTTATGTAAGTTAGTTATGTTTACAATCATTTTGAATTATATCATAAGATATTATATCTATTTATTATTCATTAAAAAATAGTTTCTATATCACATCTAATTTTATAAGGATGGATAACTCTATACAAATAAATTTACATATATGAAATAAACTAACATAAATAATAAATTCATAAAAAAAACAAAAAAACAATAATAAAAAAAATAATTTGGATTATTAATTTACAATATAATTAATTTATGTTTGCATTAAGATTTCTAAGATTAAAATGTCATCTTTTTTTTTATCTCTTTAGTTTTCTTGTACCGTTATCTATTGACATATTATATAAGAAAAAAAGAAGTATTAATCAGACGATGAAGGAGAATAAAAACTAAAAATAAACGATAATTTATTTCATAGATTTTAGTTGAAACTCCATAAGACTTAATTATAGATGATTAACTTTAAAAAATATAAAAACAATAATTATATTTAGCATGATTTGTAAAAAGGAAATATAGTATTATATATATAGAAGAAATATGTTTACTATAAATAAGAAAATATAACATGACTCATTTTCTGAAAAAATTATCACCGTTATTTTTCTTATTTACATTTTGTTAGTTGATAAAATGATGCATATTATCCGTAATACATTAAGTAATATAATATAATTTTTAATACTCTAAAATTTTATTTGATATGATAGTTCTCACGTAATTGGAGATATAACACGAAACATTAATCTAACTGACCATGTGATATTGTGATAATAATTTAAATGAAAACTAAGATTTGAAAAAAATTGATCCAATGGCCGAGATAAAATTGACGATAGGTCTTTTGAAAATGCTTAAAGAGAGATGAAAAATAAGGTATAACTTAATGAGCATATCATTTTTTTATATGTTATTTTATATAATTTTTATTCACATATTTAGCAAGAAAAAAATAAATTAGAACCATAACAATATGGAACTCAAAATAAAGAGAAAATTCCAACAAATTTATATTTGATGATTGTAACATGAGAAATAAAATATTTCATTAAGAATTATAATTATTTAAAGAATAAAAGAAAATTTACTTATATTTTAATGAGTGAACTCTTCATTAACTATTGGTATTAATAATTGAACATAACGTTGAACTATAATTCATTGAAATCATCTGATTAAGATCTGATGGTTAGAAATAAATTTACAACGGTTCTCACTAAATCGAGGATGAAACACAAAACACCAATCAACCAATCATATGATTATGTTTTAATAATCACACACATGTTGATATAAAATATCAATAAATTTGAGAAAATGAATGGCTAAGATTTGACAAAAAAAATTGATCGAACGGCGGAGATAAAAGTGATGATGTGCCTCTTGAGAAGGCTCAAAAGTAGATAAAAAAATAAGGGGTTGGGGTTAATTATGATCTATCACAATATACCTGTGCTGCATATAACTTACTTTAACAATCTCAAAAGTATTTACTTGCACTATTATAATAGACGAAATGATCGCATAATATATACTTCCTTAAAAGATAGACTTATTAAGTTGTTTTCACGTGTCAAATGATCACACAGATATTAAGGGTTGTACTCCAATGAGGAAGAAAGGGAGGGAAGGGAAGAGAATGGATGGGAGGAGAATTTTTTTATCTTGTTTCAATATCTTATTTTGATAGGAGAGGAAGAAGAATGGATGGGTGATTCATTCTCCTTGTGTCATGAAAACATAAAAATCCCCTCCCCCCCCCCCCCCCCCCAAAATATTATTTTTGAGGGGTAATGGATGATAAAGAATTTTAGAACTCTTAATACATAAAATATACTTTTTCATTATTTCTATGATATATGGGCTCCATTTGTCATTCTAACAATTTTTTTCCCTCCAAATTTCCCACCGTATTTTCCTTTTTCACTCCAAAAATTCATACACTAGTTTCTTCTTCTTCTTCTTCTTCTTCTTCTTCTTCTCAAGTAATTTGTGCAATTTGTCTCAAAAAATGTACTATTTTCTCTTTACAAAATTTATTATTTGTTATACTTGTGTATTATTTTCTATTCCCTCTTGCCTTCTTTTGAGAAATTTCACAAATGCATGGTTGCTTTATAAATTAAAAATGCTTACGTGCATACAATATAGTGGTAGATAGTAGATTATTATTTTACATAAGTCTCATTATTTGAATTATGAATTTTATTTTCTGTCTTATTTTGTTAATGTCTTTTTCATGTATAAGAAAAAAAATATTATATTAAGTATATTTAGAGTAGGAATATAATTATATTAATGATGGCATGTATTTACTTTTAATTCATTTGAATCATATATCTTAACATAACAAAATAGAGTAAAGTTGTCTTTTTATTCTAACTTACAAGGGCACAAAATTTACCCTCCATTAATCAATTTTAAGATTGTGGAGCAAGAAAAAAATATGTCTCTTCCCTTCCCTTCTATTTCCATCCTTCCTTTCCCCTCCCCTCCCATCCCTTTCCCTTCCATACAAGTTTCTGGAGCACACCCTAAAACTCCTAGTAATATGATACTAGGATAATTCTCACTCTTCGTGGTGAATATTTCGATTGTATTTATTTCAATCTATAATATATAAATTACAATTATGAAAATTTAAAATAAAAATTTGTAGTAAATTCATAGTACATAAGTAATATAAGTTGTTTACATTTAAAATCATTTTGAATTATACCTTAAGATATTCTATCTATTTATTATTCATTGAAATTTTTTTTATATCAAATCTAATTTTGTAAGAACTAAGAACGGATAACTCTATACAAATAAATTTACATATGAGAAATATAATAACATAAAAGCTAAATTCATAAAAAATAAAAAATGATCTCAATTTATATTTGCATTGAGCTTTCTAAGATTAAAAGGTCATCTCTTTTTGTTTCTTTTTGGTTTTCTTATATCGTTATCTCTTGACCTATTATATTAGACAAAAAATAATAATTATTATATTTAACATGATGTTTACAAATAAAATATGATATTGTATAGACGGAAATAGTATGTATTAATATATAGAAAATGTAACATGACTCATTTTTTTTCTTCAAAAAATCATCACCACTATTTTTCTTATTTGTTAAAATGATCAGATTACGTATACATTTATCACAATGTTATTTTGAAACCCATAATACATTAAGTAATATAAGATAATTCTCAATATTAATTCTGAATTTTTTTTAGATGATAGTTCTTGTGTAATTGGAGATATAACACAAAATATTAATCTAACTAATCATGTGATATTATGATGATAATTTAAATAAAAAGCTAAGACTTGATTAATTTTTTGATTCGAAGGCCAAGAAAAAATTGATGATAGATCTTTTGAGGATGCTCAAAGGGAGGTGTAAAATAAAGTAGGAGTTAATGAGGGATATCATTTATTTATATGTTCTTTTATATAGTCTATTTTTACATATTTTAGAAAGAAAAAAAATTACATTGGAAATATAACAATATGGAATTCAAAATAAAGATAAAATTTCAAAAAATTTATATTTGATGTTTTATGAGAAATAAAATATTTCTTTAAGAATTATTATTTTGTAAAGAAAATAAGAAAAATTATTTTTGTTTTAATGAGTGAACTCTTCATAATCTATTTACATTAATATTTGAAACATAAATTCATTGAAATCATATGATTAAGATCTGATGGCCAGAAATAAATTCAACGATTCTTACTAAATTGGAGATGAAACACAAAATATTAATTCAACCAATTATATGGTTATGTTTTAATAAACACACATATGTTACAATAAAATATCAATAAATTTGAGAAAATAAAAAGTTAAGATTTGACAAAATAATTGATTACACGTTCGAGATAAAAGTGATGATGTGGCTCAATAAGAAAGCTGAAAAGTACATGAAAATAAAGAGTTACAATTAATTCAAAATCACCAATTAGAGTATGTCAAAATTTTTACAAGGGTCATAATCCCTCTGCAGTCATAAAATGATTAATATACGAGCCTACTGTGACAAGCCATATCTAATGCATCCAATTCCAAATAGTAAATGCAACAAAGAAGCCTTACATAAATCTGCATGGACCCAACTTAACTGACTAATTGATTTCACCATGACATGGCCCGTGACGAATTTCATACATCAAATTATTCAAAGATGCAATGGAGATACCACTTTTGTATATACTTGAGAGAGTTGAGATGATTAGAACCCAATTCCATCCTCCATGCAACTTTCTGACTTTCTTTCTTTGTTTTTTGTTTTTTTTTTAGGAAAAACTACAGCCGGTCACATAATTTTTATTTTCTTTTTAATCAATTTTACTAGACGCG